>OW240920.1:32457159-32836414 GCA_933207985.1 Pelobates cultripes | reverse complement strand
AGGGATTAAACTGATAAAAGTAGTACTAAACACACCACTCCTATCTGGTGGCACATTAGATTGCACGAGCAGTGCCCCAAATTTGTTGTGATCTGTGAGTAAGGTAAACGGTTGTCCATACAAGTAAGGTTGCAGCTTTTTGAGGGCCCACACCACCGCCATGCACTCCTTTTCAATGGCAGTGTATCTACTTCCCTGGGCAAAAGTTTCTGGCTTAGATAAAATCAGTACGTGTACCGTCCACTGATAGGAGACGCGGAAGGTATTAAACTGATTAGAACAATACTAAACACACCACAAATAAGGTTTCTCTCCTGTATGGCTCCTCAAATGATGCTTAAGATTAGAAGCGGCTGAAAAGCATTTCTCACACTCCGAACAAAAATATATTTTTTTAACATTCTCTCCACTTTGAACGAAATGACGTTTGGGAAGAGATTAACATAATTAAACACAGGCAGTAAAAATACAGTTTTTAGCCATACCCTGTAACTTTAAAACTACACATCCCATCTTCATAATTACATATTTGGAATCAGCACACTTAAAACATAAACATAACCAAAAATCAGCCAAATCCATCCAGGGGTTAAAAAGTTAGCTGGAGGTCCCTTTATGACCGACCGCAAGCACATTTTCCTGCCCAAAACAGTTCCATAGATTTGGGCTGTGAGGTCGGTCTATTTCAGGCTGAAAAAACGACTAAGTCCCATCGCGAATGGGACTTAGTCTCTGCAGCTGAAATAAGGCTGAAAAAAACGGCTGAAAAAAAGACTAAGTCCCATCGCCGAATGGGACTTAGTCTCTGCAGCTGAAATAATTTCCCATTTACTGAACCAAGTGGGAAATAGCAAGGCAGGCACAAAGGGTTTGCACCAGGTCTGGGGACACAGGGGACACCGTCTTAAAGGGGCCGTGTCCCCAACAAGTCTGGGGACACGGCCTTAAAGGGGCAGTGTCCCAATCTTCCTGATGTCCCAAAAAAGGTGTTTAAAGGGCCAGCACCAGTCACATAAAGAGTCCATAAGCCCCAATATGCCCACCGACAGTCTTAAAGGGCCATACACACCAAATAAAAGTGCATACATTTTCACAATCTCCCAGGGGCCATAGACATGCGGGAGGAGGCTGGCAAATAGGCTTCTCCACAACCCAGGGAAGCAGGGCAATTTGCCATTTAAAGGGCCCGTTACAAATAGCAGTTTGTAACAAGGTGTCAATCCATATCTGCCAAGTGACCCGATGTAGGGGGACCAGTCCCTATTCTGCTCTGTGTCAATGTGTACCAGGGAACCTTAGGACAGGTGTCAATCCATATCTGCCAAGTGACCCGATGTAGGGGGAACAATCCCTATTCTGCTCTGTGTCAGTGTGTATCAGGGATCCTTAGGACAGGTGTCAATCCATATCTGCCAAGTGACCCTATGTAGGGGGACCAGTCTCTATTCTGCTCTGTGTCCGTGTGCATCAGGGGCTCTGAGGACAGGTGTCAATCCATATGTCAAGGTGTCAATATGTCATATGTCAGGTGTCAATCCATATTCATTGTGATTTAGGAATGTTAGGTGATTTCTGCCCTTTATGGATTAAAACCAGACTCTGTATCAACTGTGTAATTTTCCATGGGAGTTTTGCCATGGATCCCCCTCTGGCATGCCACAGTCCAGGTGTTAGTCCCCTTGAAACAACTTTTCCATCCCTATTGTGGCCAGAAAGAGTCCCTGTGTGTTTTAAAATTCGCCTCCCCATTGAAGTCAATGGCGTTTCGGGCGGTTCGCCGGTTCGCGAACATTTGCGGAAGTTCGCGTTCGCCGTTCGCGAACCGAAAATTTCGGGTTCGCGACATCACTACCTATGAGCTATTTGGCATCAACATACATTTCAAACTACATAACATAGAAGAAAATGTTTTGTGCATCTTTTATTTTAAATGGAAATCGTCATCACCTTTAAATGAGCCGGCTTATAAACTTAAATAGCATTTACCTTCTTACCTGGTTAAATATGTATGAAGAACTGTAATGTGTATTTGCCTATTCAGGTTTAAAATGTCAGAAGCACAAGCATAGATAGGAACACGCTTTGTTCGTCTAGTTGTACGACAAAAGTAGACGGAGATAAATCAGTACTATTATGTTAAAGGTACCGGGGTGGAATCAGAACTCATGAATTTAAAACATCCATTCTTCAGCACCCACATCTATTATATACACCTTTAAATATGCGTGTGTAAGGTCACTGATTATTCATATAGGGAGTGTTGGATGCAATCTGGCCCAGAATAGCTTCCATTCTCATGTGGAAGCACTTTGAAAGATTTTGCTCATGAATGAATTGTACGTGCATGGATGGCATTATGTGAATCCTTGCAAGAAATGAGTTATCAGACCTTTTTCTTTCTATGTTTAAAATAAATCCTGACAACTAAGTTTTTTCTTTTATTCTGTTTATTTAAAACAAGTTCCTGCATTAACTATGTTTTGCCACTAGTGTACTTGCCTTTATCATTCCTCACCTGCCTGGACTAATCACAGATCCTACATAAGGCTACACCCTGCTCACAACATGGCCTTTTCAATGAAGTTGATGCTCATCCTGAAAGACTTCTGTTCCTGGCTCCTGTAATCTGGCCGACTTGTTACCATCGTGCTGGAAGCAATCCTAGTTTACTCTATCAAGCTTAGTTATTTCCAACCTGGTCTTCATGATCTACCTTTGTTACCAAACTGCTCCATTACCAACCTAAACTGCTTTACAACCCTGCTTTATCCAGCCAACCAGGTTTGCATAACCATTTTGCCAAGACAAATGGGCAGATATACTACCTGCAAGAATTACGGGCCACATAGACAACTATTACAAAAGACTGCACCCTGTCATTCATGCTGAAGGGGGCAATATACAGGATTAAGAACTAAGGGTATGCAGACATTGAACCCCTGTATTTTTCTTTAGAAATGGTGAGATGTCACTCAATCTGTATAATCTAGCCCAGAAAAAAATATTTTACAACTCTTCTTGATCTCGGTATAAAATACAGGTATAAGCTCTCATTTTAGTAACCGGACCATTTTTTATGTATGTAAAGTATATGCCTCTCAACATTGAAATATATGAAATTGTGATAAGAAATTACCATATATGTTGCAGCTTACTTGAAGAATTTTGCTTTTTGATTGACATGCTCGAATTTATACTTTCTGGGGATTTGGTCTAACATGGGTCACGCATTTGGGCAATCCTTTTCAATCTGGCTAAAGGTTAAACTGTTGGGAGGTATTTAACTAAAGATAAGACACAATCATGGTACAATTCTGAATCTGTAACGATGATACAGCTTTGCATATTGATTACTTTGTTTCAGAAAATGTTCAGCTCATTTTGATTATTTGTGGACCACTTTCACCCAATATGAAATGATATAACGTGATTTTAGAAATATAAAGTGAGAAGGGAACAATAGAGGGGACAAAAAACAAGCATCATTCAAAATATCTATTTTTTACATATTTAAACATTGTATATTTAATTAATATCTAATTATATTTATTTTTACTGCTCCTCCTATTTTTCCTTCTGTCGATTGTTTTTTCTCGCTTGATCTGCAAACTAAATTGTGGGAAAGTGCAAAATATATTCATAATTAAAATATTATTGAAGAAATTCGGATGAGTGGAATCCTTATTCGCAGTCCCAAAAAAAAAAAATTAAAAAAAATTCAGATAAGGTGGATCAGCTGAAACTATTTGTTTTCACTCTGTGTCTAAAAATATTATTGAAGATTATAAAATAATTAAATACTGGATCTTTTACAAAACATGTGAATAAAATATTGCCAGGCTAGGTTCCAAAAATATGCTTCTCTGATTCCTATTTCTTACAATTAGAATTTCTTTATCTAATCTCACACAGGGGGCTCCCAGCAGTGTTCCTTTCCTGCAGTAACCCACAATTCACAAAGAATACTCACTAGAAATAAAATAAGTTACAAAAGAAACTTTTTTCAGGAAGTGTTTAGGGAAGCTGTGTGATACAGCCAGGGGAGGTGTGGCTAGGGATGCAGAAAAACTCCTAAGTGGAAGAGAATTGAACAGTGATTCTGCATGAGAATTTTCTATGCATTCAGTAAGTTGAAGTGGGTTTGTGCTTAGGTCGATCATTTAATATGCAGCACTGTTCAAACATTCATTTAAGCTTAATTATGAAAAATGTCTTTGCAGTAAAACTAATTAAAAAATAAAACTTAAAGGGATACAATGTGAGAAAGATATTACTTTGCTGCAAGGGATTTAGATTGACTGGGGGACTGGGCACTCAAATGGCAGATTAAATTTAATGTTGAAAAATGCAAAGTTATGCACTTCCTCGTAAAGAATGCACAAGCAACGTATAACCTTAATGGAAGTGAATTAGGGATAACAACACACGAAAAGGACTTGGGAATTGTTATAGACAACAAACTATGCAACAAGGTGCAATGTCAATCAGCAGTGGCTAAGGCCAGTAAGGTATTGTCATGCATGAAAAAGGGCATTCATTCTCGGGATGAGACTATAATTATGCCTTGTTATAAATCACTGGTAAGACCACATACTAAATATGCTGTGCAATTTTTGGCACCTGTTCAAAAGAAGGATATTATGGCACTAGAAAAAGTACAGAGGAGGGCTACAAAATTAATAAAAGGAATGGAAAATATCAGCTATGAAGAAAGGTGAACAAATTTAAACCTATTTAGTTTAGAAAAACGTCTCCTGAGAGGGGATATGATAACATTATACAAATATAATTGGGGCCAATACAAACCATTGTGTGGAAATCCATTCATAAACCGGATTTAACCCCTTAAGGACACATGATGAAAATATTCCATCATGATTCCCTTTTATTCCAGAAGTTGTGTCCTTAAGGGGTTAATACAGGACACAAGGTTAGACTGGAAGAAAGAAGAATTTTGTCTAAGGCAAAGGAAAGGTTTTTTTACTGTAAGAACAATAAGGATGATGAATTCTTTGCCTGAAGAAGTGGTTTTATCAGAGTCCATACAGATGTTCAAACAGCTACTAGATGCATACTTGCAAAAACAGAATATTCAAGAATATAATTTTTCAATGTATGGTAATAACTGCTTGATCCAAGGATAAATCTGACTGCCATTCTGGGGTCAAGAAGGAATTTTTTCCTAGCTTGTTGCAAAATTGAAGGTGCTTCAAACTGTTTTTTTTTCCCTTCTTTTGGATCAACAGCAAAAAACAAATGTGAGGAAGGCTGAACTTGATGGACGCAAGTCTCTTTTCAGCTATGTAACTATGTAACTATGTAACTATGATACTATAGGCACCAAAACAACTTTAGCTTAATAAACCATTTGTTATGTATAGATAATGCCTCTGCAATCTTACTGCTCAGTGCATTGCCATTTAGGAGTTAAATCACTTTTGTTTCTGTTTATGCAGCCCTAGCCACACCTCCCCTGATTGTGACTGACAAGGCCTGCATGAAAACAAAATGGTTTTATTTTCAATCAGATGTAACTTACTTTGAAAGTTTCCATCTCATGCTCTGTAAATTGAACTTTAATTACATACAGGAAACTCATGCAGGGTCTAGCAAGCTATTAACTGAGTAGGAGATAAGAAATTCTAAATTAAACAGAATTTGGAATAAAGGAAGTGTAAATATTAGATGACTCTTTACAGGAAGTATTTAGGAAGGCAGTGTAAGACACATGCAGGGAGGTGTGCCAAGGGTTGTATAAACAAAGTCATTTTACTCCTAAATGTCAGGGAATTGAGAATTGGGCATAATCTATACATCAAAACTTTTCATTAAGCTAAAGTTGTTTTGGTGACAATAGTGTCCCTTTAATGAGAGTACTGTAAAATATAAATACATGTATTTAACAACACATTACAAAATAGAAGGATTTTATACACCAAAAAAATATCCAGTAAGTGGTTCCTATTATCTGTGTCGAGGTGTTGTTGAATAACTCAGGGCTATAGGAATAGCAATCATAATTTTTTTTACAAAAGAATAATTCATTCTTGCTTGCATTTCTCAATACAAAGACGCAAACCATTTAGATTGCCATCACATAGAGAAGTTTTTTAGTACAAATATCAAAAATATGATATTTTGCCTCAACCTTTGCAAGGTTCAGCCATTGTTTGCAGAAGAGACTACGTAATCTAATACAGATAACTTCTGAATTGAAGTTCTTATTTTTTACCATATTGAGTCCAGAGGGAAAATATAGAGAGCACATTCAACAGGATACGATCTGGGATAACTTTTAAAAATTGTGTTTTTCCAAAACACTTCATATGATTTCAAATGCAAAGTTTAACAGCTCTTCAGCTATTTCCTAAGTTGTGCATATATATTTATGATAATGTAAATACTGCCTGAAAATATGTAAAATTCCTGTAATGTGGAAGGTTGAGCAATTTCCTGCAAATCTGTTTGTTTGTGGGGGAGCAATGTTGATTTTCATTTAAACATATGACTATTCCATTATTACGGTAAATACATAGAGTAAGTGGGTAACCAATGATGGACTGCTGTCTCTACATAAGACTTTGTATAAGTCACAGGACACAGATGCCAAACTACAGGAAACATTTTTCCATCTGTAACATCTGGTTCCCTCTGAGCATCCTCGGGCAGTAGTGTTGGCATCTGTGTGGCTGCCTTTAGGTCTGTCATAAGGTTACCTTGCTAAGTGCTCATTAAGTCTGTCTTTTTTTCATGCAAGTCATCGATGAGCGTCATCTAAATCTTTCAAGCGTATTTACAGAAAAGACACACCGCGGAGTACAAGAACTGCAGATTATATAGCCATTACCATTGGAGAAATGCCTTATCAAAGTGATGTTCTGAATCAAGGTTGTTTTCTGTTAAAATGCTGTGAAAGGAGAATAGTATGTCTGGTTCAAGAGAAAATAATCTGTCTCCCATTACATACAATGTACAGGGAGTGTTGTGTCATTACAAATTGTACAACTGTAGATGCCAAAACGTAAGGAAAAAAGTGCAATTAAATTCTAAAAAAAAATGCTGTTGGCAATAGAACTGTAAAAAAGCCTAGAAAAGTCAACTATTTTTAACTGTTTAACTTCTACCAAGACAAGCAAGAGTTTAAAAGGTATCATTGTATATATATTTAAAAAACAGATAAAATTCGTATCTTGTAATACCTTTTTTATTGGACTAACAGAAGGTATTACAAGATACAAATTATATCTGTTTTTTACATCTACATCACTGGACTAATATGGCTACAATCTCTACTTGAATGTTATATATAAATATATATATATATATATAAAACACAACACGTTATATTATGTGTGTGGTGTGTGTTTATGTTAATCAAGAGTGTAGTGTATTCAAATATTAAATATGAAGCAGGGTCACAGTTTTCTGATTTTTTTGTAAAACCCAGAGAAACACGAAATTATTTCAAAAACAAAGCATTCACGAACATAATCAAAAAAAGTCACAGAGAATCATTCATAGTGTTCAATTGTAATACAATGTTAAATAAAGAGACATTTTTACATCTGTAAACCTGTATGAAACTGAGTATTAAAAGGACTTGATTTGTTTACTTTTTTTTGTATCCCAACACAAATTTATGTCCATTTTGTATTTGTTTCTTTATTTTCATTGAAGCACAGTTCACTCTGTATTTTCAAAAACTTGGTAAGTCTGTCATTGTGTTTGGAAACAGACTTTTTAGTTTATTTGTTCTATTTTTTTGTTTTGTGTCCTGTATGTTCTACGCTTACCACATGAAAATTTTGGTAACATTTTTTTTTATATTTTCTTGCATTTACTTGAAATACATTATACTCTAGGTGCAGACCCCCCTTATTATTCAGAGGTAAAACATATATTGAGGGGGCAGGACCTAACTGCCATGGTGGAGAGACGCATCGTGGATAAGCTCCTCCACTATTCAGATAAAAATGAATTTTTGGGCCTTTAATATGCTCACTGAAGTTGAGCCAAGAGTTGCATTTGCTCCCTCGACTTCCCTGACACACCGTGTTGCAGTTTACTTCTGGCCAAGAGCTTCTTCACCCCACCGTGGCAGATGCAGACTAGTGTGCACCAGGTGGGAGAGGCGGGTGATCTCCAAGCCCAGAGAAGCCCATAAGCTATTTATCAGCAAGGGACTCGCTACCCCTCACCTTTGGACCGGTGAGGGTGATCATGGTCCACACCAAGGGGCTACCAGTGTTCAGCAAGATGGCAGGAGAACTACGGCTAAATGGCTGGAAGTGTTTGTCTCGACTTCCCCAAGATTGCGGAGACCGCGTGTCACATTCTTCCCAACACTGCGTGGGATAGGCATAAGGCTATCCTAACTATAAGATAAGACTAGGGACTAATGAAAGTATTTAGAAAATTGGGCAGACTAGATGGGCCGAATGGTTCTTATCTGCCGTCACATTCTATGTTTCTATGTATGTTTCTATGTTATTGAGAATAAGCTTTATAAAATATTTGCTCACTTTTGGTGAAAGTTGAGATGCAGAGCAAATGAGCCCCAGCCATGACAAAAGGTCCGAGCAGCACAGGTCCAGTCATCTCTGAGACTCCTGGAGTGTGCTCGGCAAATGAAGTCAACTCCAAGTTTACAACGAAATTGGCTGAGATGGTCGGGCCATCACACCATGAAGTAGCCAGACACAACTTACTAGCAGTACGGCTTCCGCAGGGGACTAACTCTCCTCCATCCCAGGCTCCTGGCTCACAAGAGACGCACTAAAAGCTGTTCCACTCTAACGTTCCTAAGATCTACATTCAGACCCTTATGCCTAATAAACGCTTTGCCGGTTCGGCGTCCTGTTGCGCAGCAGAATGGCACTGGCTGATCCAGGAATGGAACTCTCTGACATTACTCTCCCTCTGATGTCTTCACACTGTATGATTTGATCATATTTTTATTTTTACCTGCAACTCCGAAAAATATGTTTTTTTGTTTATAGTTTAATCCAATTTTCCTGCACTCTGCCATCAGTTAGACCAATTTTGCTTGAGGAGCATGTAGCTTGATAATCCTATGGGGGCCTCTTGGGTGTTATAATGTTTATACTCTCTGTGTCTCAGACATACTAAATACTTACTATTCTTATTTTGTACCAGATTCAAATGCGTATACTTAGCTTAATTACCACTTTATAATTCTTACTACAAAAATGTGCTGTTACCTAAACTGTCATGTTTTAAGTTATCGGTCTTTTTTATGCTTGTTATTGCTGTTGTGGCAAGACAAGCTTGTTTTGTTATCTATGCACAACAAAAATAAAGAATGAAAAAAGAAACATGTATCGACTTGTGCTGCACACATTAAAACCAGCATCTCTTTAATGTATTTGGTTTTTCTTTTATCAAAATATAAAGGTACTAGACTGCTTTTATTATAGTAATACATGAACTAAAGTCAACTCTTGGTACTTTTTCTTTTTATGTCATTAATTATTTTGTATTGCATTTCATAATAGTAAAAAGTTAGTTCTTATTTTATTATTTAAAATATAGCGGCAGTATGCATGTAACCAGAATCTCCCAGGTCATTGATCCCTCCTCTCATTTTAGAATTTCCATTAGTTGATTAAAAGCATCACTAAGTACCTAAAGGACTCAATGTGTGGAGCCAGTGGAGGCTTATCAGATGTTACAGGGGAGAAAGTGCCGGGATATATATTTAAATCATGGAGCTGGTACATGTCATGTGTCCTATTTAGTTTTCACACTGTGCAACAGAGGCCCGAGGCTTAAATACCGGTAATTCAGCAGGTTTGGAATCAAAATGGGGACTCCATAAGGGGAAGCAGAAACCTGACAACTCTACTGCCTGGTGCCAACAGCCATGACACCCCAGTATGTAGGCCTGTCTTATGGGTCAAACTAAACACTAGGAACAACAGGTGAATGTCAGACAGACAGTGAGGGCAGTTCACATAACTGCTCATAGGATTTAATCAGATATTTGGGCAAACAGCCATTAATCTGGTCATGATTTTTTTTTTTTTTTTTACTAAAGTGATCATTGTTAGGATATAAACTAGCCAAACTTGCTATATTAAAAACAAAATTGACTCAAAGAATTTCTCTAAATCTGTTATGTCGGCTTAAATTTGGAAATGTACTTTGAATTCACTATGAAATCATAAATAATTGTAAATAATCCTGTAAGTTTATTAAAGTAAGTAATTTAACTCTTAGCTTTCGCACTATAATAAAACCACTCTAACTTTTGTCTTTATTTGTTCTTAATTTAAAACAATACATGCACCTCTTCCTGAGTTCTGGAAAAAAGAAAACATTACAAACAGTATACATGCATCGACTGGAATTACTTTAAGAAGATTGGATAACTGGAAAACTTAATCAAGAAGAGGCAAATTAATATTTAAGAATAGCTGTTTGCAGATGGTTTAACAGGTATCACAGAGAAAGCAGTGAATATAAAGAAAGCATAATAACAGACAGCAAACAGACTATAAAACAGAATATCAGATGTCAGGCGTAAGAATGACCCATGTATACATTTATAAAATGTCTGGATGAAAACAAGGCAGCAGAAATCCATGTCTTTGTTCCATTTTCCGTCTTACAATCTCACACGTCTAATAAGTATAGGGTTGAATAGACATTTTCCCCAGCTTACCAGAACTACTACAGAAAGAACAGAATTGTGTAGTTTATTTTCATAAATATCTATTATACTAAAGGATCGCCCATCATGAAATCAGTGATTGCCGCTGCTAAAATGATATTGTGGATGTTAAGACTAATATACAGACTCATATGCTAAGTTTCAATCATCCTCACTAGTGGTTTAATGATATGGTTTTATTTTTACTATCTTGGGGATTTTTCTATAGTGAAAATGGACTCATAACTAGATTTTATAGCATCAACCCTGTTAAGCCCAAATGCTGTGTATTAAATTGCTTTTATAATTTAGCACAATGGAACTTATACTGAGAACAGTATTAATTCAAACCCAACCGATATAGGCTTGTGACTCGCGTTCTGGTAAAGTAAGGTTTTATTAGGCATCTTAATCCTACAGAAAACGAGATTCTCTGCAGGCTACACATACTTTTTTTTAGTGGCCCTGCATTAGAAATATTTATTGGTTTTGTACTAAATGAGTTTTCAGGGCCACACGTATAAACAGCAGCTGTGAACGATTTTTATGTCACACATAAAAAAGTATCACATCATACAAACAAAAGAAGAAGGTCACAGACACAATGTTTCTTTTTATATGTACAAAGCTAATGACTAGGCCGGCATTGTCACGAATGGCTAAAATACAGCGAGAGAGGAAATATGTCTTGCCATCTGTTTAAACTAGGATTGCGCAAGGTTTATAAACCAAATATGTATACATGTAGCTAACAATATGTACAGATGTGACTTCTCAATAACGATAAACACGCTCTTTAGATCTTTCCTGTAACCGAACAAGAAAACTTTTAGTTAGCATAACATTGATTTGATGATTCAGAATAAAAGCAATGCACTGTTATTGTTTTTACTGAATTTGTGCTTCATCTAATAGTATAATCTAACTGTATAATATTGAGCAAATGAAAGCTAAAAACTGAATAGAACTTTATTATTAAATGACAGAAATGCGATCTTTTATCTCAATGTGAATTGGATTATTTGATATTTTATTTCAATGAAGATTTGGATTCTTCGAGGTCCTCTTTCTCATTAGTGGACAGATGAAATAATTTGCCCTGGGACATATGGTCACGCTAAATCCAAGTAAATATAGTTTGTTGATTTTGACCCCAAATCTCCAAATTTGATTGCAGGGATCAGGGTAAAACAGTTTTCTTGTCAAATGTTTTTTATTGAAAGGTTTCATTTTTAACAATAATAATCATTGTAAAACAATGAAATATATGAAATAAAGAATAAGAGTATATACAAATCAAACAAACAAACAAAAACAGGAGGTGGGGGGAATATCCATTTATTATAAAATTCTGTCAAATAAGATGTAAAAGCATTCTACATGTACTGGCGATAAATAGTGTACCAACAGTTGCACATAAACAGAACAAGAGTAAAAAGAGAGGCATACAAACTACAATCATAAAGAGTATTTTCATTTGACATTATCCTCCCATATGTTTCAGTGGTAAATTAATGATTCTGTTGTGTTTGATGGCAATCTGAGGTTTTGTTAAAACAGTTTTCTACGCGTTAAATTGTTTTCCAAAGTTCCCACCTGGCTCTGGTACAAAAAATACCATATTTACTCAAATCTAATCTGCACCTTTTTTGGAAATCAACCACTTAAGGACGGCGGGCACGTCCCCGCTATCCTTTGTACTTACCCGGTCGCTAGCGATCACACACCACCGATCGCGGTGTGGGGACTCACCTGGCATCCCAGGGAGTCCCCCTGCTCCTGTTCTGGCCCTCCTGGGCCATGTGATCGTGAGGTCCTTGCAGGTTGGTTACATTGCTTTTGAGACCGTATGGTAGCCCAGGAATTAAAATTACCCCAATGATGGCATACCATATGCAATAGTAGACAACCCAAGGTATTGCAAATGGGGTATGTCCAGTCTGTTTTAGTAGCCACTTAGTCACAAACACTGGCCAAAATTAGCGTTAATATTTGTTTGTGTGTGAAAAATGCAAAAAACTAATTTGAACACCAAATATGACCAGTGTTTGTGACTAAGTGGCTACTAAAAAAGACTGGACACAAACACTGGCCAAAATTAGCGTTAATATTTGTTTGTGTGTGAAAAATGCAAAAAACTAATTTGAACACCAAATATGACCAGTGTTTGTGACTAAGTGGCTACTAAAAAAGACTGGACACAAACACTGGCCAAAATTAGCGTTAATATTTGTTTGTGTGTGAAAAATGCAAAAAACTAATTTGAACACCAAATATGACCAGTGTTTGTGACTAAGTGGCTACTAAAAAAGACTGGACACAAACACTGGCCAAAATTAGCGTTAATATTTGTTTGTGTGTGAAAAATGCAAAAAACTAATTTGAACACCAAATATGACCAGTGTTTGTGACTAAGTGGCCACTAAAAAAGACTGGACAACCTTGGGTTGTCTACTATTGCAAATGGTATGCCATCATGGGGGCAATTCTCATTCCTTGGCTACCATACGTTCTCTAAGGCAACGTAACCAATCTGGCGAATTTCAAGTACAAAAACTGAAAAATGTAACATGCAATATTTGACCCTGTAACTTCCCAAAACACCATAAAATATGTACAGAGGGGGTACTGTTTTACATGTGAGATATCGCTGAATACAAATATATGTATTTTATTGCAGTAAAAGCAAACAGTATTATGACATTCACAGTTAAAATGTAATGCAGAACTAAAAAAAGTAAACTATTTCTTAATTTCTCAATTTTTTTATATTTTATTCATATTAAATTATGTTTCATAGCTAAATATTTGATGTTAAATGAAAGCCCTATTTCTCCCGCATAAAATGATATATAATAAGTGTGGTGCACTTAATATGAAAGAGGTGAATTACGGTTGAACAGAGATATAGTTAAATTCCAAGTTTTGTTTACATTTTATTTTTATCAAAATGTGTACATTTGGCTCAGTGCTTAAGGGGTTAAATCTGGCAACTTCATCGAGGCAAATTTACACACGTGAATTCACACAGACGAATTTCATTTCGGCGAATACACAGGCAAATTTTGTTCCTGAAAGAGGGCATAAGAAAGAATAGACTTAACATGTAACACTAAAATTGATAAACCATCTATGTTACTATTGTATATGGCAATAAACATTTTCATTGTAGCACAATGTTGTATAGTAGTATCTTCTTGTATAAATGAGCATTACATTCGCCAGCAAAATCATTTTTCAGCTTCCAGGTTTCAAAAATTGAGGTGCACATTAGATTTAATGGCGCATAAGATTCGAGTAAATACGGTAATATCTACACCCAAAACTAGAGAATTATTATATCCTCCTAGCCAGATCAACCTTCTTTCTGTCCTCATACAGGGATTTGGACAAAAGGAACTGAGACATTCTCAGTGATGATAGTGGTGTTTAACTGCCTGGGGCCTTCATAGGACAGCACCAATGTCTGTGTCTAATTCCTGCAGTGATCAGTCTATCTTTGACAGTCTTGAAACTAGAGATCAGTTTATTTGGATGTACAGAGTGCAGCTCACAAAGGGGTTTTAATTCCCTGTTAATTCATAAACATTTTTATGCAGCTCATTCACAGCATCACTACATGCTTATAAGGACATCACGGGACAACACTACGGAGGCATAACCAGGATTCTGATACCTTTTCTGTGCAACAGACATAAATAAAATAACTAAACACCATTAGATGCTTAGTTTACTTGTTCAAAAATAGTTTGATACTTAAGTACATATTATGGTAAACTTGAACGCAACAACCCTGCTTTTAATTTTTTTTGGATTGCACTACAGTTTGGATGCCATCAGCCTTCATATTCAATCAATATAGAATTGTAGAGTAAACATGATCCCATTAAGAACACGTCATATTAACTGCTGAAAGAATATCTGTCATCGTTATTTATATGAATTGTTGGAAATTCACCAGGCATTTGCACATTTCAGATCAATGGAAAATTGGTTCATTTCATCAGTTTTAAATTCATTTATTTTAGCTTCATATTTTAAATGAATTTTGAATTAAATAAAAAAACTACTTGCACATTTTTTCCAAGACTCTTATGGTATATTTTTAGCGATGACCATAGTTGCCTTTATCCACATAATTTAAAGTTATAGAAAAGTTAAAACGCAGCCATTCTTGTCAAGGTTCAGCAACCTCGACACAGAACGTAATACCATACCTAAGACGGGTTAAACATCAAACAAAGGATAACGACTTATTGTGGAACAGAGTCTCTTGTGCCCCTATTATCTGCTGAGCACAATATCAAAATTTACTGTGCAATGATTATTTTGTTTCTCCTTCAGGGGGCCCTTAATAGAAGGTGGCTACATCGCCAAGTGGGAAATAAGATTCTGAATAGGATAAAAAATATTGACCACAAGAGATTGCTAAAAGGATTTTACAGCAATAGTAAAACAGAATTTAGAAATACAAACATATAATTGTATTTTCTTTGAACGGTATCCGTTACTTCCACTAGCAAGCTGTATCTCTGGGGTCATTCAGAGGTTGTAAGATTTCTACCAATTTGTTTTTTTGTATCAGCAAAAATCAAGCATTTATTTTGTTTCCACCCAACCATTTGTTAACAGTATTTGGAGTTTTATTGCTCATTACTAGCAATAGATTAGGCTTGACTACTCAATCAGTCTTGCAGTAATTGTTCAAGAAATCTTGCACTATAAGTAGGTTAGCTTGGTTGGGGAATTTGAAGTAGGTGCACCCTTACGTTGTCAGATTCTGTTGACATTATTATGTCATTGAGGCTGTGAATCGGGCAAAGGATATATTTTCTTTATGCTCAAACATACCCGTACAGAGTCTGCAATGCATTTTGTACAAGAGCACTGTGCGATAAAATCGAATTAACTATCTTAGTGCTATGATGTCCTATTCAGGCTGTTCATATACAGTACACAACACGCAGAGTTGAGCTAAACCCTCTAATTTAGATTACTGTTATTGAGTAATTAGCTTGATTTGAAGCATTCAGATCATAGGAAGAGGACTATGCCTAAAAGAAAATTACAGCTAGTGGTGATACCTGTAGATTATTTCATTGCATTCAAAGAAAACTGCTCAAAGCATGATAGATTTTTTTAATTTTTTTTTAATGCGTGGAAAAATAGACACTGACGTTAAAAAGAATCACTTGATTGCACTGATCTTACAGCAGTTATAATTCCTAACTCTGTACCGCATCATAACATTAAAAGGGTCAGGATGTAAATAACAATAACGCTTTCACATATTCAGTGTTAATGTGACATAACCCCATTGAAAAACATTTCAATTTGGCAAAGCAATAGGAAACACCAATTAGAATGTAGGATGGGAAACTGGAAACAAGGAAATAAGTTGATAAAATAGTTGGGACATTTTTTTTTTATTCTTCTAATTCTTTTATTCCAAAACTGTTCAAGTGTTTGTCTCTTCTTTTGCCTGTGCATTTCACTTCTTTACAATCTCCTCAAATCCCTGATTGCTCCACTTAATTTAAAATAAGTCTAGTATCTCTCTGGGTAATCTTGGTCTTCACACCAGCTTTTTAGCATTTCTTCATAAAAGTGACAAAATAATAGATTTCTAATTAATCACTTTGTACAAATATATAAACATTTTCAGAAAGGATGAATTTCAGCCATATGGCGATTCAGCTCATCCAAAATTCATTAACAAAAAAGATTTTGAAAAAGAATCAGACAAACCAAAAGGGTGCATGAATGGTGAACAACTGAAGAAGCAGTAAATAGTAAATAAAAAGTCTGTTTTTATATTTTATATATATACACAACATATAAATAAATATTTTTTTTATTACTCCTCTTTTTTTCCTTTTATTGATCACCTCTCATTTGATCTGTGAATAAAATCAACATTTACTGTCTGTCACCTAGCCATCAATCATGGTTTTTCCCATCAATTAACTCGTTTTAAGCTCTAAGGGCAGAATTCTGAATCATAAAGTATGCTCATCTATTGAATGTTATGGTTTGTTCGTGTGCTACATTTTGGGTTGGAGTTCATTAATTTAGATGATTTGCCCAAATTCGGATGAACTGCAGTACAGAAAAAAAAGGATCTTCACATCTAGTGGTTACACAGTCCAATTCATTTTCTTACTTTTCCAGCCTCTTCCTTTTTCAGACACTTCTTTTTGTATTTTATAAGTCTAACTAGACATGAGTGTCATAAAGCACTTTCCTCCTCACCCCTTGTCCCTCCTCTTGTGCTCCTATGTCCCACTCCCTTCTAAATTACAAGCTACTTTAACCCCATCCCGACCTCGGACGTATCAGGTAGGTCCGACAAAAAATGGTCCTTAAGGACTAATTAGAGCGCTGGAAGAGATCATGATTGCTTCCAGCGCTCTAACGGTATTGCAGTGATGTCGAGGCATCCTGCAATATCTCCCCTCACTGCCGTGCCGCCGGGTAATCGCTCCCCTGCGATCACTTCTGAGTTGCTCCACGCGGCGCCCGGCAGTGAGGCAGAGCATCGGAAGCCATCAGGCAGGCTTCCGATGCTCTGCCTGTGCTGAGTGCCTCGAGGGGTTGAGGCACTCAGTAAAATAAAAAAATAAATATATAACCCTTCTCTCCCTCTCCCTGCATATGTACTTGTGCGATCGATGACGTTCGGTCCCCCCTCTGCAAATTAGTACCCCCAGGGGCCATGTGTCCGCTCTAAAAGATACCTGTAGATTCTTTAATTGCTTTCAATAGGTGTCCATAGTGCTGCCAGCAGGGGACTGCCTGAACTATAGGTCTAGGACAGGAACAAAAAGACTGAGGAAGGAGGGGAAAGGAGGAGTTTCTTAAACATTTATTTTAATTAGTTCCTGTCTAATTAGGGATAGGGAGGAGCTACCTATCGTTATGCTGCCATGGACATGGCCTGGAAATATAAATATGTATATATATTTAAATTCTACGTGCATATTTATGTAATATTTTTTACATAATTATGTAATTTTTTTGATTGCAATTTGCGGGACCTGCCTGACAACCCAGCCCAAAAGTCCAGAGAATTTAATTTGCTTGCACTATATTTATTTAGTGTTCATTATTGTTTTTTGCTTACTTAACACACAAACAAATATAAATGCTAAATTTGGCCAGTGTTTGTGACTAAGTGGCTACTACAAATGACTGGACATAACCCATATTGAATACCCTGGCTTGTCTACTTTTCAAAAATATATGGTTTCATGGGGGTAAATTACATTGGCCGGCTTCAAAAAGGTCCCAAATAGGACATGGGTGCAAGATGACCAAAAAATCCCAAGTTGAAAAACTGGAATGTGCACCCTCCAAATAAGGTCTTTTAGCCCCCAGAGAACCCGACAAACCTATACATGGGTGTTATCACTGTACTCAGGAGATATTGATGAACACATATTGTGGTGTTATTTGGCAGTAACCCTTAAAGTTCTCAGTACATGTATTCTTAAATTGCTATGTGTGTAAAAAACATCACCAATTATTTTTTTCTTTTTAAATTTGGCATAGATTGTTGCATGAAAAAAGTTTAATACATTAGGTTGTCTTCTTTTAAATAATATATACATGTGAAGGGTTATTCAGGGAGTCCTGATAGATATTAGTCTTTTGTTAATTTTGAAAAAAAAAAAATGATTTGGAAATAGCAAAGTGCTACTTATACTTATTGCCCTATAACTTTCCAAAAAAAGCTAAGAACATGTTAACATTTGGGTATTTCTAAACTCAGGACAAAATTTAGAAATTATTTAGGATGAGTGTTTTTTTGGCGTTTGTAGATGTGTAACAGATTATGGGAGTCAAATTTTTAAAAAGTGTGTTTTTTTAATTTTTCATCATATTTTATAGTTTGTTTATAGTAAATTATATGACATGATGAAAATAATGGTATCTTCAGAAAGACCATTTAATGGCGAGAAAAACAGTATATAATATGTGTGTGTACAGTAAATGAGTAAGAGGAAAATTACAGCTAAACACAAACACCGCAGAAATGTAAAAACAGCCCTGGTCCCAAACGGTAAGAAAATTAAAAAAGCGGTCGGGTCACTAAGGGGTTAAGTATTGCTCTTCTCACTTCATGTTCCTTGCATGTTAACTTTTGTCATTTATTTGTTATTCCCCATTGTAAAGTTGTTAAGTTCTATAGAACACGTTGGAGCTATGTAACTAATAACAATAATAAAATAGTATACACATTAAATAATCCGAATAGGTCAGCACCATCAGTCAATTTAAATTTTTATTGTAAAGTTTCTTTAGTGAACACTGTCATATAGCTGCCCACAAGCAATACATCCCTGGAATTAAATTTCAATATCCCCAATTACCACTGCCCTTGTATTATCTAATGAAGAATATAAGATACATGGGATGTGATTAAGGCACAAAATGTAGGACCTTCATAATTGTGGTGTTATTACAGTGCATTCAGCATTGGTTTATCTTCAAATTTATTTTTAGCCCCATAAAATTCTTTCATTATATTTATAAGTGGGGCGAGAAACCACAGAATGACAATAACAGGCGCTCTCTTGCTGTTCAGCATCTACAGGTCTGTATGGAGTTAGAAACAAATATTAAAATATGCATCATGTTCATTTGCATGTGGAGGGGGCAAAATTATTTTTGAACAGCATGAAACACTGCTTTCAAGAATATTACAAGTTTGGTTTCATAAATATAAGTGTCTTCGCAGCAGGATAACACACTAAAAGTTCTTACAATCAAAGCGGCTCTGTATTTTCTTCATATTGTTTCTCCTTTCAGTTTGTTTGCCTTTTTTCTCATTGTGAAGATTTGAATAAATTATTGTTTAATGTTTCCTTCTGGATACATTCTTTAGAAGACATATCAACGTGGAGGTGTGATCACAGATTCCATATACCGCTGCATAATGTATATGAAGCTGTTTTAAATTCCTACTGGCCTTGAAGAAATTTAAAAGAATTGCTTTTAAAAGGCACAGACCTATCCATCTATCTATCTATCTATCTGTCTGTCTTTCAGTCTGTCTGTCTGTCTATCTCTCTATCTCTCTTTATCTATCTATCCATCTATCTATCTATCTATCTATCTATCTGTCTGTCTTTCAGTCTGTCTGTCTGTCTATCTCTCTATCTCTCTTTATCTATCTATCTATCTATCTATCTATCTATCTGTCTGTCTTTCAGTCAGTCTGTCTGTCTATCTCTCTATCTCTCTTTATCTATCTATCCATCTATCTATCTGTATATATCTATTTGTCTGTCTGTCTATCTCTCTATCTCTCTTTATCTATCTATCCATCTATCTATCTATCTATCTATCTATCTATCTATCTATCTATCTGTCTGTCTTTCAGTCTGTCTGTCTGTCTATCTCTCTATCTCTCTTTATCTATCTATCCATCTATCTATCTATCTATCTATCTATCTATCTATCTATCTGTCTGTCTTTCAGTCTGTCTGTCTGTCTATCTCTCTATCTCTCTTTATCTATCTATCCATCTATCTATCTATCTATCTATCTATCTATCTATCTATCTGTCTGTCTTTCAGTCTGTCTGTCTGTCTATCTCTCTATCTCTCTTTATCTATCTATCCATCTATCTATCTATCTATCTATCTATCTATCTATCTATCTGTCTGTCTTTCAGTCTGTCTGTCTGTCTATCTCTCTATCTCTCTTTATCTATCTATCCATCTATCTATTTGTCTGTCTGTCTATCTATCTACATCTCTATCTATCTACATCTCTCTATCTATCTATCTATCTATCTATCTATCTATCCATCCAGAGGTTTCTCTTTTAGAGTAGCATTTTGGATTTGTGAGTTGGTAGCAGGTGATTCATCTACACCAGGGGTTTTCAACGTTAGTCCTCAGGACCCCCTACCAGTCCAGGGTTTAGGGATTACCTGGGTGTGTCTAAGGTGTTTAGAAAAAGAAAAACACACCTTAGAGTCTAAAGATTGTTTTTTTTCCCTTTTTCTAAACACCTGAGACACACCCAGGTAATCCCCAAATCTTGGACTGGTAGGGGGTCCTGAGGACTGGGTTGAGAACCCCTGATCTACACTAATGCACCAAAGGGTCCTAATGACTTTATGTTTCTTTAAATGTGACAATTGTATGTGCTTTTCTTTGTATTTTCTTCATACACGTTGCTCTCGTTTGCACTATTATCTCCCCTTCTATATATTCTTCTCACATGTCTTCTACCTTTCTCTAACTTTGGTTTCCATCTCAGATATATAAATATTTCTCACATAGTTCGGCTACTTTTAGCATGTTTTTTATCTTTCACACTCACCTTTACCACAGTCAGCTCTCATCGAAGGCTCATTATTACACATCTCTTTTATATACACTTTATATTTCTTCACACTCTCATCACCTGTCCCCCCCCTTTCTTCTTTTAATTTTCCCTTTTTCTATCTATATGAAGAATGTTACTTACATCCATTTATTTTGCAACCCTCCTTTCATCCTTAGTAGATATTTCTATGGCGGATATGCTTTAATAAGTTCATCTGGCTTGTACATTCATTTTTTCCGAGGTTTATTTATTTATTTTTTTTCCTATGTATATATGTTCTACATTTATCCACATACATATTTTTTTTCCTTTTTCCCTCTTTTCTTTCTCTTTTCTCTTTTCTTTCTTTTCTTTCTTTTCTCTATATTCTCATTATTCACTGTTCTTTTTTTACTTTGTTTAGTAGATATGTACTTGTGTCAAATACATTGAACTGAGTACAATAAAGAGATAACATACCCTATACAGCGCTGAGAATAGCTGTGCACAACACAAAGATACCCATACAATATACAGAGCTGGGCACAACAATAGACAGAGCTATACAATACACAGAGGTGGACACGACACAAAAATACCTATACAATACACAGAGCTGGGCACAACACACAGATACCTATACAATACACAGAGCTGGGCACAACAAAACAATACCTATACAATACACAGAGCTTGGCACAACACAAAGATTCCTATACAATACACAGAGCTGGGCACAACAGAAAGATTCCTATACAAAACACAGAGCTGGGCACAACACAAAGATTCCTATACAATACACAGAGCTGTACACAACACAAAGATACCTATACAATACACAGAGCTGGGCACAACAAAACAATACCTATACAATACACAGAGCTCTGTGATGGATTGTACAGAGCTGCAATATAGAGATCTCCACACAGTATATGTCTCTATATAATGATCTATCTCTCTCCGTTTATCTTCCTAGCCCTCTCATACCTCTCCCATACATGATCTCATCTTCAGAAGTGCTCCTGCTATTGTAACCTTAGCTTTCTATTAAATACTGCTGCTGTTATGAAACATGTCAGCTACTCCATTAGCTCTCCGCACACAGTGTGCACATGGTTAAAGCACCAAAAAACTAATAAACTCAAACCATGTCAGCTACTCCTGACTCACTACTAGCTCTCAGCAGCAGGACACTGGTAGATTCCTTATTAGCTTTGCAGCTGGCAATGTAATTAATCTGCAGTTGTAATTAATATAGAGCCAAAAAATAGCTGACATGGTTAACATGAATATCGAATTTGTACTTCCGGGCTTGATGTGGTGTGGAAGGCTATTCCAGCACGATTGGTGAATTTCATGATTTATTCATTTTTCAAGCTATAAATACACGGTTTGGTCAGAAATATGGTGATGTTGATAAAGATGCCGCGTGGGTCAAGATGTTCACCAAAAATCATGATATAATGCCTCTGACATAATAAACTTAAATATCCTATGTTTCATCTTCAACAGACCTGTGAATGCATCCTTTACCTATTTGTTTATATTTATTGCGTGGATAGAACCCAGGTAAACTGAATACATTATAGTCTTAGAGCCATTTATTTTCTTTTTTCAAGTTTTGATGAGTGCATATATGGTTAAATAAGTGGTAACTGTTCTGTTAATGATACAGAAACTGCTGATGAAAGATAAATAGTATACTGTCAGGTCCATAAATATTGGGACATAGACACAATTCTAATCTTTTTGGCTCTATACACTACCACAATTGATTTGAAATGAAAATAACAAGATGTGCTTTAACTGCAGACTTTCAGCTTTAATTTGAGGGTATTTACATCCAAATCAGGTGAATGGTGTAGGAATTACAACAGTTTGTATATGTGCCTCCCACTTTTCAAGGGACCAAAAGTAATGGGACAATTGGCTGCTGAGCTGTTCCATGGCCAGGTGTGTGTTATTCCCTCATTATCCCATTTACAAGGAGCAGATAAAAGGTCCAGAGTCCATTTCAGGTGTGCTATTTGCATTTGGAATCTGTTGCTGTCAACTCTCAATATGAGATCCAAAGAGCTGTCACTATCAGTGAAGCAAGCCATCATTAGGCTGAAAAAACAAAACAAACACATCAGAGAGATAGCAAAAACATTAGGTGTGGCCAAATCAACTGTTTGGAACATCCTTAAAAAGAAAGAACACACCTGCGAGCTCAGCAACACCAAAAGACCCGGAAGACCACGGAAAACAACTGTGGTGGATGACCGAAGAATTCTTTCCCTGGTGAAGAAAACACCTTTCACAACAGTTGGCTAGATCAAGAACACTCTCCAGGAGGTAGGTGTATGTGTGTCAAAGTCAACAATCAAGAGAAGACTTCACCAGAGTAAATACAGAGGGTTCACCACAAGATGTAAACCATTGGTGAGCCTCAAAAACAGGAAGGCCAGATTAGAGTTTGCAAAACAACATCTAAAAAAGCCTTCAAATTTCTGGAACAACATCCTATGGACAGATGAGACCAAGATCAATTTGTACCAGAGTGATGGGAAGAGAAGAGTATGGAGAAGGAAAGGAACTGCTCATGATCCAAAGCATACCACCTCATCAGTGCAGCATGGTGTGGTAGTATCATGGTGTGGGCATGTATGGCTGCCAATGGAACTGGTTCTCTTGTATTTATAGATGATGTGACTGCTGACAAAAGCAGCAGGATGAATTACTTCAGTAGTGGGGAAAGTGAAGGAAACCATGTTAAAGGATAGGATTGTTGAACATCTAAAAACACATGGATTTCAAGATCAGAGACAACATGGGTTTACTTCAGGCAGATCATGCCAAACTAATCGTATTGATTTTTTTGATTGGGTTACTAAAATTATAGATCAGGGTGGTGCAGTAGACATTGCTTACCTAGATTTCAGTATGGCTTTTGACACTGTTGCACATAGAAGGCTTATCAATAAACTGCAATCTTTAAGTTTGGATTCCAATATTGTTGAATGGGTAAGGCAGTGGCTGAGTGACAGGCAACAGAGGGTTGTAGTCAATGGAATATATTCAAAGCTTGGACTTGTTACCAGTGGGGTACCTCAGGGATCTGTACTTGGACCCATTCTCTTTAATATTTTTATTAGTGATAAAAGGTCTTGATGGTAAGGTATGTCTATTTGCTGATGATACTAAGATATGTAACAGGGTTGATGTTCCAGGAGGGATAAGCCAAATGGCAAATGATTTAGGTAAACTAGAAAAATGGTCAGAATTGTGGCAACTGACATTTAATGTGGATAAGTGCAAGATAATGCATCTTGGACGTAAAAGCCCAAGGGCAGAGTACAGAATATTTGATAGAGTCCTAACCTCAACATCTGAGGAAAGGGATTTAGGCATGATTATTTCTGATGACTTAAAGGTAGGCAGACAATGTAATAGAGCAGCAGGAAATGCTAGCAGACTGCTTTGTTGGATATGGAGAGGTATTAGCAGTAGAAAGAGGGAAGTGCTCATGCCATTGTACAGAACACTGGTCAGACCTCACTTGGAGTATTGTACACAGTACAATATTTTAATGTTTTTATTAGTGATATTGCAGAAGGTCTTGATGGTAAGGTATGTCTATTTGCTGATGATGCTAAGAAATGTAACAGGGTTGATGTTCCAGGAGGGATAAGCCAAATGGCAAATGATTTAGGTAAACTAGAAAAATGGTCAGAATTGTGGCAACTGACATTTAATGTGGATAAGTGCAAGATAATGCATCTTGGACGTAAAAACCCAAGGGCAGAGTACAGAATATTTGATAGAGTCCTAACCTCAACATATGAGGAAAGGGATTTAGGGGTGATTATTTCTGATGACTTAAAGGTAGGCAGACAATGTAATAGAGCAGCAGGAAATGCTAGCAGAATGCTTGGTTGTATAGGGAGAGGTATTAGCAGTAGAAAGAGGGAAGTGCTCATGCCATTGTACAGAACACTGGTGAGACCTCACTTGGAGTATTGTACACAGTACTGGAGACCGTATCTTCAGAAGGATATTGATACCTTAGAGAGGGTTCAGAGGGCTACTAAACTGGTTCATGGATTGCGGGATAAAACTTACCAGGAAAGGTTAAAGGATCTTAACATGTATAGCTTGGAGGAAAGATGAGACAGGGGGGATATGATAGAAACATTTAAATACATAAAGGGAATCAACTCTCAATCAGTAAAGGAGGAGACTATATTTAAAAGAAGAAAAACTACCACAACAAGAGGACATAGTCTTTAATTAGAGGGACAAAGGTTTAAAAATAATATCAGGAAGTATTACTTTACTGAGAGGGTAGTGGATGCATGGAATAGCCTTCCAGCTGAAGTGGTAGAGGTTAACACAGTAAAGGAGTTTAAGCATGTGTGGGATAGGCTTAAGGCTATCCTAATTTTAAGATAAGGCCAGGGACTAATGAAAGTATTTAGAAAATTGGGCAGACTAGATGGGCCGAATGGTTCTTATCTGCCGTCACATTCTATGTTTCTATGTTTCGGGCAATATTATCTGCTCATATTCAGCCAAATGCTTCAGAACTCATTGGATGGCGCTTCACAGTGCAGATGGACAATGACCTGAAGCATACTGCAAAAGCAACCATAGAGTTTTTAAGGGAAAGAAGTGGAATGTTATGCAATGGCCAAGTCAATCACCTGACCTGAATCTGATCGAGCATGCATTTCACTTGATGCAGACAAAACTGAAGGGAAAATGCCCCAAGAACAAGCAGGAACTGAAGACAGTTGCAGTAGAGGCCTGGCAGAGCATCACCAGGGATGAAACCCAGCGTCTGGTGATGTCTATGCATTCCAGACTTCAGGCTGTAATTGACTGCAAAGGATTTGCAACCATGTATTAAAAATTGAAAGTTTGATTTATGACTGTTAATCTATCCCATTACTTTTGGTCCCTTAAAAAGTGGGAGGCACATATACAAACTGTTGTAATTCCCACACCGTTCACCTGATTTGGATGTAAATACCGTGAAATTAAAGCTGAAAGTCTGCAGTTAAAGCACATCTTGTTTGTTTCATTGCAAACCCATTGAGTTGGTGTATAGAGCCAAAAATATTAGAATTGTGTCGATGTCCCAATATTTATGGACATGGCTGTATGTACGTTTGTGTATGTGTGTGTGTGTGTGTTTTATGTGTATGTGTGTTTGTGTGTGTATTAGTCCTCTGCAACTTATTTATTCACTGTATGACCAGAAAAATCAATCCAAATGTCTCATCTTTTAAATAATATATTTTAAAATAAGGTCATCACTACAGTGTGGATTTACAGTAATATTTGTTTCAACACATACTTAATATATAGACTGACAACATTAAGCTCAGAAAGCAAGTACTAGTATGGTATTAATTTAACTGAGATGTAAAAAAATGTTTTTGTCAATTCAAGGGTATTTTAAGTCGTTAGCTGTAATTATAATGTTAACTAGCTATATTTTATTTTAATTTTTTGCAGGTAGGTTTTTTTTTCTTCATTTATTTTATAACTGCGCCAAGTTTGTTTTATTTTAAGAATACATAGTACAATTTGAACATATTCAATACTAGATGTGAATGCATGATCCGTGTGAAATGTTACTTACTATTACTTATTATTACTGAGTCATATGTTCTTTCTTAAGTGCATCCATTGTCTGGTTTCCCCACCTGTATAAGGAGTGCATATTTCTTTTTTGGATAAACTGTTGAACATAGAAAAAGATAACAGAAAGACATCTAGACATGCAAATAATGTAAAGAGATGCATATGATAGATTTTACCTGGGATTCACATAATCTCATCATTTTCTAACAATGAAATCTAACAACTTCTACAATGACCTCTCTGACCAAAACTGGTACAATACTTTTATGGGCAAATGCAAATATTACAAGTTTTAGAATGAAATGTTGTATTTCTTAAACTGTGTACTTTGTCTTTAAGAGATATTGCAAACTGACAAGGTGTTAGAAATGGAACATAGTGTTTTTCATAACTGTTTCTTTAAGCAATAACCTCAGTGCATAATATGTTTGCGCCCTTTTGTCCCAGACGAATTACAATAACAATAATGCATAAACAAGCTTCAAGGCTATATTACGACACTTGCAGTACACAATATACTATGGTAACCCCAAGTTAATGGAACTTCCCCAAATCCGGGAATCTCCCACGACTGTACACTTACGACTTAGTATAAACAACAGATAACCTATTCAGACTTTAAGATGCCATCTTGAACTAAGTCAGGAAAATTTCCATGACGTTTGCACCCTTTAGTTATGGCCTTGTATGTTTGCCAAATGAAGGGAGGCCCTAAAATGAATAAAGTAAATGAACTAAGGTAACCCTAAAATGGAGACACCTAAGGTATAAATAGGTGTACTTTTAAATGTTAAGACACAGAGGAGAGACTTGGAGACAGACGCTACTCCATCTTAAAATGACAGAGAGGCTGACATGATGACATGTTCAGAAGGGTATGTTAACCTATTAATGATATTTGCAGGCATTTAATTTAATCTTTTAAACTCTGCTATAATGGATTTTATATTTATATTTTTATATAATAAATATCCAAAAAGACAAAACTATTGCTTCCAAGACCATCCTTATTTTATATTGTATTCTCAATTATTTATATATGTTAAATAGAGGATCTCTTACTAACTATATAAAATTATGGCTAAGATATCTGCATGGTTAGCCCTACTAAGTTCTATGCTTTCAGGCATTATAGTGGTAAATAAGGGAACCACCCACGGTTACAATACTATCCTGAAGCATATAAACACTAAGACCTTGAACATTGACTGAATGCTATAGTGAATCTTTTCCAAATGTAGAAAGGCCCCTTATATAGAATATCAATTGTCTCATTTTGACTTAAAAAGGATTTTTTTTTCAGCTGCTGCTAAAAATTTCTTCATGAAGCAGATTGTCATATTAGATCAGTGATACTACATCTAAGAACTATAACAGCATAATTTTGTCTGTCCACCATTTTACCTCGGGCCTTCTAAGTAAATAAAAAACATTAGAAACAGCATTGCAGTCTACCACAAGAAAATGGTGGATATTTTGGTATAATAACAATGTTACAATAAACACCTCACAGTCTACTTTTGTGTTGTGTAATATTTGACAGAACGTCTTAGCGTTACTGAAGACAGCTGGCATCCTTCAGTGATTGACAAACAGCTGTCATGTTATCTATCCATTGTTCCTGAAGTTGCACAAAAGACAGATATACAGATCAGTGTTCAACTGCAAAACAAGGGCTGGGGCCAAAAAGTTGACCCCATACTTATAAATAATACAGAAAATCATCTGTGAAAAATCCAGGGAGGACCTTGGTTTGCTTGAAAGATTCTGGAATAGGGAAGAAGCAAAGGTCGAGAGTTCAACTGGGACCATACATCATTTTTTGCTTCAAGATGAAATCCGAGTTACCTATGTCAAAATTCGAAGTGATTCATTAATTACTCCAGACAAAGACTGATTTCAAATATTTCATATAGTATGGCATGTCTATAAATAAAGCACCATTGACATAGGAAACCTGAAGCTGTTAATTTAACTGTTTGAAAGCCAAGAAGGTGAGCAATGCTTCGAGAAAAGTTGCATGCTACTTTTGTTCAATTGATTGAGCTTCAGGTGATTCACACAAAAACGAATACAAAATAGATCAGGATAATTAACGTAATAAAATGTGTTTATATTTGCCGTCACAGTCTCTTTTCAATTTTTATTTGACAAGGGCAAAAATAATTTAATCAAAATCACATCTGCTATGTAAATTTAGCATTGAACTTCCGCATGCAACACATACAACATACCTTAATTTGGCACCTGCTCATATATCCTAATATATGAATATCTAACTAGGTATATATTTTATATACAATATATAAATAGAAGTAATTAATTTGAATACATTTTTTTTTTTTCCATATTTATTTGGTACTATCTAAATACAAATATTTGCTGGGACAATTGTTTGCAGATCCTTGCTTTTAAAGGGAAACTTGATTTTGTATAAATTGTCACAGTTTATATTATTTATGATCCTTTTAAATCTCAGGAGAAAAAGTATGTTTCCACTGCAGAATGGTATGTACTAGTATGAAACACATAGCTTATTATACATATGTATTCACTCTCATGGTTTATTTTTCCAGAGCTTCTCCACCCAAAATAAGAGCACTCATAAGACATTTCTTCAATCAATAATCTTCTTTAATTTTCTTACAACAACTTGTAACAATTACATTTGTGACCAACTTTCAGCCCCTCCATGGGCCTTTGTTAAAAGCCTTGATTCCTTCATCTGTGTCTTGAAAAAAGGCCTGTGGAGCGGCCAAAACATCGGTCACAAATGTAATTATCATGAGTTGTTGTAACCAAATTAAAGAAGATTATTGATTGATCCGGTGAGTACTCCTATTTTTGGTAAAAAGTCTATAAACTGTGTTGGAGGCACCGAGACATGCGTCAGTAAAGTAGAGTGCCAGTAATTGTAATTTTTGTTATATTTATAGCCATTGACAAGTGAAAATTTAGCCCTGCTAAGTAGAAACAAAACCCTGGTGTAACCCTTTAAATTTTAAGCTATATATATATATATATATATATATATGGTACCAAAGAAAAGAAAGAGACAGCGCTAAGTAACTTATAGGCAGCAACCTTTTAAAAGGGGATCCCTCAGACCCTTTAAAGCTAGATAAAATAAAAACAAATAAAAAAGGCTGCACACACAAATAAAAATAAATATAAATAATAATAAAGTCCAATTTAAAAGAAAGGAAAAGTCCAACTGTTTTATCCTTACAAATGGTCTTTGCTGGTGACGTCTTCTACTTTTGTAGTGGATCCACTTATATGAAAGATAAAAAAGGGGAGAGGAGGACAACCAATAGTGCAGTACGTAAGGTTCTAATGTGGATGTGAAGAAATAATAGTATAAAACTCACATTTATCAGAGCTAATGTCCTAGCTCTGGAATAAGGCGCATACAGCGGTTTGATCCCCGCTTATAGGATTTAGATGGGTTCCTCTCTGTGATAGGTGTCCAATTTCTCAAAATAAAAGAAACAGCCAATAGTGCTCACTGTATAGCAATATTGATAAAATAATAAAAGAATGTACTTACAAAACAAGAGCAGACCAACTGCTCCGTGATGACAGCTTGGGTGGATTGATCCCCACCTAGGATTTCTTTTAGTGCAGGAAACTTCCAGGGATTTTCAAGGTTTATATAAAACCAATAAAGATAAAATAATTTTAAAAAGCCAGGGTAAAAAAGAAAAATTATTATGTGTCTATAAAAAAAAAGATTGTTGGCACAAACATATGACCAAAAATACTTTAATATATTTACAAACACAATAGAAAAATTATTATGTGTCTATAAAAAAAAAGATTGTTGGCACAAACATATGACCAAAAATACTTTAATATATTTACAAACACAATAGTTAAATTTTCAAGGTTTATATAAAACCAATAAAGATAAAATAATTTTAAAAAGCCAGGGTAAAAAAGAAAAATTATTATGTGTCTATAAAAAAAAAGATTGTTGGCACAGACATATGACCAAAAATACTTTAATATATTTACAAACACAATAGTTAAATTTCCATAACGTGTTTCGTCAAAGACTTTCTCAAATGGAATAATAGGTTAGGTTATTCCATTTGAGAAAGTCTTTGATGAAACGCGTTATGGAAATTTAACTATTGTGTTTGTAAATATATAAAAGTATTTTTGGTCATATGGCTTTATTATTATTTATATTTATTTTTATTTGTGTGCGCAGCCTTTTTTATTTGTTTTTATATATATATATATATGTATATATATATATATACACCGAGACATGCAAGAAGATCTGCACGCACCTAAACATTAAAAGTGTATATCATTTCTTCCATATATATAGTGGAAGAAAGCAGTCGTGGATTTCTTACAATTTTACATACAAATATATTTTATCAGTATAGTTTGTATATATTTCATTCAATGTTTTAGTCCTTGTAGAAGGTCTTTATCAAGTTATTGCAAAAAGAGTTGGAAATTTTACACATATCAGGTATTTCAACACTAAGAACACATACATAAAAAGATTTCTGTGTATTTTTATTCACACTAATTAGTGGTGTACATATAATAATATATAAAATAAAAAAAGCATTGCGGTTTCTTTTTTTGTATTTACATCAAAGAGTTTACACATTTTTATTATTATGATTACAAAAATATTATAATTAAGAAATCATTCAGGCTTTATCACCTCTAAGTGTCCTTGATGAGGGCTTTCTTACTAAATACTTAATGCCATTAACCTTCCCAAGCTTCATGGGTTGCCTAATTACCATTCAATTAACAAGTTCATATAAGGTTTCACAAAGCAATACCCTGGAGTTCAGTTCTAGATTATCGGAGAACACTGTCTTCTGAAGTCAGAAAAACCTACATTATATACTCAGGATTTAACATTTCAAGTCATATGTTACTAACTGAAAAGTTACTCATCAGTCCAAACCCGGAGAGTCCATTGCACACCCACCAGGAGTGGAGGTCTACTCGCCATCACCAATGGATAATGGCCACTGGAAATGTTGTGCTTTTTTATACTATGAAATGAGGAACTCGGGAATGTACACTATTAAATAAAATATTGACTAGCACCTATAAAATGTATTTTTTACAGGATACTCCAATTTATTTAAATTTATAATAATGATTTAGCAAATTAGAGCAGAAGTTCTGGCAAGTTAAAGAAAATGGAAGAAAAAAAAATATCCAGGCACACCTGAGGTTTCTTCTAAAAACGACTTGTAGAAACGTTGTCTCCACTTTCTTGTTCCAAATAAAAATACTGCCATTTAGAAGAAACCTTGGGTGTGCTTGGATATTTATTTTCTTCCATTTGATGTTTTCAGGGATGGGCCCTCCCTTTCTAGAGATGCTACAGGAAGTATTCCCCCTTTTTTAATATGTGCATTATCCTCTTGTTTTCTTGCAAGTCAAACAAAAGGCAAACTGCTAATTAAGAGAAGAAATCAAAACATTGTTAATTTTTTACTCTTCTCTGTATGCTTTTCTATGAAGACTGCCCTTTGATAAGGACAGAGCTCACAACAATAATTGACAGGGAGTTAAGATGGAGGCACCCAGTTGCAGGATAAAAAGAGAATTGGATTTCAAAAATTAATTCTATTTTTCACACCATACAAGCACATATTAGATAAATAAAGGAATAGGGAGAAGTAAACATATATTAAAAATTCTGAGAAGTGATAGTTCCCCTTTAAGCCTGAAAGCAGATATTATAGTTTCTAAATTATTGATTGATTGATTCATTGATTCATTTATTCATTTATTCATTCCGAATTTATTTGACACTATTAAGAAAAAAAAGCTAAAATCATTGATTGAATTATGGTCTTGGTAGAATGGTTGTCATATACTTGTAATTGGAACAAGGCAAGTATTACGAATTCCCCCAAAATGTACTTAAATTTTATAACAAAGTAGTTGTATTTACATGAACAATTGTAAAAGGAAATGGTCACTGCCCTTGAATTCATCATGTCATTTTTACCATTGTATTTCAGTAACCTGACTTTCCAAAAAGTACCGCAACTACCACTGCTACTACAGAAAAAGGGGTACGGTTATTCCTACATGTTAAAAAATATAAGGGAGGGAGCAATGATATTAAACTATTGTTTTTTTCTAGAAGTAAAACTTTAAAACTACTACTGATCAGTGCATTTAAAATGTTAAACATAATGACAAATTACGTAAATTAAACTACAGTAAACTATATACATAAAAGTTGATGCCTTAAAGTAGTGTAATAATTTCCTAGCTGACAACAATATGAGTGAGCCTGGAGTATGGCTGAGTGTAAGCTGTACCTCCCACTGTAGAGTAAATGAGCCATTCACAGAAAAATTTAATTGCTGCTAGTTACGGCGATGACGTCAAACAAGTATGTAAGTCATGATGCCAGATGGCAATGTCTTTCATTGAACAGGACTTCTTCAGGGCTGAGACCTCCTACAAATACAAACAGAATTAAATAAAAACCTTCTACTAGAGAACATTTTCACTCTTATTTACTCAATGATATAATACACATATAGGTGCATGATAATTTGTGGTGGGCCCAAACACAATACAACCTTTTACATTGTTAATAAATGACTGCATCACCTACATAGCTCAAGTTGGACTTTGGTAAGTCCCCCATTGGAACAGAAACTATCACTACATTCTTAAAACAATGTCCATTGTATATTAGATGAACACTATAAGGTCAGGAACACAAACGTGTATTCCTGACCATATAGTGTTAAACAAACTATTTAGCCCACTTTGTCCCCCCTTACCCTCCTTAACACTAGTAAAAACTCACCTCTACCATTACTGGTATAGGGAAGAAGGGCATTATAACTTTTATTGTTATACAGTCATGCTTAACAATCGGAAACCTGCAGAATAGTTATCTACACATTAGAAACAGAGAAGTCAACACACAAATGAAGACTAAATGACAACCTAAATATTATTGCACTTACGTCACAAACAAATGCTTGTTAATCAAATGCAGCAAATAAAGAACAAACCCCCTGGTAGTCATTTAATGTCCCCAATCTCTACCATTTAGTTACTATTTCCAATCCCTTTATCCAAATAATATTGCAATTTATGCAGCATTCCTGTGACCCAAACCTCCAACGACAGTATGTTCCAAGTCTCTTCCCATAACTAGTAAATGACACCTTATGCTATATATTCTAGATCTAGTTAGCCCATAATGCTCCGCTCTCAGAAAAGTCAGTTATTGATCTCCCTAACAAAGTTAAATATTCCCCCACCCTCAACAATGTAATGTTCCCATTCTTCCCCATGCAACAAATCTGTACCCATATCCCCGTACATATGTGTGGCTCCCTCTATCCTCCTTATATGCATTATGCAGATAGATGCTTGAAGTTAAAGAACAAAAGTATCCGGCCATCCCTCCATTGCGTATAGGATTCTTGGGATAAATAGGTCCACATGCAGGACTTCAGCCCACAAAGCCCTCCCCAGAAATGTCTCTGTATTCACACACAAATCTTAATTTGGAACATTCTAGATTAATGAAACAGATGTCAGCTGTTTTCATTATCACTGCACTATAAAAGAGATCAAGCAGGCAGGTCAGATCATTCTAAGGTGGTCTAATTTTAAGATCCACTGTTTTATAATGATGATGAAGATACATTTAAAAAAATGTTTATTTTGGAATTAGAGCATATACTGTATTTAGATTGCTATTCAGGGATACTTTAAACATTTTAGAGTTTACAGTACATACCCCTATATGCTATATTTTACACAAGGACTTAAAATGGTACCAGCAAACCACATGTGTTTATAGATATTTGTAAGATGATGAGATTTATGGAAAATGTTTCCAGAAAATAAAAATATTTGTATGTTTGTATAATGTGACTGTGGACATGCACTAAGTACAGCAGATAGAAAGAGGGGAGACCTGGCATTAATTCACTTCTCTACAAAATAGTGAACTGGGTGTGAAACAAAAAGTCCATTTGAAAAGCCTGACTCAGTAATGATGTTTGAGGGTCATCAGCTATTATTTCAGTATTAAATTGGAATTCTCAATTGCGGTGGAGACACCTACAACATCCTCGACAGCAAGCACATGTGGCACTGGGCCTGAAACCCGATACACATCAGGGGGACTGTGTTCAACCCGCAAAGGTCATAGGTTGAACGACTTGCCAGCCATCCCGCAACAAACCACATCATCATGCTTCAAATACATATATACAATTTTCTTTTCACATCCACTTTAAAAATATTTTCTTGGATGTCTCTTTCCTATGACTGACCTAGGGTTCCTGGGGAGTATTATATGGTGGCACACTCTGTATAGCCCAACTTTTCTTAAACATGAATACATTCTCTCTTTAAGCACACAATAACTATATAATAACTATAATTCACTCTCACACATTGATCTACAGACACCTCTTTCCATGTCTACATGTTCTTCTCTGAGCACCTGCGGTAATACAATGTAATATCTAGATATGTTTTGCCTTTTGATATAATAATATAAAAAATGTCCAGTAATCTTGATATGCCCTACAGCTACATATGTGCTTTGTGCTTATGAATGCTTGCAATAGCTGTTGTGGCATTGCAGACTTGTTTGTTATTCTATGCACAATAAAATAAAGAATTAAAAAAAAAAATGGAATTCTCAATTTATGCTTCTTCACAATGTATGTCACATCAGAAATCACTCACATTAATAAACATAGAATTGACACATGTACAATTGTTGGACTCTTCCTTAAACTAACCGATTTGTTTGACAATCAATCAATTTGACCGAAAAAGAACCCCTTTTAATTAATTGTTAAACTGATCAATCAGTCTACAAATAAATTGAAAGTGTTTCTATCCTGAATAATTTTATCAAATGTATCACTTAATTTAAGGAAGAGTGCTCATGTCAAGTAGAATTAAACAAACAATGTCCAGGTCTATTTAGATATCAAAACTGGAACATAAACCCACAAATATCTCTGAAAACTCCAAAGTACAAAATTCCTGTTTTAACACATTCTATTTTAAATTTCTTTGTTTAATTGTGGGTCAAAAGTTGGAAATGGGGACAGAACCCCCCTTAAGGCCCAATGCTCTATATATGTACCATTATGCCATTCTATGTTGGAAATTTCAAAAATGTAAAAGTAATTTTTTTGCTTTGGTTTTTATCAGAGACGTTATATGACAGTCTTGATCTATATGAGGTCCTTTTACATTGGTATTTTATAATTTAGATACCTTCTAAAGTGGACAGCTTACTTTTATGGTTGACGTCCTTTAAACAGAGTCGACTGAAACGCTTGTAAATCAAGACCACAAAAGAGTACCTTCCGGTAGACTCTTCCTGCCACAAACTTCTTACATACAAAGTTGTCACTTACCTGGAAAGTGAATTTTGAAACAAAACAAATAAAATATAACCATCTACATTTGCTAAAATATACGTATAACAATACATAAACAAAACCATATTAACTACAAGTTCCACCGTGCTAAATTTCTATAAAATTTTTCGGAAAACTGACATATTCAATATTTTTGTTTCTACGGGGCTAAAAAGCAGATTCTGCAAGCCATTTGAATTGAAATAGTTAAGCCCTGTTTTTAAGATATTTCTCTGCACTATAGCAACCGCTAATCTTACAGTGAGATTCGACTTGGTGACCTGTTGAAATGTTTCTAATATCTCAGTACATATGATTCACTTGTACCAGGAGATACGAAGGTACCGTTTGGCATGTCTACTGAAAAGTACCATTCCCACCCTGTCAGCAGTTCAATTTATTATTATGTGGGCTCTGCTTTCCATTTGTTCTTGTTGATTAAACATAGTGCCAGACAGGAGATCTCCTCCTCTAATCCCAACATTCCTTAAATGTTCTCGACAAACCTGCTTCCTAATTAGTCATGCGAGCTCTATAATGTGCAGATACATTCCAGCATATTATCAGGTCAAATGACTCTTGAATATCTCTGTAACATTAAAAGGAATTGACAAGAGATATGTTTGTGTATCTGTTCTCTAAGTGATTTTGTCATCAGCTTTTTGTCCATCTATCCGGGCCTTCTCCTCACTCCAAATATAATTATAGTATCTAAGCCATGTTTTCTCCACTATTCCCAAAGCCGGACTTTGAATAGTGTTCTTTAAATCTGTACTTGGGGTCTATCAAAAGGTCAGACTTAATAAAATACCCGATTTCACAATTAATTGATCAGTATTTCAGTCATTGATTTTCATTGACACACTCTCCAGCACAGACATTTTTCAACCTTAGATTAATTTGTATGTGTAAAACATGTATCATTTGAGAGCATCACATTTGCAGTTTAACCATTTGAGTGCCTGTGGGATATTCAATTTACCTTTTTTATACTTTGTATAAATAACAAAAAAGAAAGACAATATTTTTGGGAGAGGTTATGATTGGGGTGAGGGAAAATTAAACTAGTAATAACTGTGGGTTAAAGTTAGATTTAAATGAAAACAGCTCTATTTAGCATTTATAGCAAAATTCATGGATTGCAGAAAATATTTTCTAACATGCAGCATCCATACACATTCTGCAGTGTTTATAGCACAATTGGATATTTTTTTCTAATTGATTTCCAAATGTGTTAATTTTTTTTTTATCAGCACCAGAAAAATATGTGTGATATGTTAAACTTGATGGACTTAAAAAGACACTGTAGGCACTATAATCAGTTCATCTCATTGAATTGGTTGTAGTGCCTTGAGTCCTCTGTCACTGTCCCTCCGTTCGATGTTAAACTATTTTTGAGGAGTTTAACATTGAATGAGGATCCTTCTCTGGCTCACCTCTAGAATGCAGTAGGTGCCCAGTACCAGGTAAGTGGTGCTGAGTGCTATGACACAAGCAAGGAGGTTTGACAAAGAGTGTAAATCTGCACCCAAGCCATAATCCACCAAACGGCATTGAAATCTAATTTATACCAAGCCAACATATACTTTGGCATTAAATATTTTTAGCAAAGGTTATTACAGACTTAGATGTATTCATTCAATCAAAGATAGACAATTCTAAGCTTTTAAGGCTTTGCAGAGACGCCGGTTTCTCGATATACCTTCCTAAAACAGACAAGATCACTTTCATTATTTAGGTTATTCAATGGCATGGGTGGCCAAAAGGTACATCTGCAACTGCCGAACAACTCTCACAAGGCAAGGTCAGCTGTGAATCTCACATTTGTCTATGCATACAGGGTTTTATTTCTGTGCAGTGCCTTTCTGTGAATGTAGGTGTCTTTTTTTTTTATGGAGTATGTGTGTATGAATGTTTGTTTATTTGTGTATAATGCTTATGCTTAAATGCAGGAGTGCAATTGTTTATGGTGTTAGTGTTTGCATGCAGTGATGTGTATTTTCTAGTGTTGGGGATAGCATGCAGGCACACATTCACATATACACATACATTGTCACACATACACATACAGATATAAAGAATAATCCAGGCACTCCAGCATATTCCAAAATGTAGGCAATTTGTATTGGAACAAGGAACCAAAAGGCAACGTTACGACCCCTTAGGGCCTTTGTCAAGCCAATGAAGCACATACCACACACACAATATATCGGTGTATGTAATATGTGAATTAATTACAATTAATTAACAATATAATTATTACATTGATAAAAACATAATTATCTCTCCAATCACAATCTCAAATGTTTAGGATGTCAGGAAAAGCAGAACAATACAGCCAATAGAATAACAATTCATTACCAATATAATTAAATTACTCCATTGGGGACAGATCATTTTGAATTACCTTTAATGAAGTCAAAAGATCATCATACAGCCGAATTGAAAAGTTCCCACTTCCGGGTATGGTCACAAGGTACGTACATTGACAGAAAGAGTCTCATGGCCCTTGCAAGAGCAAAGGCCTTCTGCAGGCACCCCAGACCTTCTGAAGCTCTCAGGCAGACTTACTAGCTACACCACCAGTAGTTTTGTGCCTGTACCCAACTGTATTGTAAATTGTAAAGTAATGATAAAGAAATTACAAATGATTTAAGGATAAAATTGCTGAGATGGAAAACTGTCCATATTCTGTTAAACCTCTTCCACTTCAAACCTGAACACAGCATCAGACATTTCAGTTAATGTCCACCTAGTTAAATGGTGATATAAGTTCATCAAGTTCAGACATTCACATATGTGTAATACTGCTGTTGATCCAAAAGGAGAAAAAAACAATTTGAAACTATTTCTAATTTTGCTCAAAGTTGGTAGTCAGATTTCTTGTTGGGTGAACTAGCTGTTACCCTACATAATATATATTATATTCTTGAATACTCTGTGTTTCTAAATGAGCAAACACATGTTTAAAAATGTGTGCAGACTCTCTAAAATAAAACAATATTTTCACATCTTTATAGTTCTTAGGGTAAAGAAGTCAACTGTCCTTCCTTGTTTCTATACATTTTGAGTGCAAGATAGTGTCTTCTGTGGAGTCCAGTGGAAGCTGACAGAATGATGCGGGAGCAAGATGGCTAAGGCTGATGGAAATCCTGAGGCTCTAGACTCTCTCAATTCCTCTCCCCTCCTGTCTGTTCCTTCTCTCCCTCGCCATGCAGTTCTGTGCAACCTGGGGGTAAGTGACCTGAACTCACCACTCCCACCATAGCCATTGTGGTGGGAACAAATGATATAACAAGTGCCTGGTTCAGTGCACTATTGAAGGGCTGCTCAGCACCTAATCAGAGATGCCCTTGGGTAGCCACTAGATGGGCATTCATGCATCAACACCAGCTGCACCACTTTTACTTCCACTGGTACCTCTGCCATAGGTGAAATCTCTTTTCTTCAAGTGTAAATAGGGGACCACTTCTCTATTGGGCAGTCAGTCGGTGAGTGTGTGTCAGTGTGTGTATTTTGTGTATATCTGTATGTCAGTGTGTATCTGGGTTTGGTAGCACATACAACCCACCCTTTTGCAATATGTTTTTTAATTCACTACAATCTGCAGTTTAGCAAATAATCCTTTTAATTCAAAAGAACCAAAAAATCAATACCTCATGTCCTGAGAGCCATAAATGAAGTTTACATCCAAATACTTCCAATATATTTCTTATTTCTTAACAATGTACTGCAAACATTGTCATATGTAAGACATGAAGAGATAAGATGTGAATGTGTATGTATATATATATATTAAAATTCTATGATGTTTATTTATTTTGGACAATCTAATATCTTGCTACAAATTGCATCCATGCATGAAATTCTATGAGTAAATATGATGTTGATCAATATCTGTTGGTACCCCTATGCATATTCTGAGATGCTTGCGTTTTCTAATATATTTTATGTTTGCTGCTCGTACAATGCAGTAAATGCTTGCCTTGCTAGATGTGTGTATGTTCAGAGCCAAACAGATTGCATTCCTGTAATTTCTCACAAATCACAATTTAATTTGTTTAGATATAATCTAAACATTTTCTTGGAATGAAATCAGCTGTATCAGGGGTGAAGAGTAGGTCAGACGAAGAACTTCGCAGGCAGCTAGACCAAGCATAAAAAAAAAAAATCATGTTCATAAGTTCAACCTTTTAAACATAACATTAAAAGCAATGGTGTTTGGCAAGAGGCATAATAAAGTATTTAACTAATTCTATCTTTTTACTGTGTGTTACATTAATTCCGTTATCTCCATTTCTGTGCTGTTACCATTCGTATACAGTACATTTATGTTTTATGATGATTCTCATGGCTAGATTTTCTCAGTACGATAAATGATATTGCCTGGTTACGTTATTTTAATGGAACGGGATGGGATAAAAAAAGAAATGTCTTTTGTGAAATTGCTGACTGTCAGCTTTCTTATGTATTTTTGTGATCACAGAAAATCTTTTCAGATTTCTAATAATCATGATTTAAACTCCAGGCAACTGAAAAGCATTATATGGTTTGTTACTCTCTATTATTCCATAAGCTACATGTAGCGGGTTTTCACTCTCCGTAGAGTGTTATATGATGCAATGTATAGAGGTTGAAGAAATGCCTGCATTTTAAGAAGTGATTAGGAAATTTGTTTAGCTATGCCAAGGTTATTCACTAACGTTTGAATTGTCATGATTTCAAAGTGAATTTGAAACTTATAGACAAAATATTCGAACTAAAAACTTAGAGAATGTACTGACCTAAAATTTAAAATGTTCTTTTATTTTCTGAAAATTTGCATTTTCTTGAATAAACTTCTTAATTGTGGTGTTAAAACAAGGTTTATTTGTTTTGTTTTTGTTCTTTGGACTGTTTATTTTTAATTTATACTATTTCCTCTTTTTTATGACAACGGTTCTGCAGCTTGATAAGCATCATGAGGAAGCTTAAATGGAAACATCTTTCATACCAAATATTTATGTCCATCAGCCTCAACTATTGTCAAACAAACCTCTTTAGAACAAACAAAATAAATATATTATAGGTTCAAATGACACTCAAGATCAGAAGGATATTGTTAGTTGGCAGACCAAGGGCTTCAGCCCAGAATTAAATGATATTGCCCTATCTTCCCATATTTGTTTAAGCTATTCAAAATGTTTGTTAAATCACTACATTCCAATAATTTGTAGTTATATAACTGAGAGGATAAGTAGAAGGGGTTATTATTATTATTTATTATTATTGATATTTATTTAGCGGCAACAGATTCCGTAGCGCTTTACAATATTATGAGAGGGGGGATTTAACTATAAATAGTACAATTACAAGAAAACTTACAGAAACGATAGGTTGAAGAGGACCCTGCTCAAACAAGCTTACGGTCTATAGAAAAAGGGGTATAAAACACATTAGGATAGGAAATAGAAATCAAATAAGGTGGGAGTGAAGCAGAGCAGGAGGAGAGAGTAGAGTGCTGTCCTTTAGGAGAGAGCAAGAGACAGGTATGTAAGGTAGAGGTTACTATGGTAGGCCATAAGCTTTCTTAAAGATATGAGTTTTAAGGCAATTCTTAAAAGATTGAAGACTAGGGGAGAATCTGATGGCTGTAGGCAGGCTATTTCATAGGAAGGAGCCGTCTGCGAGAAGTCCTGCAAGCGTGAGTTGGCCGCATGGGTGCAAGCAGTGGACAGGAAAAGGTCATGGGCAGAGAGGAGAGACCGAGAAGGGGCATACCTATGGATCTGTGAAGAGATATAAGAGGGGCTAGAATTGGTCAATGCTTTATAGGTATGGGTTAGCACTTTGAATTGACTCCTATAGGATACAGGAAGCTAATGTAAGGAATGACAGAGTGATGAGGTGTGAGAGGACTGACTAGAGAGGAAAATCAGCCTGGCAGCAGCATTCATTACAGACTGTATTGGTGCAATATGGTTTTTGGGAAAACAAATTAGGAGAGGGTTACAATAATCCATGCGAGAAATTACTAGAGCATGGATAAGCTCCTTGGTAGCATCTTGCGTAAGAAAGGGGCAGATGTGGGCTCTGTTTTTAAGATGGAATCTACAGGGCTTGGCAAAATACTGGATGTGAGGCTCAAAGGTGAAGCCAGAATCAAGCAAGACAGCAAGCTTGCAAGGATGGACTTATGTGGATACCACTAATTTGACGGGAGAGCGAAAGAGGAGGATCAGTATTAGGAGGAGAAAAGACAAGGAGCTCAGTTTTAGAGAGATTGAGTTTCAGAAAGCGGGAGGACAAACAGTCAGAGATGGAAGAAAGGCAAGCAGTGACACGTTGCAGGACAGCAGGGGAGAGGTTCGGGGAGGAGAGATATATCTGGGTGTTATCAGTGTACAGGTGGCAGTGGAATCCAAAAGAGGTAATAGGTTTGCCAAGAGAGGCAGTATAAAGAGAAAATAGAAGGAGACCAAGGAGGCCTTGGGGGACTCCAACGAGGCAGGAAGAAGGGAGGAGGTATCATTAGAAAAGGAGACGCTGAATGAGTGTTGGGAGAGATAAGAGGAAAACCATGAGAGGACAGAGTCACAGAGGCCGAGTGATTGAAGAGTTTGACGAAGGAGAGCATGATCAACGGTGTCAAAGGCAACAGAGAGGTTAAGAAGAATTAGTATAGACTAGTGGCATTTGGATTTAGCTGCGATTAGGTCGTTAGTAACTTTGATAAGAACAGTCTAAGTAGAGTGGAGAGGGCGGAAGCCAGATTGAAGAGGGTCAAGGAGAGAGTTGAAATTGAGGAAGTGAGACATATGGGTAAAGACAAGTCATTCCAGAAGCTTTGAGGAGAAAGGGAGCAGGGATATGGGATGATAGTTAAAGGGGGAGGATAGGTCAAGAGATTTTTTTTTTCAGGACAGGTAATACAGTGGCATGTTTAAGGTCAGCAGGGACAATGCCAGAAGAGAGAGAGCAGTTGAAGATGTGTGTTAAGGAAGGCGCAAGACAAGGGGAGAGAGATCTGGTAAGGTGAGATGGGATAGGATCGAGTTGGCAAGTGGTGGGGGAGAGGAAAGGAGAAGTGCAGCCATCTCTTGTTCAGTTGCCATGGAGAAAGTATGTAGGGTAGGAAAGGCATGATCTATGTGTGGTTGAGAAAGAGAATGGCAAGGTGGGGATAATTCTTTCCTTAGCTGTTCAATCTTGTCTGTAAAGTAACATGCAAAGCTATTGGCTGTAAGGTTAGTTTGGGGGGTGGCCACAGCAGGGCAAAGAAGAAAATTAAAGGTGTCAAAGAGATGCCTGGGATTGCGGGAACATGAACTAATGAGAGAGCAAAAGTATGACTGTTTGGCAAGGACAAGGGCTGAGCTGTTTGAACACAATATGAATCTATAATGCAGAAAGTCTGACTGGGTGCGAGACTTGCTCCAGGAGTGTTCTGCACAACAGGAGCATGTTTGCACGTAGCGTGTTGATTTAGTATGCCACGGTTTGGGGCGTGCCCCCCTCGAGGTGCATGTTTGCAGTGGCTGCATTGTTCAAGGCAGAGGTGAGAGTGGTGTTATATGTGGAGATGGCCAGTGAGGGACAGGAGAGGGAAGGGATGGATAGCAGTTGTGAATAAATATCAGCTGACAGCTGCTGGAGGTCAATAGAATTAAGGTTCCTCCTGTGTTCAGGGGGTTAGGCTGAGGTTGTTGGGTGAGGGGGTTCTCTAGAGCAAACAATAAGAGCTGGTGATCAAAGAGAGGAAATGGAGTGTTGCAGATATTAGATACTGTACATGCATAAGAAAAGATGTGGTCGAGGGTAATGCCAGCTGCCAGCATGGGTGGGAGAATTAGCCCACTGTGATAGCCCAAGGGAGGAAGTAATTAAAAGTAGTTTAGAGGCTCCTGAGGTCAAAGGTGGGTTAATGGAAATATTGAAGTCCTCAAGAATTAGGAATGGAATATTAGAAGAGAGGAAATAGGGTAGCCAGGCAGCAAAGTGGTCAAGGAAGAAGAGAGAGGAGCTGGGGGGCAGGGGCGATAAATAATGGCTATTTTAGCAGAGAAGTGTTTGTAAAGGCGAATCAAATGTATGTCGAATGATGGGAAAGAGAGGGAAGGGGGGGTTGGTAGAGGAGTGAGGTGAGAGGAGAAACCCCACACCACCATCTTTACATTCAGAGTGTCTTGGGTTGTGGGTCAGTTGAAGACCACCAAAGGACAAAGATGCAGAGGTAGCAGTGTCAGAGTGGGAGAGCCATGTTTCTGTTAATCCTAGTAAATCTAGGGAATGAGAGATAAAAGGTTACTGTTTGAATATCTGCAATTGAAAGTGCAATGTATATGAAATAATTCCTCCAATTGCAGATTTTAAGGACATTGGAAGCTAACAATAAAAGAAGTGCTAAAAATCTCTTTGGAGGTGACCACATTAAAGCATAAATTGAAGAGAGTCTGAGGAAGCAGTTTGCACAGTAAGTATTGCAGTTAGCATATTAATTTCCCACGTTAAAATTATTGTAGAAGCCACCAAAAAAGTGATGATGGGGGTTGATATAAATAGCATCAGGTCCACAACTCTGTAAAATGAGTGCTCTATGCAGTCCTCCAATCCTCGGAGCTGTAAGACGGAAGGGTAATTAGATATATAGTATGATAAGGTATGAAGTTTATTAAAGATTATATTTCATTATTGGGAGTCTACAAAACCTCAATTTTTTAGATTACTTTATTTAGACTGCATGTTGTTTTTCAGTATCGCAATGGGAGTAGTAGTTTATAGCTCTCTGCTTCAGCACTGAAATGTTTAGCTTTATGTTAGCTAGGGGTTTTAGGGTCTAGAGATCCCAGAAAGTGGTTTTCTTTTCTCCTGTTCCTGCGTTTAGTTTTATGGAAGTAAAACGTAATGTAGATCTTATAAACACTAATGGGTACTGTGGATAGAAGCAATCGTTGGATAGGATTTGTTTTTCTTTTCCCACAGGGAATAAGTCTTATAGAATATCTTGTGTGCAAATGTGAAACCTGACACTGTATAAAATGATTAAAATGATATTCATTTAATTTAATGTAATGCCTGGGGGCTTCCAAGGAAAGGTGAAATAAAACAAAAGCCATTGACATGTTTACAAAAGACTCTAAATCTTAACTAGAACTCGTGTTCTGTTTAATCCAATCATTTTCCTAAACACGGTAAGGGCTAATAATGTGTATACACCAGTGGCGGAACTACAATGGTCGCAACCGTGACCGGGCCCGTAACTCCAGGGGGCCGGCCACCCTGCTGACCCCTGCAACTGTGGCCCGCCGAGAGAAAAACTGTGACGGGGACCCCCCCTAATGCACCCCTGAATCACCGCATGGACAGTGAGACAGAGTAAGCACCTGCTTACCTGGATGGGAGGACAGGAGGAAAGCAGCATTCGGCAGGGGAGCACTGGTCTGACAGTTCCTTTCTCCTCCCTCGCGCGCCCCCTTTCCGGGTAGTACCCGGAATATGATGTAATTCTGGCCCCGGCATACTAAACAGCGAGCAGGAGGAGAAATAAACTGTCACAGCACAGCCCAATGGAGAGGACCCAGACCAGCTCTCTGGTAGGTAGGGAGGCTGGAAGGGCCTCAGAAAAGTAAAATTAAGTTGTGAGAGTGTGCAAGAATGTGTGAGTGTGTGTGTCTCTGTGTGTGCGTGTGTCTGTCTGCGTATGTGTGGCTGTTAGTGTGTCTCTATGTGTGTCTGTCAGTCTGTGTCTGTCAGTTTGTGTGTGTGTGTCTGTCTGTCAGTCTGTGTGTGTCTGTCAGTATGTGTGTGTTTGTCAGTGAGTATGTGTCTTTCAGTAAGTTTGGTGTCTGTCAATGTGTGTGTGTGTGTGTGTCTGTCAGCGTATGTGTGGATATTAGTGTGTGTCTGTCAGAGTGTGTGTCTGTATCTGTCAGTTTGTGTGTGTGTGTCAGTCTGTTAGTGTGTGTCTGTGTCTGTCAGTGAGTGTGTGTCTATCAGTGAGTGTGTATCTGTCAGTGTGTGTCTGTCAGTGTGTGTGTCTGTCACACACGTGGGTGTGTGTGTGTGTGTGTGTCTGTCTGTTAGTGCGTGTCTGTCAGTGAGTGTGTGTGTGTGTCTGTCTGTTAGTGTGTGTCTGTGTCTGTCAGTGAGTGTGTGTCTATCAGTGAGTGTGTATCTGTCAGTGTGTGTGTCTGTCAGTGTGTGTGTCTGTCACACACGTGGGTGGGAGAGACACATGGAGGGACTGGGAGCTGAAGGGTTGGAGAGACACATGGAGGGGATGGGGGGGAATGAGACATGTGGAAGGGCTAGGGGGGGAATGAGACATGTGGAGAGACAGACAGGGGGATGAGACACATGGAGGGGCTGGCGGAGGGGAGAATGAGACACATGGAGTGGCGGGGGGATGAGACACATGGGGGGCCCTAGGGCAATTTTCGCACCAGTGCCTGGTAGTTTCTAGTTACGCCTCTGGTAGACACCAATGTTAAAGGTATGCCTTCATACCCCAATATCAGGCATGCACAATTGTTTCTCCTAGAAACAATATTTGTTTACAAAACATGTTATACATGAACAGTTCAATCGCAAGCTTTAGCTGGAATAATGCCATCGTAAACAAAAGTTTAATCAGTAGATCAGCAAGCAAGATCTCCAGCTGCTACATTAGTGCAAGCAGAGCAGGACTGATCATATGGTTACCTTAGACAGTCACCTAGGGCCCAGAGGTTGGACAGGAGTGCAGGACCCATGAAGTTGTTGGCTCCATGCACTGTCCCTGCGTTAAGCATGGACCACAAACTGGTAACCTGCTTAGAGCCCTGCAATTCTTCTCTATATGCAATAGACACATAAAGACAGGTAAGTTAATGTTTGTCTCCCGGTGCCCAATGTACTCCTACAGTTCCTAGAGATCATGTTTACAGAGTCACAGCTGCCCCTGTTGTTGGAGTTGCAACATCAGTCATCATAATATAATGGAGTCATCATAATATATAATGTAGTTATATATGTGAATAGAATATCCAATTTGTGCCAGTTATCTGCACTTCTCTTCTGCTAACTGGTATTCTGTGATCGTCATATGCTGTGTTTTCAGTTACTCTGTATATAATCCCTCTTTATTTTTTTTTCTAGTAAAGTTTAATCCCCATGAACTGATTGTTAGATTTCTTTACATTATTATAGTAAGCATAATAAATTTGTATGTTACATGGTTGTCTAAGTTGAAAAAAAGACTAACGTTTATCAAATCCAACCATGAAGCCTATTCTTTTATGCATTTGATCCAAAAGAGAGAAAAACAAAAAGAATCATAGCCTGTGCAATTATGCCACAAAAATTAGACAAATCATTCTTGACTCAATAATTGCAATAAGATTTCTCCTTGGATCAACAACATGTTTACATATACATACATATAACTTATATCCTTGAATATTCTGTTTATTTAAAAAAGCACCCAAGTCTAAATTTATCCATAGAATCGGAAAACACAATGTCTTTAGGCAGAGAATCCACATTGTTATTATAAATAGATTAAAGAAAAGTGAGCCCAGGACAGAACCCTAAGGCATCCTGCTCATAGGCATGCGCACCGGGTGTGCCGGGTGTGCCTGGGCACAACCTAATCCCGCGGCATGCTTATGGATTGAGACCGTCAGGGGAGATTTCAGGATCTGCTCTAAGCCTCCATGGGCCAGTGGGGAAATCAAATATCTACCTCACTGGCCAACAGCAGCACTAAGGGAGGCAGGAGAGGACCCGGGGAGCTCTAGCCAGCAGCTCCACCGGGTTCCTCTCGCGAGATCTGAGCATAGTCCCGCAGGCTAGAATTCACTCTCCACTGGACCACCAGGGATGGCACATGGCAGCAAGGATCCCCCTCCCTACATAAGGTAAGAAGGGAGGGGGGATATTTACTAATCTACCACCACCTCCACCCCACAAGCCCTCCAAACATACAGCACACACACACATACAGCACCCTAACACACAGCACACAAACAGCACCCACACACAAACAGCACCCACACACATACAACACACAAACAGCACCCACACACAAACAGCATCCACACACACAGCACACAAACAGCACCCACACACACACAGCACCGACACACATGCAACACACAAACAGCACCCACACACACACAGCACCCACACTCATACAGCACACAAACAGCACCCACACACACACAGCGCCCACACACACAGCACCCACACACATACAGCACACAAACAGCACCCTCACACACACAGCACACAAACAGCACCCACAGCACCCACACACATACAGCACACAAACAGCACCCACACATACACCACACCCAAACACATATAGCACACAAACAGCACCCACACACACACACAGCACCTATACACATACAGCACCCTCACACACACAGCACACATACAACACCCTCACACACACAGCACCCTTACACACAAAGTACATAACAGCACCCTCACAAACACACACACAGCACCCTTACAAACACACATCACCCTCACACACAACACCCTCACACACAGCACACTAACAGCACCCTCACAAACACACACACACACACACACACAGCACACAAACAGCACCCTCACACACAGCACACTAACAGCACCCTCACAAACACACGACACCCACACACAGCACACAAACAGCACCCTCATACACACAGCACCCTCACACACACACACAGCACCCTCACACACACACATCACACAAACAGTACCCTCACACACACAGCACCCTCACACAGCAAACTAAAAGGACCCTAACAAACACACACACACAGAACACTACCAGCACCCTCACGCACAGCACACAAACAGCAACCTCACACACAAACAGCATCCTCACAAACAGCACACTAACAGCACCCTCACAAACACACACATCACACTAACAGAACCCTCACACACACAGCACCCTCACACCACCCTCACACAGCACACTAACAGCACACACACACACACACACACACACATACACAGCAGTGTATGTATGTATGTGTGTATATATATGTATGTATATATATATATATATATATATATATATATGTATACACATACATACATATACACACGGCGTGTGTTTGTGCTTTAAGGTGTACACCCTAATGCAATAGGCTGCGTACACCTATGATTCTGCTTACCACTTTTGTCCAATTTGAAAATGTTCCATTTACAACTATTCACTGCACTCTATCTTTAAAGAGATTCTGTAGTTGAATTTCTTCCTCTATAGGGACCCTGTTCCCCCTTCCCTGCCCCATTCTGCAAGGGAGCTAATGCGTAAGTGCCGCAAGTGCATTTGACCCTACCCATACGAAAACATTGTTTCAAAGCTTTCCTATGGGGATATAACTGACGCTAAACATCCTCATGCAGAGCATTAAGATGTCCAGCATCAGTTAGGTGACCAAAAGTCTGGTTAACTTCTGGAAGCTCATTTGGTGGATATCTGATAGACAGCCACTGGAGACTGTCTTAGTGCTACAATGTGATAATTGCAGTTTCTCTCTTACATTGCAGGACTAAAGGGGACAGGGGCACTGATCCCAGCCATTTCAATGAGAAGAACTCAAGAACATAGTTTTTCATCTAAGCCAATTGATTGCAGTTTTACTAGTAACCTTTTGTTTGGAATTGTATCAAATACACATGCAAGTCCAAGTAGATCACATCTAATGGAACACCCTGATTTATATTTCTACTAACATTTTAATAGAATTTATTTGTTAGTTTGGCATGACCTGTCTTTCATAAAACAATGTTGATTCCTACTACTGATAATTTTGTTCATATTGAATTCTTGAATATTATCCTTTAACAGCTCTGCAAATAAGTTTCCAATCACCAATGTTAAACTTGTGGATCTTTAGTTTCCGGGATGAGCTTTTAAACCCTTTTTTGTGATATGAATGTTTCTTCACTAAGCTCCCAGAGCACACGTAGGTGAATACCATGTGGCTCTAATGCTTTGTTTAACTTGTTACTTTATTTAATTTCTGAAGCACTTTATCCTGTGTTAACCAACCACTTGTTTGCTGTAAGGCTTTTCTAACAAGGATTTGCAAGTCTATGTGTTTACCTCCCCCTGTGTCTGCGTGTTTGTAGCTGTGTGTATGTGTTTCTCCTAACAAACAAGAAATAGAGCTATAGAAAATACATATTAAAATTGGAATTGGTACATACACAAAATTGCAGTGATAGAGACTCAATATTGTAGCTACCCATACCCCATCATTCTAGGTTTCCCTTTCTCCTCAATGTTTCCTATACATTTTAATCTGTGTTTCAAATTTAACATGTTAGCATTTACTTTGCCCCTTAGTAGTATTTACATCTGGATTATTTTAGATGCAGCAAGTCTGTCAAAGCATTGTTTGAAATCTACCATATGCATTATAATCCAGGCCTTGAGCTATCATTGAAGCCTAAACTCATCCTTTATATTTATGCCACTTTATTGACTGCCTCACTGTTTGAACTTGGATTCCAGGAAGCTCCCAGTACCACCCTATAGTAATGACTAATATTACAGACTTGATGGGCTGCTACAGCCATTGAGTACTAGAGGCAGCCACGAGAGGCGTTTAACTTTGAACCACTGGGCCCCAGGGCAAGAATAAAGGAAAAGCCCACCTTTCTGCTGGCAAGTTGGTATAATGCCTGGTGTCCCCATTGTGCTGCTGGACACATCCCTGATGGTTCAGTGGGTGGGCATGTGGTCTGAACTTCCATCAAATGCAGACCACATTAAATAGTGTTCTGTTCCAGGGCTGAATAAGTCAGTGACCTGTCATCAGTGATTTGACTCAATTACAGAGTACACCCTACGGAAATGTAATTGCTATGTGGTATATTGCCAAATTGGCACTATACTTTAATAACAGTATTGCAAGAGGGACCTCCACCTGTCCTGGGTGCCCATCCTTTTTACAGGTGGAACCTTAGAGCTTTGTCATAATAGTGACCTTTACGACCCTGGTTGTTCCACCACTGACCAGAGATCTGGTGCTAGCATGTCTCTAACATAGCTTTGCTGGTCACAAAGCCTTTTAACAACTGATGTCCTGGGTACCTTGTAGGTTCTGCTATCACTAAGGGGTTAAAAGTACATTGTTCAGGTTTTAGTGGGAGTGGATAAAGGTGAACCTACCTCGTTTGATCATTGCCAGTCCCCTTTTATGTCTCACTCAATGTATTTGTCTATAGCAATAGCTGAAAAAAATATGAACCAGGACCATTTTGTTTACTTATTTCTAATAACTATACTTTTCTGAAACCTTATTTACTGCTTCATTTGTTTATCATTTTGTGTAAAAGGCTAATTGAGCAAAAACACACGGGACCAGAAATACCCATCTATCTATTTTGAACATTTGAAGAGCCAGAACAGCAGAGAGTCTAATCATTTACAAGAAAATCATGGACATAAAGGTGTTTTATGAAATATTCCTCTTCCCAAAAGTAACAAAATAATACTTTGTATTATAAATGTAAGTGCCCAGTTCATTAATCTTATTCTCCCACATGGAGGTCACTCACAGTTTTCAATCTAATTACTGAGTGGATCAGGGAATATGAGTAATACATTGGTGGGAGTAACTAGGTACTAATTAAGTCCTCAGACATTAAACGTGAGCCATAATTCAAGCACATCTGCTTCTCAAATATTATATCACAGCAGACACCCTCCATTAATTTTGAGAATGTCATTGATAGTTTACATTTTGGATATAAGTGCTAAGCTGGAAGATCAGTCAGTTGGGTCTAACATCAAACTACTGTTCCAAGTATCTTATTATTAACCATTGAAATCACCCTATCGCAATATGTACAATATGCTTCTCTACATATTTTATAGCAGCCACGTTTAGAATTGTTAGAATATGGATTTAGACAATTAATTCCCAGTTGTCAGATAATATATGATAAATGATTACATGAAAAAAATAGCAAAATTTCTCAAAGCACCAGCTATATAGTTGCTTCCTTTAATGAAATATGTCCCAAATATCTTTGCAACACTTTCGCTATTTACTCATTATGTTTACAACTTCACATTGCATACCAATCTAATTTTAATATTTTATGTTCACTTTTCATTTCTTAGTCTCTTCTCCCTAGCCTTGCACATATAAACTACGTTTGCAATATGGTTACCTTGTGTGACTTATTACTCATTTACTGTTAAAACAATCTGAGGCTGCACTGTGTTGCAGTATAACATATTAATTTTCTTAATATACTTTGTATCCAACAAGTGTTTTTTTTATATAAATATGTTTTCTGGAAAACAGAATTATGCTACAATGGGTTACCATTGCTCTCTATATCAGTTACAATAACTTGAAATATATTAAAAACCATAAGCACTACAGCTAATTTTTTATAGCTTCAAATTTTGTTTCAAAAATGTTATCAAACAACTTTAAGTGCAGGTCTACAGTTTGTTTTCCAGTATTTATAAAACAGGGAATGTACAAGAGAACTGCAAAAGATGAAAAAAAAAAAGATAAATATAAAGGTTTTCAATTTTTTGAATTATAATAAAAGGAAAGACATTGATGCAATGAAAAAATATAAATTAATGATAACATTGTGATGTTATAAAGTAGCATAATCACAATGTATATGGAGAACTATACAAAAGACTGTAATACACAATTAAATTATGGAGTAGGAAAAGCTCTATATCAACCCAATAAGTGAGATTAGTGGGTCATTTGCTAAACAACAGATTTTGTCCAAATCGACAAAATGCAGTGAAAATGGCCAATTCAACTGCATTGGCAATTCACAGATTTACTAGAGCCAAATACGGTCAGGATTCAGTCAATTTAACTGTTTTTGTAGCGTTCGTCTTAGATTTAACAACGACATGGTGCCTCAAAAATAAGCCGAATGCATTCAGCAGGATGCACGATCACGAATTATCATTCACTTGCTTCTTGCAAGTGAATTGAAAATGTTAAGAACTATTTACCACCGGCAGCCACCACATAAGTAAACCTTGCACCACGAAGGGCTTTTAACTATTGCCCACCAGCTGATCATTCTGCCAGGTGACAAATAGATTGCATTGTTTTTGTTTAATCAGGACCAGGAGTTGAAGCCTCCAAGGTTGCACACCCCTGGTGGTGTTTGGGACCTGAATTTTCAAATCTGGACATTGAATTTCATCAACACTGTTTGGATTTTGCAGACCAAATTGCCCCTTATGCAGCCAGGTGGTTTTGCCCCATTTGGTTTGGGGCCATTTGGACTTTAGTGAATAACCCAACAGGAAATCACTTATTAAAACTTTAAATACAGACTAAGTTGATACACGGTGGAGGGGGAGGGGATGGGATTGATAGATTTTTTCATCAAGTAACAAACCTCCTGTTACCCCCGCTCTATAAATTTTTCCCTAGATGCCTAACTTGTTTTAGTCAAAAGTTAATTATATAATATGTATGATTTACTTCCTGACATGTTACATGACTATATGAAATGCAGTAAGTAGGTAGCTACTGGACTAAATGTTAATCTAATCTTTTTCATTTTTCGGAATGATAATCTGTCTTTTTGCATTGCTAATTTTGAAAGATGGTTGTTATTCAAGATTTATTATATTGATTGAATGTGCTAATCTGCACAAATGTTTTATATAAACAACTATACATATAAATAAATTATTATTCTATATTTTTTATTTATTCTAGTATTGATGTAGGCTATTTATATATTTGTATTATTGACACTATTATATCACACACTTTATAGTCAATACTATAGGGGTGTTACCTATGTGCATATATTGTGACTTCATTAACTCTCTTATATATCTTTCAACTTTTTATATTTTCATCTGTCTAGTGGAATGCCCCCTTTATCTGGTGATAACCAATACGATTAAAGTGAAAACTTAGATGAAATTATATGCTATTTAATTCACTTTTCATTTCAATATTTTCAGATATATGTTTTAGATATATATTTTCATATATACTCTCTGATTTCCCTCTGTATGTCTTGCAGGGAGTTTACTTTTTTATTTTTATTTTTATTATTTATTTATTTTTTCTTACTTTTTTTATTTTTTACTTTTTATTATTTATTCTTTTATTTTTATTTTTTTATTTATAATTTTTTTATCTTTTTCAGGGTTATTACAGTTTCGTGCTATTTCTTGTGAGATCGTGCGTACACACGTGCGAACGTTTAGTGCCATCTGTGTATTACTATACCAACGGCTTTTGTTTATCCCTTTCTCTTTAGTGAGCATGTACTGCCACTATGCATTCCAAGACCATAAAATGCTTCCCTGTGTTCCACTTTCCCGGTAGTGTATCCATTGGTGTTTAGGATAAGCGTCCTCTGCTTATTTTTTGCATTTTTTCCTTTATTTTTATTTTGCTTTATTTTATTTTCATTGTATTTTTTTCATTTAATTTTGTTTCTCCCTCATCTGATAAACAGGAGTAAGTCACGGAATTATTATATTTATTAAATGTATGGATTCTGTTGTAATTTGCACGGTTTGTTTAAACCAATTATGTTGATTAATTATGTTAATATATTTTTAATATATTTTTTTAACTTAATTATGTGCTGATTTTGGTCACACTGTTTGCTATATATACACTTATGTTGTTTTGTGGTGTTAGCTTGACCAAGACATCTTGTTATGTCGAAACGTTTGCTGTCCTTTTTGTTTCAATAAACCTGTCTGCGGCTTTAACATCCTGAGTGCCTGGAGATATTTCTTCTATTTGCTTTGCTGTTGTGGGATTGCTGGTCCTGCTCTGGAGCCCTGGGTGGCTGCTTAGGGATTGAGTGCGGTTCCTACCCACACTTCTGCAATTGTTTTGGTACAAACCACTGAATTTGAGTGTAATTCTAACCTTTAAGATTTTCTAATTTCATGTTTATTGCTTCTCCAAACTGCCACTGTATATCAACTTCTATCTCACCAAAGAAATCCTAGAGAACAAATTACCAAGGTGGAATAATCATGGATATTTGATCAAGATAAATGCATAATCAAGACTGTAAAACGTGTCAGGGAGAATTCATTGTTCAGTTAGCAATTCATTCATTTTGACATCCTGAAAGCAAATACTGTTGAATTTAATAGTACATTTAAGATTCTATAACTGCTGATGGTTAGATAATTTCTTAAGCTCAATCAACACGTACTCCTCGATCTGATGTATAGAAGCAATGCATGCGTCGAGGTGAGAAGCGAGTAAGCAAAGGGACAATCTATTTTAATCCCATTTTATGTCAAATGTGCATAATTGTTATTTACAAGCTAAACTATTTTTGGATAAACTCTATCAAGTTCTTGCTTTAAATAGCTTCCATAAATGCTTCTGCTTCTTTCTAATTTCAGTTAATGGAATTGAAGTTGCTATTTCCTGGAGATACCGTAGTGTGAATGACTCATCTGATATATTGCATGATAAACCCTTGTATTTAAAAATTCTCATGCTAGCTCAACAATTACCATTAAAAGAACACCCACTCAAACAAATGCCATTTTCATTTTATTTTTGCTGTTATCCATGCATATTAAAATGTTAAAATTATTACATGATAGGAAGTTTTATTAACTAAGCCCTGAAATGCATATGATGAATTAATCGCTACAGAAGTTTTATTTACTAAGCCCTGAAATGCATATGATGAATTAATCTCTACACAACATCCTCACTGAGTCCAGCATGAAAACAGATCCCCATAGGAAAGCACTGAGCAATGCTTTCCTATGGGCGGGTTTGAATGCGCGCGCACCTCTGGCATTGCATGCGCATTCGGCTCCACTCGGAAGCTGACGTCGATGGAGGAGGAGAGGTCACAAGTGCCGAGGGAGCCTGGCACTAATTTAAGGTAAGCAAATAAATGGTTAATTAACCATTTATTTGCCACCGAAAGGGGCCTTAGTCACCTAAATGGTGACTAGGGCTCTATAGCATTAGGAATACATACTTGTATTCCTAATACTATAGTGTTCCTTTAAGTCAAAAGATGCAAATTTTCACATTTCAAATAGTTTATGTATGTCTATCATTGTCTTTGTACTTTGCAATCTGTGCAGCAATGATACAGTCCGGTATGGAACTTTTTTTAAAGTAATTACATTCTGCACTTTTTACTATGCAACATGTGTTCTTTGTGGAACTTGTGGGATTATTAAAAAATTATTAGTAGTTGTCCACCTCTGTTGTAATCAGTAGGGGCTGATAGTTGCCCCTTTCACTATACTATGCTCATCCATAATTGTTGGTAAGAGCTTAATAGAACCGTTTGTTCACCAAAATAACTTAATTAAAATAGTTGGTCATTTGGCACTCTGTGGTTACTTATTCTCAAAACTTAATCTCAAATCTCCTTCAATCATTTTTTAAGGCCCTGGAGACAGACCCAAAACAAATTGTTATTTGTATATTGTTTAGTTGTATGTCTGGAGGAAATGTGGGTGCTGGTTTTCTTTCATGAGGCTGCAGATTTGTACTCTCAGATGCAAACACACATGCACAAAACTATCCTCACACATACAGCTCAACACTCCCATACATACAGAGCTACACACTCCCATACATGCACATAGAGCTACATATGAACATGCACAAACACAAACAGTTACACCCTCCCATACACACACATTTACACACCTCATACATGCAAACACCTAAACAGTTACACCCCCATACACGCACACAGAGCTACATACTCACATGCACAAACACACACAGTTACACACTCCCATACACACACACTTACACACCCCATACATGCACACACCTAAACAGTTACATACCTCCATACATACACACAGAACTACATACTCACATGCACAAACACACACAGTTACACACTCCCATACACACACATTTACACACCCCATACATGCACACACCTAAACAGTTACACACACCCATACACGCACACAGAGCTACATACTCACATGCACAAACACAGTCCCATACACACATATTTACACACCCCATACATGCACACACCTAAACAGTTACCCACTTCTATACACACACATCACACTCCCATAGATATAACTCCACACTCATATACACACAGTGATACACCTATGTATGATGCTATACACTGCATGAATGACATAACAATAGTAATAAGGCCAGCTGGAGTACACAGCTCATTCAAACACTGCTCTCCAGCATTCTAAATCACATTAAATAGGTGCCTCATTGTACCATTGATGCAGACCAGGCCACCTTTAACACACGTTATAGAAAGGCATGTCCTGTACCTGTAGGGTGGCAAAATTAAAGTCTTCAGGGCCCCAAAAATGCCTGCAGGTTGGTACTTTCAGGCCCATGGTGTACATGGTGTATAGCACAATAGCAAATAAAAATAAATATAGCAGTTTTACCAGCTCTGTATAGGAAGTGAAGCGGGGAAGACCATTGATAGAAATTATCGCATTTCAAACACAGTCTGACCAAAGATGCATGTATATGGCTGAAGGGATTAGTTTTTCTATTTTTCTTTTTACATATACTTAATTTTAGAAAAAAACAATCTCCTTTCAGTACTTTATAAAATAATTATTATATTAAAATATTGAGGTGACTGTTGCCCTTTAAGTGCTAAAACATTCATAAAAAACAAAACAAAAACCCACTAAATATTCTAGAACACTAGCAGTGTTCTACATTCTGTTAAACGGTAAAATATCCCCCTTTGGAATGTTAATGGAATATTATTACATTGTGCAATTTTCTAATCTACTTTATGAATTAAAATTAAATTAATTATCACTTTGTAAATTGTATGTACAATTCTTTTCAACACTATCTCATAGTCAATGGAGTTACATCTGGCATTGCAGGATGTTTCTAACCACAGAAACTGTGAAGGTGTCTTTAGCTGTCCAAGTACTGTTGTGCATAATATTTATTTTGCTATTTGTGCTCATCTATTCCTTTTACAGGGGCCTGCACTACCTTAAATAGCTGAAAGCTATATTTATGAACTATTCCGGATTATTTTAGTGATTCCAACTCAGGAGCTATTTACTCAAAGTGGTCTGTTCAAAAAACAAAAAAGTCTGCTGAGTGGAAACTAGACTTGGAAAATTTAGGTCAAACCCAGTTAACGTGAGAATTCTTTAAAATATCAGTTTAATGGACAAAATGTTTAAGATTGATTGTCAACGTGCTTAACTGACTGTTAATCTAATAGTGCCCTGAATATTGCAGGTATAATTCACAATAAATGGCAGAAATTTACTGAATGTAGCCCACTGCTCTGCACCACATACGCGGCTTTTCAATCGCACAGCAAAATTTACTGAAGTGTGAATTCAAAGTGAATTATAGCCGAATTTTTGATTATGGGCCAAAATAGTCGAATTGGAAACAAAGGATCAGCTATTGTTTACATTTGATGTTTATTTTGTCATTTATATAACTTCAACTTATTCTGCAGCGCTTTACAATATTATTAAAGGGACACTATAGTCACATGAACAACTTTAGCTTAATGAAGCAGTTTTGGTGTATAGAACATGCCCCTGCAGCCTCACTGCTCAATCCGCTGCCATTTAGGAGTTAATTCCCTTTGTTTATGAACCCTAGTCACATCTTCCTGCATGTGACTTGCACAGCCTTCCATAAACACTTCCTGTAAAGAGAGCCCTATTAATGCTTTCTTTATTGCAAGTTCTGTTTAATTAAGATTTTCTTATCCCCTGCTATGTTAATAGCTTGCTAGACCCTGCAAGAGCCTCCTGTATGTGATTAAAGTTCGATTTAGAGATTGAGATACAATTATTTAAGGTAAATTACATCTGTTTGAAAGTGAAACCAGTTTTTTTTCATGCAGGTTCTGTCAATCATAGCCAGGGGAGGTGTGGCTAGGGCTGCATAAATAGAAACAGTGATTTAACTCCTAAATGACAGTGAATTGAGCAGTGAAATTGCAGGGGAATGATCTATACACTAAAACTGCTTTATTTAGCTAAAGTAATTTAGGTGACTATAGTGTTCCTTTAACCCCTTAAGGACCAAGCTTCTGGAATAAAAGGGAATCATGACATGTCACACTTTGAATACCTGACTATATACACTTTAGCAAATCGAGTTGTCAGTATGTCTAGTTCTCTGGCACTGTTCCTCGGTAAGGGAGCAAACTATTTTACAAACACACCAAACTGCGAAAAATCGCAGCTAAATGGCATCTGGATTCTGCAGAGCTGCCATTCATTCACTGGCTGAGAGCATCAGCTGAGCATTTTCAGCCATTGAATGAGAACACGTGCAAAGAATATACACATAATTAACATTAGCAATTCTCATTACATCCCTGGTAGCTAGCTGCAATATTGCAATATGTGCAGCATTTCATATTAAAATGCTGCAAATACAAGGTCCTTACACCATGACCAATTCAAAATAAAGTGGTCATGGTGCTTGAAGTTACCCTTTAAGTGCTCATGATGCTTGCAACAACCATTTAACATTTACCACTTTTTAATCTAAATTTGGTTTTCTGTTTTCAGCTCACACGTATTTGGTGTTTCGTAAATAAGCCCTTCCGATCTTCCGAAAGACATCACTCACTATCACTCTTTTTGTTGTGTCTGTTATTTACTTATTGGTTTGGCCCGTCTGTTTACTACTCTGTTATGTTTTCCATTTTTTTGTGAGCTGACCTTTCTCACCCCTCTATCTCTTTTCATTTGTGTGCCTTTCATTTTTTCCATTTCATTTTCCAGGCTTTGCCTGACTTACACATCACCTCGCCTATCTAGATAGCGCTGGAAGTTTATTGTAGTCATCACAACAGTTTGTTCAATTACTTCACCCTGTGGGGGAGTGTTTGCTTTTTTATTTTCTGTCTGTTTTGGAAATGAAGAAGGCCTCCGCAAACGAAAATGTTCCTGGCTGTTTTCCTGTTTCGGAGCATAAAAAGTGGTCATATAACTAGAAGTTCTACTTAAACCATAAAATCACGTTACAGCATATTTTAATCATAAGTTGAAGGACTAACCAGAGTATGTAATGGAACAGGGATTACTGAAAGGCTTCAGAATTGTAATGTTTGACTTGAGCAAAAATATAGGAAAACCTACGTTTCCAATAGCATATTAAATAATCACGAATCGGAGAGTTAGAAGATGATAAAGTAACTCATGTGTGTAATGATTACCTTCTTTATGTAACTGTTAGTTTTATTATATTTATGTCAATGGATATGCTTTGTATATGCTGCAGAGGTTAATCTGGGTGATGTACTGTATTGGAGAGATTTAACTCTAGTGGGAGTCACCGTTTTCCTAACTTCACACACAGAGACTGTGTAACCAGTGAAACTGCCATCAAGGAAAACAGCATTGTCAATGTTGAACAAAACAGTTTGTAAAATAAAAAATACATAAAATATGAAATGAGTTAACTTCTTTAACCCCTTAAGGACACATGATGGAACTATTCTGTCATGATTCCCTTTTATTTCGGAAGTTGTGTCCTTAAGGGGTTAATTGAGGAATCCAGCTTTTCAGTGTAGTCTTGCGCTTCGAGGCCAATCACCCCTCCAATTCGTATGAGTATCTTGGAATCCTTATTGAAAGTACTCTATTACTGGCAGGGGATAAATTTTGCTCCCTCTGTGACGTGCTGTTATTCAGTGTTTTTTTTGTTTGTTTTTTTAAGATTGCGTTACTGTTTTGAATTTTGTTATGAGACATTTGTTTGTTGACCATTACTTCTCATTATTATTTTTATTATTTGTTTGCTATTCTGATTCTATAACAGTATATTTTATGATTTATAAAACAAAAATAATAATAAATAAAATATAACTAGTTTGACAACAGCCCTAATTGCTAAATCATATAATATTTTCATCGCAGAGCAGTGTAGTACATAGTACATTCAAAGTGGCTATCCTCACCGAAGTTGTGAGATGATATATTCTGAGCTAGCTGAAGCTTCTTCAAGAAAACAAGAAGGAACGCCTTTTAAATCCACAGAGATAAAAGCAAGGACTAGGATTTAAAGGTACAGTAAATCCAAGAATAGAGGATAAGTCGAATTGATAGCAGGTTAAAACATGAAGTTGTGTAACACTGACGTAAGCTCCTTTAATAAAGTGAGGAATGCAATCAGATAATGTTTCAGTCATGTGATAAGGATCACCATTGTTTTGCAATATTTAGCAATACTGTGATCACTCACCTTGAAAATACAAGAATGGTGTGCAAAACAATTGAATGAATAGGAAGGGGATGTATAATAATATAAAATGTGGCCAGTTTATAATATCCCTCTTTCTCTCCCCTCCACCTCCATCTCTCTCTCCCTCTCTCACCACCAGCACCATCTCCTTACCTCTGTCCTCTAGCTCCATCACCCTCCTTCACTCTCCTCCAGCTCCCTCTCCCTCTCTCTACCCTTCAACTCCCTCGCTCTACCCTCCAACTACGTCTCCCTCTCTCTACCCTCCAACTCTGTCTCCCTCTCTCTACCCTCCAACTCCCTCTCCCTCTCTCTATCCTCCAACTCACTCTCCCACTCTCTACCCTCCAACTCATTCTCCCTCTCTCTAGCCTCCAGCTCCCTCTCCCTCTCTCTACCCTCAAACTCATTCTCCCTCTCTCTACCCTCCAACTCCCTCTCCCTCTCTCTACCCTCCAACTCCCTCTCTCTACCTTCCAGCTCACACTCCCTCTCTATACCCTCCAGATCACTCTCCCTCTCTCTACCCTCCAACTCCCTCTCTCTCTCTACCCTCCAACTCACTCTCCCTCTCTTTACTCTCCAGCTCCCCCTCTCTCGCCTCCAGCTTCATCTTCCTCTCTCTTTCATCTCCAGCTCCCACTATCCTCTCCAGCTCTTTCTCTATCACCTACGCCATCTTCCTCCCAACATCCCCTCCAGCTTCAACTTCCTCTCTCTCTCTCTCTCTCTCTCTCTTTCTGGCTTCCAGTTTCCTCTCTCCATCTCCCTCTCTCTTTCTCCTCCAGCTACAATGCCCTCTCCCAGCAGAATAATCTGTTACGCCACTACACTTACCCTGATGGTCCAGTGTACCTACCAACTGGGAACTGTGTTTCAGGTTCTTCCTCTCCTGATCTGGCAGCTCCCATGCAGTGCGATGCTGGAGGAAGTCTTACTGAGGGTGAGGAGGGCCTTAAAATGTTACATAGTTACATAGTTACATAGCTGAAAAGAGACTTGCGTCCAACAAGTTCAGCCTACCTAATGTAATTTCCTACTTCTTCCCATAGTATGGCTTCTTGCTATGGTGCACTGCGAATGATCTAGCCAGAGTTGTCAGGCAGGTACTGACCAGCTCCTTCACTTAGCTCTTATTAATGATTGCAGGCACCTGCATGATTGCATTGGCCACCTGCAATATTATAAAACACTCAACATCTCTGCTGTTTCTTCTTTCCCCCTCCCATATCTGTAGCTGTGCAAAGAAACAGCCTAGACTACAGCAACCCACTGGACATTTTCAGTATCCTGGAGGGCCTCTCTGGAACCACAGATATATAGACATTAACATTTTAAATATATTGTACTAATAAATAATTTAAAATTTATTATTACTTTTAACCTCATTTATTGTTCCTGGCATATCCTAAGGTGGGGATTATACCACCCACGCGAAAAATAGAGTGCAGACTGACCTGCACTCCACTTGTGAGTATATTTTATTTATTTTTATTCTTTCTACCAACTACCTCACCAGAGAGCACTATTGGCTGTTTTTATTTTTTTCCCCTGAGAATTGGACACCAGGACTCTCCAGGAGGACAAGCACCCCTATAAGCGGAGGGTTATCTGCCGTATGCCCATCATACTAGAGCTAGTCCTAGCTCATGGAAATGTGAGTGTGTAATTTATATTTTAATTTTAACTACTTATCTATACACTCTGCACAATTGGCTCTCTCCCATTGTGTCTTTCATATCGTGAGACCACTACCATAAAAAGGAAGACATCATATCAGTTAAGACACCATCTACTATTGGGACTTCTTTTACTTGAACATATTTTTATTTGAACATTCTATTATTTTATCTGGACTTGTTTTAATTACTTTGGCGCAGCCTTGTTCTTTGCTTTTGTGTATAGACATTAACTACCTCTCATTGGTCAGTGTCACTCCTGTAGGTGAGTACGAGGTCACAGCAATGACGCATCAAGATTCACGTCATTATGGAAATGAGAGCATGGAGAATCATAAAAGGTCATAGCATTACAGCGTTCGGTCTCAGTCACGATTCCAGAATGATGCACTTTATCACAGCGAGTGACAGTTTTTTTATAGTGGGCTGTGTGCAGCGATTGTTAGACTTGCTGACCATACTTGTGCACAGCTTGATACTGTCTCCAGAGACCAGACAATTTTACCAGGAAGGATACATTGAGATTTCTCTTGTTTTCATGTATGGCCTGGACCAACAAACTTTGCATTGTTACAATATGGTACAGTATAATATAAATGCAATATTAAAAATGAAATACACATAAATACAGACCAAGAAATAAATAGAAATAATCACGATTACAGGTGCATTCTGTACTGAGATATGTTGTTATGCTTTCATGCACTATATCATGGATATGCAACCTCCGCCACTCCAAATGATGTGGACGACATCTCCCATAATGCTCTTACACCCATCATGCTGGCAAAGCATCAGGGGAGATATTGTCCACAACATCTGTAGATTTCCTACTTTATACACAATATGCACATGACCCTTTAGCACCTGAAGTGTGAAAACCACTGAGCAATGTATGTTCATTTCTCTGGTACCTACATGGTTAAATAATTACACAAGAAACCCAAGGAATATTTTATATAATGAATGACTTTGGAGGTGGCGATGAAACTCTCCTCCATCCTCTGTTGAAAGTGAAAACTGAGGTAACATTAATTGTTGATCTGCATTTCATGAATCAACTGTCCTGTGTGAGCAGAACATGTAGAAACACCACAAAATGGCACTTTCCATCCATAAGCTTGCAGCGCTGGGCTCGTGAATGCATGCTATCAGTGTAAATCCTGCCCTCCTTATAGGATACAAGTGTTAACGGTGGTTGGATAGGTGTTTCACGGTTAATTGCCATCACTTAATTAGAGATCCATAACGTGCTACAACAGGAGATTGCAGCTGTAATGGTTTGTGTGACATTGTGTCTCTTTATTCTATGACACAAATAGCACTAGACATGTGTAGCTGTAAAACCACAATATGTTGTCCTGTACCAGTCTCGATATTATGTGATTGTTATATTATAAAGCACAGATAACCCTGCTTTTCTGGATAGTTTCCCACTGGACTATTTTGCAATTTTTACAATGTAATTTCCTCTCGGCTGGGTCTTCTTGAGTGTGGGAGGCTAATTACATTGCAGTCTTTTCTTTTTTCAGCCAGAAAATCTTTGAGTCTGTTATCATCCAAATTTATGTCTCTGTGGAACACTTTTAGCTGAATGAAGCAACCAGCGGCTTTAAGCTACAACATGACATTTTATAAACAGTGGGGTAACAGCAGAAATGTTATTGGATCGGTTTTGCTTTCTTACAATTAACACACATTGGTAGTAAAAATGAAATTGTTCATTCTTTTTTTAGAGAGAGAAAGTGAATCTTTTGTCTGTCTGAGACAAAAGAATCATGCTTCTGCATTCACAATTCCTGCAGTGAAAGCAGCAATTATTTGAATTATGTGACTCTGTTTTGGTTATCTTTAATTAAACCTTTCTCTGCCAGAAAGACAGGCAGCATATTGCTTTCATCTTCCACTTGGAGAGTTAAAAGAGTTCTAAATGTATTATAAATCTGGATTATCAGTGATCACATGACACTTTGAATAACTGTCTATTAAAATATGCTACTTCTCCAATTCCAGGAAGACTCAGGAATGTAGAGAGAGATTCCAAAGTCCTTCATCACATCACATAGTGAGTTTATGTGTAGACAGGCTTACTAAGGACAATAACTCCTGAAGTTTGATATTGCGCAGTCACATTGTCATTGATGTCTAGTTAAAAGACACATCCATCATGCATAACCCTTCAATATCCCCTCCATTTGCTTATCCACAAGTAAAGACAGTATCCAAGCAATTCCATTTCCAATTTTGTCTCAAAGGTGAAACAAATTTTCTTTGAATACAAAAGAGCACCATTCTTTTATCTGACACAGTACCATTGTTTCATTTACACAAGATCTTTCCTCAAGTCAAAATATAGTGAATAGCTAGCTCTTATACTAATGTGTATTCAGTGGAGTAACTATGATTTGAAGATAAAAAAAAACAAAAAACAGGAGGCAGGAGAATACTGAGAAAGGACATCAGCTAAAATATGTTGTCCTTCAGTGGGTCACAGTTCAGTTCTATAATTGGATTTAGCTCACCTGCTATGTCAAACTAAACCTCTTAGGTGAGTCCTACACTAACATTTCACCTTGCTTCTTATGGCAGACCTCTTAGGTGGGTTCTACACTAACAATTCACCCCTGCTTCTTAATGCAAACCTCTTAGATGGGTCCTACACTAACAATTCATCTTGCTTCTTATGGCAGACCTCTTAGGTGGGTTCTACACTAACAATTCACCCCTGCCTCTTAATGCAAACCTCTTAGATGGGTCCTACACTAACAATTCACCTTGCTTCTTATGGCAGACCTCTTAGGTGGGTTCTACACTAACAATTCACCCCTGCTTCTTAATGCAAACCTCTTAGATGGGTCCTACACTAACAATTCACCTTGCTTCTTATGGCAGACCTCTTAGGTGGGTTCTACACTAACAATTCACCCCTGCCTCTTAATGCAAACCTCTTAGATGGGTCCTACACTAACAATTCACCTTGCTTCTTATGGCAGACCTCTTAGGTGGGTTCTACACTAACAATTCAACCCTGCTTCTTAATGCAAACCTCTTAGATGGGTCCTACACTAACAATTCACCTTGCTTCGTTGGGCTAAACTGAAAGTTATTTAAGAAGCAAGGTGAATTGTTAGTGTAGCACTCACCTAAGAGATTTTGCCTGGACGTGGCAAGTGAGCATACACTTTAATAGCTATTGGAGTAATACTAAAAACATCCTCTTAATTAAATATGCATAGGCATTTGGGATAGTAGACAGGTAACGTTTTTGTTCTGTGTATTGGGGGTGATGTGTACTATACTAATTGCTGCTGCCCAGGAGTAGTGGGAGTTTAAGTGCAGGGCTTTAGAGTGCTGGAAACGATCATGATCGCTTCCAGCAACTCTAATTGTATTGCAGCGAAGCCTCAAGGTCAAGGCATCACTGCAATACCCCCCTCGCTGCCGGGCCACCTGAGAACACCGGGTGATCGCTCGCCCCGGAGCGATCACTTCCGGATTGCTCCACGTTGAACTATACAGCTTCAGGCAGGCTTCCGATGCTCTGCCAGTACTGAGTGCCTCGACGGATCGAGGCACTCAGTAAATATATAAAAAAAAATATATAAATGATTAAATACATTTAACAAAATTAATTTAACCCCTACCCTCCCTCCCACTCCCTCTCCATGAACTTACCGATCGCTGCCGTTCCCCTGCCTGCGGTCACCCTTTTACTTAGGGGGGACTGTATGTGCTGCCAATTTAGGACCCCCAGGAGCCATGTGACCGCTCTAAGAGAGCAGTGGGACTGCCTGAACTGACAGGCAGTGCCCCTGCTGGTGGAAAAAGTAAAAAAAATAAAAAATTTAAAAATAAAGGTAATAAATTTAAAAATAAATATATATGTATTTATGAGATATATATATCCTATATCTATATATTGTGTATATATATATATATATATATATACACATATATATATATATATATATATATTGTAAAAAATAAATAATAATTAAAAATAAATAAAAAACTATAAAAATAATTTAAAAAAATACATATATATGTAATTTTAATCTAACTGTATTTTTATATATATATATATATAAAACAAAAATAGTCAGCACCAGGGTTTGTAAAAAAAAATCCAATTTTACTCCAATAGTCGACGTTTCAGCTCCACTTGGGAGCTTTCATCAGGACAGCATACATAAAACAAATGAAGCACACGATGTTTAAAGACAATAATCAAAAAAGACTTACAGATCAGCTGTGTAGAGGGCCGGCCATCCTGCTCTCCGAACGCATGAACAGACACCGCCCGGCATCAGCGTATCAGGCTAACGTCCTCTTGTTGCCATGGTGATAATGACGCTTACGCATCTATTATTCACCTTCCGGATTATATCCTAGGCGCCAGCGTTCCCTGTCGTCAGGGAGATAATGGAGCATGCGCTGAGAACCAGCTGTCCCGGTCTTGGTGTCTGTCCCTCGATCGGTAACAGAATGCCTATGGCCATAAATGCTTGAAACATTTCAAAACAGACAGAATGTAACCATATATTGACTTTTGTCACCTCTTCTTGGGACTGAAAGATCTATCGCCACACATTCTGGAAGATCTATCGCCACACATTTTAACTGTGTTAAAGGATGGTCTTTTTCCAAAAAGTGTTGTGCGACCGGTTTATCGGACTTATTATCCCTATAGGCCAACTGAATGCTAGACCGGTGTCCTCTTATCCTTTTGCAAAGAGCCATTTTGGTCTTGCCAACATAGTTCAACCCACATGGACAGGACAGCTTGTAAATCACAAAATCAGTACAGTATAGCTGTACTACTACCGAAGAAACACTAAAGATGGTTGAAGACATCAATGGGCTTGAAACACCTATTCGTGTGACATCTAATGTCCATAGTCACAGATACAGTTCCTGGATCTCGAGATCTTATTCGAACAGGGAAAAATTGAATACCAACTGTACACTAAACCGACGGATCGTAACACCCTGCTCCATTATGAGAGTGCACACCCCAAACATGTTAAGGATTCCTTACCATACTCTCAGTTTCTAAGAGTTATAAGAAATAATTCTGGGGAAGTTCAGTGTGAACAACAAATACAAAAAATGTATGATAAATTTGCACAAAGAGGCTACACACGTAAGGTACTGGATAGAGCACTCAGAAAAGCCAGAGAATACATGGCTGGGGGGGCGAAACAGCCTCGGGATGAGAATATAAGAATTCCTTTTCCAATGACATATAATAAGTCCACCACCAGAATTTGTCAGGCAATCACCAAAAATTGGCACATTATAGAAAATGATAATAGCCTTCCAGACAGTCTCCACAATAAACCAATGTTTTCTTATAAAAACAGCAAGAGTCTAAGGGACCTTCTAGTCCAGACTGATCCAGTCCAAAGTTATATGCCGGTGAATAAGAATACAATCAACAACGGATGTGTTAGATGCTTGGGTTGCGTGACCTGTGGACATCTGATTCTGTGCAAAAGTTTTAATCATCCACATACAGGGCAATCTTTTAAAATTCAGCACAGAATCAGCTGTCGTACTGATTTTGTGATCTACAAGCTGTCCTGTCCATGTGGGTTGAACTATGTTGGCAAGACCGAAATGGCTCTTTGCGAAAGGATAAGAGGACACAGGTCTAGCATTCGGTTGGCCTATGGGGATAATAAGTCTGATAAACCGGTCGCACAACACTTTTTGGAAAAAGGCCATCCTTTAACATCGTTAAAATGTGTGGCGATAGATCATCTTCCAGTCCCAAGAAGAGGTGGCAACAGGCAAGAACTATTGCTACAAAGGGAAATGTGGTGGATTAAAAAGTTTGGGACATTAGCCCCAAATGGGCTTAATGAGAAACTTTCATATACCACCTTTTTGTGATAGATGATGCTATAGTGTTCATGAGATTTGAGACCTAATCTTTGATGTATATAGAATTATTTGGTTTAAAGTGCCATGCTCATTTTTAATATTTTTCAATCATTTAGATTAAAATGTTTAGGGTTTAGGATAGATACGTTTTATTTAATTTTTTCATTATAAGACTGCAGATATATGGGATTCAGATTATATACTCTTTGTATTCTTTAGTGATTCATGAGACGAGATATTGGGATAATAATTGTCCCCATTTTTTTCTTTGCTCCCTCCTGCTCACCTTTCCATTGGAGTCTTCACGAATATAGTAAGACAAAAATAAGTGATAATAGATATATTAGTCTATAATGTCTTTTGTGTGCTGATGCACATGGAATTAATTACCGAATCATTTTTATCACAATGTGATTACACTGGTCTGCACTTTTAAGTCTAAGCACTGGCACTTTTGTTGAAGATATTAGTAGCATTTTTGATCCCTAGAGATCAACACTATATAAATGAGATTCGCCAATTTCACACAAAAAAATGGCACACAGCTATGGCAGGTGCATTATAGTAATTTTGAAAATGAGATCACGATTTATAGTATGGCTTTTGCAGCCTTGATTTGGTTTATATGTTTATATTTTTGTTTACATTTGCACTGTTTAGTTTTCACATTTCACTCTCTGCATATTAGGGATAACAGAGCGGAGAGCTCAGGGAACCTTGATTTGAATACATTTACACTTTAATATACAAGGGTGTATTGAACATGCAAAGTCCTGTTATAAAGGGAAAATATATGGTTACATTCTGTCTGTTTTGAAATGTTTCAAGCATTTATGGCCATAGGCATTCTGTTCCCGATTGAGGGACAGACACCAAGACCAGGACAGCTTGTTCTCAGCGCATGCGAAATTATCTCCCTGACGACGGGGAACGCTGGTTCCTTGGATGTAATCCGGAAGGTGAATAATAGATGCGTAAGCGTCATTATCACCATGGCAACAGGAGGACGTTAGCCTGATACGCTGATGCCGGGCGGTGTCTGTTCATGCGTTCGAAGAGCAGGATGGCCAGCCCTCTACACAGCTGATCTTTAAGTCTTTTTTGATTATTGTCTTTATTTAAACATTGTGTGCTTAATTTGTTTTATGTATGCTGTCCTGATAAACGCTCCCAAGTGGAGCTGAAACGTCGACTATTGGAGTAATATTTGATTTTTTTTACAAACCCTGACTATGTTTGTTTTATGTCTACAAGTGCAGTCGAGCACCGGGTCCAATGTGTACTGAGTAAGTAGGAGTGCAGGGCTTTTTTTTTTATATATATATCTCAAAGTTCCTTGCACTACATGCTTCAAAGGTGTACATAGTTTACATGCTGGGTGCTGGATCCAGGTCACAGATATCCAGAGAATTCAAAAGATGGTCCGCACTCCAGGCTCTGTTTAAAAAATAACTTTTATTCTTACATTAAAGTAAAAGATTATGTGCCAAAAGGTCAACGTTTCAGTCCCAGTTCGGGACTTTCAAAAAAGTCCTGATGAAAGTCCCGAACTGGGACTGAAACGTTGACCTTTTGGCACATAATCTTTTACTTTGATGTAAGAATAAAAGTTATTTTTTAAACGGAGCCTGGAGTGCAGACCATCTTTTAAATTCTCTCTCTCTATATATAAAAATAGACTTAGAATGAAATTATATATATATCTATGTATATCTCCTTAACGACCGTGGACGTACTATATACGTCCGATAAAAAAATGGTCTTTAAGGACCGAGGACGTACCTAGTACAACCGTGGCAAATAGGAGCCATGGACTTACCTGGACCGGCGATCCACGGTGATCACGGTCGGGGGGAACTGCAGGAAACTCCAGCAGTCCCCCTACAGCAGCTTTGGCTATCCTGGCCTTCAAGGGCCATGTCACCATTATGATCACATCGCCGCAATAGGAGTCTAGGAGCTGCCAGCAGGGATACTGTCTGAGCTGTCAGACAGTCCCCCCAGGCTGATAAAAAGTTTAAATATATATATATATATATATATATATATTATACACGCACACACGTATTATATACACACGTATTATATGTACATGTGTGTGTATATATTCATACATATATATATATACACACAGACATATATGCACACACACATATAATACATGTGTATGTATGAATATATATATATATATATATATATATATGTATGAATATATACACACACATGTACATATAATACGTGTGTATATAATACGTGTGTGTGCGTGTATAATATATATATATATATATATATATATATATATATATTTAAACTTTTTATCAGCCTGGGGGGACTGTTTATATATATTTTTTATATATATATATATATATATATATATATATATATATATATATACACACACATGTACATATAATACGTGTGTATATAATACGTATGTGTGCGTCTATAATATATATATATATATATACACACACATATATATATATATATATATATATATATATACACGCACACATGTATTATATGAAGATATATATATATATATATATATGTATATATATATATATCAAAAATATAAAACATTTAGAAAAAAACAAATAAAAATGCTAACTTTGGCCATGGTTTGTGACTAAGTGGCTACTACAAAAGACTGGAAATACCCCATTTGGAATACCCTGGGTTATCTACATTTGAAAATGGTATGCCATGATGGAGTTAGTTCACATTCCTGGGCAACCATATGACACAGACCCAGCAAACCAATTTAGCAAACCGAATTGGGCAAGCCCCTGTACCATATCAAAACAGCATAAAACCTGTACATGGGAAGTATTGTTATACTCTGAAAAATTTCGCTGAACACAAATATGAGTGTTTAAAACAGTAAAACTTATTACGACAATGAAATCACCAGTAAAAGTGCAGTTTTTGTATAAAAAAAAAAATTCAAAAACAAATATGAATGCTAACTTTGGCAAGCGTTTGTGGCTAAGTGGCTACTACAAAAGACTGGACATACCCCATTTTGAATGCCGTGGGTTGTCTACTTTTACAAATGGTAAGCCATGATGAGGTTAATTTTCATTCCTGGGCTGCTATACGGTTTCAAAGGCAACATTGGCCCAGCAAACCAATCTGGCAAATTTCAATGTGCAAGCATGGAAAAGGGGAAAGCTAAGTTTGCAAAAACCCATAAAACCTGTACATTAAGGGCACTGTTGAACTTGGAAGATGCTGAACACATATTGGGGTGTTCTTTGTCAGTAACACATAACAGGAACTAAGAATCCATGCCTAAAGTACAATGTGAGAGAAAAATAGCACAAAAAAAATGACTACCCAAAAGTTTGACAAAGACTGGTGGTAGAATTAGTGCATGGAAAGTGTTAAAATATATGGTTTGATGTGGGTAAATTACATTGGCCAGCTTCAAAAATGTCCCACATAGGACATGGGTGCATGATGATCAGCTGTGAAAATTCCAAGTTGGAAAACTGGAATGCGCACCCTCCAAATAAGGTATTTTAGCCCCCACAGAACCCTACACACCTATACATGGGTGGTATCACTGTACTCAGGAGATGTTGCTGAATACAGATTGTGGTGTTCTTTAGCAGTAACTTTTAAAGTTATCCGTATATGAATTCTTAAATTGCTAAGTGTGTAAAAAAAATCTCCTATTATTTATTTTTTATTTATTTTTTTGGCATAGATTGGTGGTAAAATTGTTGCATGAAAAGAGTCAAAATCCCCTACGTTTAATACCTTAGGTTGTCTTCTTTTAATAAATATATCCATGTGAAGGGTTATTCAGGGATTCCTTACAGATATCAGTGTTACAATGTAACCTGCGCTAATTTTGAAAAAAAATTGGTTTGGAAATAGCAAAGTGCTACTTGCACTTATAGCCCTTTAACTTTCCAAAACAAGCTAAGAACATGTTAACATTGGGAATTTCTATACTCAGGTCAAAGTTAGAAAAAGTTTATTTTTTCAATTTTTTCATCATATTTTATAATTTTTTTATACTAAATTATATGATATAATTAAAATAATGGTATCTTTAGAAAGACCATTTAATAGTGAGAAATATGGTTCACAATATGTGTGGGTACAGTAAATGAGTAAGAGGAAAATAACAGCTAAACACAAACACCACAGAAATGTAAAAAGAGCCCTGGTCCTTAACGGTAAGAAAATTTAAAAACAGTCTGGTCACTAAAGGGTTAAATAAGAATATAATCTGGGTATTTTATAGAAATGTAGTGCAGCCTACTCAAAAAATCATGTTTTTTTTCTTCAAATGTCATACCTTTGCACATTTTGGTCAAGCCTCACAAGTCATTTTTACAATGTACATTTTGGTTTTAATGATTTGACATTATTCGTGACTATTTTTTACCTATCTAATTCACTAGACACAAATTGAAACAGAATATTAAAAATTATATATGAACATAACATCAACCATAATAACAGTATAACACACTATAGTAGTTACAATAAAGCAACAATCTACTGATGGCAAGTACTGTAACTAAAGTGTTCTACTGCTCCACCTAGTGTCCACCTTATTACATTATCCCCACTAGTTAGACTTTACATCACCAGCTTTGTTTCTCCAGTTACATCAACGTCAATGATAGTACACAATAAGGAACCTGTCCATCATAAAGAGTGAAAGGCAAGATGGATGCGTCCCCTATCTATATCTTTACATTTATTAATTAAAGGGCACTCCAGTGTTCATGTACTAACCATGTTGTAAAGCTTACTGCATAATATAAAAAATAACTGAATAATTACTAATAATAGAAAGAAATACTTACGAATGTCCCACTCTTACATGTTACCCCAGGAAAGTGGTCCTATTCAAAGCCAATCTCTGGCCACTAGCTCACTTGAACATGAGGATTAGTAATCAATCATCCATGCAAGTATGATGTAATAGTGTAATTCACTCTTGTAGGGGACAACATAATGCCTCAACATGTTCTTCATTCTCCAAAAAGGAAGTGGACAGGTTTCTCTCCAGTGAAACAACTCTGCCTTCATTCTCCAATCATTGTACTTCCTCAAACTTCACATGTATTATCTCTGATTATACTAAACATCCTATGAGGAAAAAAAGACCTGATTTAAACAAATAAATAGGAGCCACTGGTGACTTTCATTTGCATGAGTCATTTTCTTCCACTTTTTATTTTAATGAATTCAATACTGATCTTGGCTCCTGGGGTTTATTGGAAACATTTACCTTCTGCATATCAAATAAAATTCTAAGCAGAGGCTCAGAAAGAAATAAGGTGATGATGGTTTTTTTTTTACGAGATTCTTTTTTTATTGTGAAAAAACATCTATCAATCATTATACAAGAAAATTAAGATTTATCTTTTTTTTGCACCCATTTCTTTCAGCTGCATTGTTAAAAACTTTTTTATCTACAATTTCCATTTAAAGAAACTTATAGCCTTTTGTTTATGCATGATTGTATCAACTGGGCATCATATGACATAACATAGCACATGCTGCTTACCATGATAAGAATACTGTTTGAGTCATGATGGGGTGGTCAAATGCATGGGAAGGAAAGGAAAGGTCTTAGACTAGTCATAGGTAGATCTGTACCAAATGATATAACACTTTGTCTTCATCCATTTGTTAGTATTGGTTTTTGTCTCTAACTTGTCCACAGGTAGAACTAGGCATTCCAGATAATCATAAAGTATATGAAGGTATTCTAAAAACACACAAGGTAGGATAAGCGTTCGAGAAGCAATTATAAATACACAAGAATAAGATGCAAACACTGAATGTAAGGGATACCCTCAACCCCTTACTACAAAGAAAACAAAACAATGCAAAATATAAAACAAGGTTCTGGAAAGTATAAAGTACAAAAGGTCCAAGAAGGTTAAGAAAAGTCCAAAGGTCCAAACAGTGTGATTCCTGGCTGGTAACCATGCAGGCTTCAGGTAATAGTAGGAATATGCAAATAAAACAGAAACAACCAATTATCGGGCAGATATTCAAATGCTGAGTATGGGACACACATCAAAGAAAAGTGGACTGACACTCACATTTGATAGAGCTATAGACCAGTTCTGAGTAAAACAGTATGCAGCAGTACATTCCTCACTGCTGGATATGTAGCTCTTGTGGGTTAGTCTATCAGCCTCCAGATGAATATAATGGGTAGCGCTCACTGTGAAAAAAATTAAATACAGATAAAGACAGATGGAAGTTTAGTCACATTTGATAGAGCAGTAGCATCACTCAGATAATTGCATTTGGGTGGTCCACCAGGGATAAAATGTAGAGAATGTTCTCTAGAGGATAGTCCTCGCCAGGTATAGAGTAGATGTGCCAGGAACATATTTAGATGTGCCAGGAACATAAAATGGTTACAAAAATAATAAATTAATATAAAAGCATAAAAAGTGTAATAAATGGTCTAACACACTGAGCAGGTGAAAGCCAATTATACTTTAAAGCTAAAAACAGTAGAGTAAAAGAACACAACTGTTTCACCAAGCAGAGCTTTTTCGAGTGTAAACATCATGAGCCTGGCACACAAGGGTAAATAAAGGGGTTTAACAATTCAAAAATTCACTTCTTGGGGAACTGACAAAACTTAAAGCTATGAATAGTAAAAACCCTACTAAATGTCTGCCTAAGCAAATTCAAGGCATAAAAATGAGATCCACCTAATGGACCTCAAAGATACAGAAAATCACATGAGAAAACTCAAACACATTATATACAAGGCAATAAAATGGGGAAACTGTTGGCTGCGGAACTGAAAACCAAATATCTGTTAACCAAGATTTCCTATATTGTTTCAACAGATAAAATAAGACTATACAAACCCAATGATATAGTTGACAAATTTGCCGAATATTATGAAGAGATGTATAACCTTAAAGGTAACATCAACATCTCACATCCAAGTTTAGATGACATTCCAGATTTCTTAGAGGAAGTCTCTCTACCTAAACTGACACAGCTTCAAATACAATACAAATACAAGTTCCCCTTTTATGGAGGATGAGATTAGCACAGTCATTCGCACACTTACAAAACATAAAGCCCCCGGTCCAGACAGATTCCCAAACTATAATTTTATTAAGCTAGACTCTTTTTTTAACTGTCCTTTTTAATGATATCAAGAAATCAGGTAAAATTCTGGCTGAAATGTTGGAAGCACATATAGTGGCATTACCGACATTGTCAGCCTAAGGCACACCTTTTGAAATTATTATACTGTCTAATCAGCATCTTGATATGCCACTCCTGTCATGTGGATGGAAGATCTCGGCAAAGGAGAAGTGCACACTTACACAGATTTAGACAGATTTGTGAACAATATTTGAGAGAAATAGGCTTTTTGTGTACATAGAAAAAATGTTAAATCTTTGAGTTCAGCTCAAGAAAAATAGGGGCAAAAACAAAACTGTTGCATTTATAATTTTGTTCAGTGTATATAGCATCTGCTCTCACACAAGGAGTATAACTCTTGACAAGCTCTCATACCCCACTGAGGTTACCCTTAGAGAATGCGTTCTTGATAACAAGCAATATGACTTCAATAATCTGGAGAGCAGAACTATTAACCCCTTAAGGACACATGAATGAAATATTCCGTCATGATTCCATTTTATTCCAGAAGTTGTGTCCTTAAGAGATTAAAGATTACACAGAAAGTTAAATTTACATGCACAAAACATATATTAAAAATATGAAAAATATGGAGCATCTGGGCACCGAAATTAATGGGTTTAAATAAATTACTTTCAGTTGCCCCCTTACAGACAATTACAATGTCAGGGATAATGACTGATCTCTCTATTACACAATCGGTGAATGCAAGGATTAGTACAATAGATAACCTCTGCAATATAGAAGGCATTAAGCCATTCTCTGATCTCCAAAAAGAGTTTTCTCTTTTACCAAAGGAAATTTAAGACTGAAACATATTATTAATAGTAGACAATTACATAAATACAATACTACAATACTACAGATATAACACCATTTGGACATAAATATCTGTGACACTTGCCAAAATCGAAGCCTTTATCTTTATGCTACACAGAATTGTCCAATATAGGTATTAATACCAATCTTTCATATATGTCCAAATAGGAAGAAGAATAAGGGGTAATATTCCCTCTGTAAGCAATGGTTTCAGACTATGAAGTTTACTAAAGCTGCCTCGCACTACCTAACACATTGGGAGGCCTTTTGTAAAGTTGTAATGAGATGGTACTTGGTTCCACAGAGACTCTCCTGCATGTATGTTGATATTTCTTTAAAATGCTGGTGATGCTCGCAGGAAATAGGTTCCTTTGTACATATATTTTGGAAGTGTCCAGTCCTGTTACAACTCTGGAAATCTTTAGAATCAATTATTCAACTAATAACAGCTTAAGTTATTTCGACCAGAGCTGTTTCTACTTCATATGATCCCTACTCTCGCTAGCATCCCGCAAAAAGAAATAATAATACACCTACTCTTAGCAACAAAAACAAGCATAGCGGGACAGTGGAAATCTCCCATTCCACCTACTTTAAAAGAAGTTTTAGAAAGAATGGATGATATTTACCTCTTAGAACAAATGGCATATCGCATGAAAAGCAAAGAACATGTCCATATTAAAAAATGGGCTAAGTGGCTCACTCACAGATCTGCTTCACAAATTTAAACAAAAGAATACTGTAAAAAGGGAAAAGGGAAGGGAAAAGTAAAGTAAAAAAAAAAGTAAGATGAAGGGAAAGGGAGGTGGGGGAAAGGAAAAAAAAAGAAAGAAAAAAACTGCAGGGTGTACATCAGTACATTAGACATGAGATTTTAGCTGGTGTTTAATATGTAAAATAATTTAATATGTAAAATAAGTTAACCCCTCTTGGGGTTATTTAAACTGCATATTTGTATTGCAAGAATATTGTTTTATCATTGAAGAGGTCTCTGAGGAGGTTCTATGCATAGAACGAAACGCGTAGGACCACTGTCTTTTAACTAATAAAGCGTTTATATATATCGATTGCTGCTTCCTTCTGGTTCCTGTGTTCCCAAGGAGTGAGGTGGATTTCTATTAAACCCCCCTAAGGACTAGGGGTGGCATCTTTAAGGCTCTTTAACCTTTTCCATTCTGTGAGTCTTTCAGTAGCGTGTTTTTATACATGCTTAATACTTTATTACACTATGTGTTATTAATTGTCTTTTAGCTCACAACAGCTGTATCCCCTATTTTTTGTACATTTCTGTTTGATTGGGCATCCATGTGGGAAGGTTGCCAGGGAAAGCTGTCATTAAGTTAAGTTTTATATGTTATTTTCTGTCACACAAATTATTTTATTTTGTGTTTTGTATTGTTGTTTTATTTACTCAGCTCTACCTCATACAAGAAAATAATTCCGCTTGCGAGGAGTTCTGTAACATGACCAAACAAAACTTGTAGTTTAATCGAAGATTGGTTGTTCTAGCCATGACATCCTAATTCAGTATTGTCCATTCTAGACTACACAACCTACAATGTGACATTTACTTGTTTTTTTGTACCTCCAGTAAAAAGGTAAAAATTCTGCAAAATCAAATCTGATTTTCTTATCATATACTCACAAAGGAAAATCAAAATCATTCTTGTATAGTAAGCGAAAGATGATAGAACAAGATCGTGATTTATGTCTAACAAACCAAAACGTTTGCTGTGACTCACTTTGTAGTTTAGCTTTTTTTCATTTTTATTTTTAACATAACTGCGAGAAGCAGTTAGGGATCTCCTTAATTGTAGCAACACCCTGACCCAAACTTTGATCTAAGAAGGTAGGAGACAGAAGGCGATGGATGGGCTGATATAACCCCTGTAGAGAGACCACCTGTAAATATATTCTGTTACGAGATAGGTGGTGGTCTAATAAAAGCAGAAATTGTCTTCTCTCTTAGGTATTTCATCATTTCCCTGTTCTCTTGCCAAAATCTACAAACAGTACAGCTGAAAGACCCATCCCTTACAAAGATTTCACATCTGACAAAGTTCTCAATACTCCAGGAGGTCAGTGGGGACAAGAGAAGGAGTGATCCACACCAGTTCTTCACGGTTATATGGAAAATGTGAATTGTTACCAGATGTGCATACTTACTTAGTAATTCAATTTGTAAATACACAGCATGGCTCCACAAAAGTACAGATGCTTCATGTAGGCATAATAACATGTAGAGCTAATTAGAAACTGATTACCAAACTTCTTTTTCATAAGTAGTCGTAATAACCGACATGGCCAAATATAAATATATAAAATTTTTTTACAAATAAACAATGGACACTAAAACATATACATAATGTAGTCAGTACATCTGTAAACAGGGCCGGACTGGGAAAAAAATTAGGCCCAGGCATTTTTCAATTAGAGCGGCCCCCCAAAAAGGGGGCGGGCCAGAGAAAGTGAGCATGTTGGTTCAATGCGCAGAGCCCCGCTGAAGAGCTCCAGCATTAGAAAAAGGCCCTGTATTTGTTCTTTGGCACGCAAGCAAATGTAATAACATGCTTGCTCTGTGTTTGCTTTTAAATTGTCTCTGGTGAAGTGGTCTGTGGGATACCAGAGGACAAAAGGGCCAGGAAAGTGTATGGTGCATGCAGAGAAACATGCTTGTGGGATTGCCTGTGTGTAGAGTGTGGTGTGGTATTGTGTAAATAGGTCAATTTTGTGGTGTAATATGTGTGGCTAGGGGCACTAGAGAGTGCGTGTATGAGGGCATAGTGTTATAGGGGATGTAGCGAGTGTGTGCATACCTATGTACCGTGTGTGTATAGGTGACGTAGTGTGTGTCACTTATACACACACACTACTGTGTGTAGAGAGGGTGTGTTTAGATAATGTTGTATGTGTTTGCTTACAAGGAATGGTAACTTTGTGTGTAGGTGGTCTCCCCAGTGTGTAAGAGATCTAGTGTGTAAAGGACCCAGAGTGTGTATAGAAGATTGTGTGTGTGTGTGTGTGTGTGTCCTGGCAGAGGATTAAGAGTGCATATAGGGTAAGGGATCTAGCGTGTATCAATAGCGTAATGTGTGTAGTGGTGCAGTGTGAGGGGTGCTGTAGTGTGTGTGTGTGTGTGTGTGTGTGTGACAATAAAACGTTATGATATATATATATATATATATCTCAAAAAAACAGGATGCTTGGCACTCTCCTTTAAGTCATAAGAAAGAACTAATAGCCTGGGTGCTATATCCCAAACGTCAGAAATATACAAAAATCAAAACTAATGTGATCCACAAAAAAACCCAGAACATAAGAAAACAAACAATAATCTAGTAAATCACAAAAAATATAAACACATACCTGAAGCAAAGGCAAATAATGTACTCAGAAGATGTGAGAGGCAACTGTTATCAGAGATACCAACTAACACCGACCACCAACATATCGGCAGATACACATTTGTCAAGGTACGCTTCTAGATCAGCTTTTTTGGACTTCAATTTAAAATTCACTTTAACTTCATCTTGAATTCTCGCTTTAGTGAATAACCCTTTTGTGGTCATGTATGACCTCGTTTTTAATTCATTATACAGATAATGCAATCAAAAAATGCAAGAAAAAAAGGCTTTGTCAATTTAAAGTTTCTTAAATTTAAATTCAGAGGCAAGCTTTGAGCTCAAATGATGAAAAGGAGAGGCTGCGCCAATCTTGAGGTCCTCATTCTAGTCTCCAGACTCGAATTGTATCCCATAAATCCCTGTGTAGCAGAAGTTTATGGAGACATTTCCCAAAACAGGAAATTATAAATTCTGGCTTGCTAATGTGAAGTAATGCGAGATGTACATTTTATTTGAAACATAGAATACAAGCTAGGGCATAATATAAACATGGCTCAATAATGTTATGTAAATATAAAATACATTACATATGGAGAAAAAATACATTATTTTAAAATCCATTTTAGAGATAATGGAGGAGTGTACATTGTTAGAGATTATATAGTGTTATTTCTTGCAATCTTCCTGAAAAGTTCAGAGAAAAAATGTGAAATAGGGCAAATGTCACTTTTAGAAATTACTGTACAGATGTACAAGTATTATTTTTACATTCTAATGGTATTCTTAGAACAATAATACTGTATTTCCAGGAACACTGTTATCTTTTTTACAAGTACCCATAAGCTGAATGTTTTACCTTTTGTATTTATGTATTTCGGTGATACCTACTATATGCTTCTGTAGAAATTAACGTAACTCTGGTAACTAAATAGCTGTTCTTCTATTGATATCTATAGGAAAATTTATAGTCACTTATCAGAGATTTGATTATCTATGAAACAAGATAAGACATACCAATTGAGATCGGATTCTAAGAGATAACATTGGCTTATCTCTTGTCATGGAATGGAATTTTTGCCATAGATGTTCATGGGAGCACTAATCTATTTTCAGTGTTAAAGTGACACGCCAGGCACCAACACAGCTGATGTGCATTTGATCAATTTTGGCTTCAAGTTATCCCATATAATGCTGTATTTTATTCCATTTTCACATTTTTTGCTAAAGAAAAATAAAATGTGTTGCAGATCTCTTTGGGACGTCTTCCTTTTTCACTATTTCTGAAATATACATTGTATGTGTACCGATCTCAGCCAATAACCAATCACAGTGACTGAGCTGTGGAAATGACTCTGCTCTAGCCTACAGCCAATCTCTACCCTCTTATTATGGAAAGTATTTCAAAAAGCTAAGCATTTCACAGTGCTATGGGAAAGTTGACAGATAACAAAAAGCTAGTAATTAGCTGTGGGATAGAGACAGGTTACCGACTTAGCTCACATTGCACTCTCATTGGCTAAGCTAATCAGGCCGTTAAGACGGAGCCCTAAAGCATAAACATCGGTGAAAGTAAGTGCCAGGGTATGATGTCATGTCCTTCCACCCACTGCCTGTGTTACTGTGTGGGTGTTAGTATATGTGTTGCTGTATGTCTGTTATGCATGTCTATGTAAGTGTGTTGATATATGTGGTAGTATGTTTATATGGATTTGTGCCAATTTCTGTCTGTGTATCAGTATGAGTTTCTGTATGCATGTCACTGTGTGTGTAAACATGTTGATATGTTTATGATTGCATGTTAGTGTGTGTCTCTGTATGCCTGCTATTGTGTGCCTGTGCATGAATGTCAGTGTGTGTCTGTGTATGCATGCCAGTGTATATATGCATGTGTTAATGTATGTTTATGTTCATGGTTAATGTGCGCTTGTGCATGTTTGTCTAAGTATACATGCTCGTGTGTCGGTGTTAGAGAGTATGTTGATAACTAGGTTTGTTTGTATGTGTATTTAGTATGTGCATGTATATGTGTGTCTGGCTAATTACTGGCATGTTTAATAAAATGTTAATATGTTGCCCATCATGTATACTTGGTTAATTTTGTATCTATCGTATTTGTTCAAACTAGAGTGGTGGTCCTGTAAATCTTCTCATCCCGGGGCCCACACATGAAAACTTTGGTTCTTCTGTTTTTCCTATTTATTTTTGTTTGTTTGTCTTTTTCATTTTTATCACAATTTGAGATCTAAATAAAATATAGTTAATCAACACTTAAGTTGTGCTGGGTCGGAGTGTCCTTTTTAATTTTGTCTCTATAAAATCCATCCCATAATCTCTTATCTTATATTTGTGTGCTAGCATTGAATCCTATTTTAACATAAACATATATTTTTAACCCCTTAAGGACACATGACATGATTCCCTTTTATTCCAGAAGCTTGGTCCTTAAGGGGTTAAATGAAAGGAACTTGGTAGTTAAGAGGTTAAGTATCATCGAAAGTGGAAATATCTGCAGAGCCATTATTTCAAACAATATGTTAGTTGTAAAAATCTTGCAAAAAGTTTGAAAAGTTTAACTTTAAGCTCCTTATTCCTAAGCGAATCATTACAAATAAAAATAAGATCTGTTTTCTCTCTTCTCATATATTGCACAGGCATTGTCAGTTGGTAAATAATTAGAGCAGCCACTTTAATATTTATTAGGTGTTTTTCATACATAGTTTTGAAGATAATAAATTGCAACTTTAGTACCTTATTATCATTTGTGCTCGTATAGTTTTAGTAATGAGACTGCTAATTTGTTTAACAGAAATCAAATCTGAAAATGTCTTTCCCTCCTGACTTATGCCCCTTTTAAATCAAAATAAATTTTGAAAACCAGTTGGAGTATGCATGAAATGTTTATATAGTGGGAAAAATGAGCCAAAAAATAGGCAACAATATTCAGGCCCGCAGATGGCTGACCTCTCCCTGCTGCATAAATATTATACAATTACCGAAATTACTGCAAAATGATGGAGAGATGCCAGGATCGGAGAAAGAAACAACAAAAAATACAAAATTCAGGCATATTCTACTGGGTTATTGTTATTCTTTTACAGAGTATGCAATTTCATTTTCTGTCCCATGATTGCAACCTAAACCCACTATAATTTTAACAAGATAGATCGAGGGTGGTGTAAAACACCTAGTTAGATGCAAAGCTGCGTATGAGATATTTTATTTATGCTACTCTAAACATCAAAATCGCCACTATTCTAATGTTGAAAAACAAGAGCCAATGAAATAAGAATTTTGTACAAACCCAGGATCTTAGAACATAGAATCTGTTTGGCTGCCTGCATAGCTAACAGGATTAGTCCCAAAACTCTGAATTCTAACAAATTAAATACAAAAAGTAAAGTGTAATTGAGTAAAGTTGTGAGGATCAGGTATTCACTAATGTGAATATTATCAGGAATTCAGATTCAAATCACAGTGAATTTAAAATTTTAAACCGAAATGATGAAACTGAAAGCATAGCTGACCAGCTAATTTGGTGTTAAATTTGAAATTCACTTTGTCTTTAATTTCCCAATAATTCATACTTTATTAAATAATAAATAGCTCATTTTGATATTTTTTTTTTGGCCTCAATGCAGGTTCCTGTCGAAATTTCATTCAAAATATTTAATAGAAAAAAATAATACATTTGGAATAGTAGCAAGCGCTAGTGATGAAACCATTGGCACAAAAGAGAAATGCGTGGGCAAGAGCCATCGGAGAAAGGATAACAAGCATATGACAAGCACAACGTCTGAATTAAGTCAAAATAACAATGCAATGTTAAGGGGTTACTCCAACCACTTCTGCTATTAGATGGTAGGAGTCTGTAAAATGCTGCAGTTTAAAAAAAAAAAAAAAGGAACGTTTTTGTGCCAGGGTCTAGTTGCACCCCTAGCACATGTGACTTAGGCAGCCTAAAACTCTGTTCTGGGCTGCCTCATGGCAATTCTGTGCAAAATGTATCTGCCCTCTGCTTTCCCATACCTTACATTAGATTTTTCTTAGACATTCCCTCCCTCTCACTTCATCCCTCCCCTTGTGTGCACTTGCTCTCTGTGCCTGCTAAATGTTATAAATACATTATTCTCAATGACCTCACAGAGGCTCCTGTGACATCAGATAGAGAGTGGACAGTAGTGCTGGGAGCTTTGCACAGCATTGGATTTTACGTAATTAATAGCTTCTGTTTTATAAGATTATTCTTTTGCAGTTTATTAGACAGACAGACAGACAGACATATAGACAGACAGATAGATAGATAGATGGATAGATGATAGCAGATAGATAGATAGATAGCTGTCTAATATTAGTTTGTTATTAAATTATATAACAGCAGCTTTGTTATCTCATATATATGCCTTTCTCCATTTTAAATTATATATTGTGCTATATTATAGACACAAGAAGTCACTGCCACTCACGTCTTGCTTTAGTGAAGCCTATAGGGAGATAAAGTCATCTATTAAAGGTCACTTAGTGCTCCGGGTCTTATATATCAATCTCCCAATTTAAAGGCCAATTTTCCATTGTAATCCTTGTGGAATATTAGAAATTCTCTCTTCCAGGCTCATCTACACACAATTAAAAGTAGCTCTTGGCAGATGTTGAATTTTCCAAAATTACACAGAAAAAAAAGACATATTCTTCAACCTCAAAAAAGAGACAACACATTGTTACTAGTTCTTTTTACCTTCGAAGGGTGAAAAATAGTACGTATATTTACACAAAGGCCATTCTGCTGATAGCTGTCCCTCACTGTCACATTCTTAATAAAGTATTTTTATGTCTGCCATTCATGTCTATCCCATTATGCAGAAATAGCCTATTCTAACCATAGAATGCTGGGAAATAGCAAATGAGGAGCAACACAGGGTGGGAACGGGGAATAGAGGCAAGTGCAGGGAAAATAACACTAGGAGTAACAGTGGATGGACAAACTAAGGATGCAGCAAACTGGATATTTGGCTAGGGTGCTAAAATCATTGCATCAGCCGCTCAAGAAGGAGTTTTCCTTTTTAAGTATAGTTTAGGATGTGATTTGTGATTTCTTCAATCAAAAGCAGAAAGGTTGTGTGACGAAGTGCCCTTCGCCACTTGTGCCTGGAGAGGACTAATTACCAGCCTCCTGCCCTGCGACTATGGCCCCTGGAAGATTTTGCCAGTTAGAAACACCATTTGGACTTATTGGTGTTTTAAAAGACTGTTCTGGCCCTTTAAATGGTACTGGTACAGTTCTGCAACTTCCAATAACTGTCATATATTCAAACTCTGTCTGACCCTTTTAACTGTCATTTTCTTTTGCTCTGAGGAGGAGTTGTTTTGCTGCATGAGTGCTGTTGCTTTGTGTGCTCATTAACCCCTTCCCGACCGAGGACGGTTCAGGACCGTCATCGGCATTTTTGTCTTGCAGACCGATGACGGTCCTGAACCATCCTAACGGTCTGAGCTACTTACCTGATCGCCGTCGTTCCCCCGGCGGCGATCAGCGTTGCTCCCGGTATGGGGAGACTGCCTGCAGCCCAGACAGTCTCCCCACACTGATTTAGGACCCCTGTGGCCATGTGATCGCACAACACAGCGATCACGTGGTCACAATAGGTGTCCTAGTGTCTGCCTGCAGGGGGACTGTCTGTGCTGACAGGCAGTCTCCCTGCTAGTGTAAAATCAAAAAAAAATATAAAGTTAATGTTAATTTAAAAAATAATAATAATTATATATGTGTATATATATGATATATAGACATATATTATACTTATATAATATATGTCTATATATCATATATATAATGCCATACTAAGTGTATTTTTATATTAATATGTACTTATATTAATATAAAAATACACTTTTAATTAAATTACACACGTATATATATATAATATATATAATAACTATATATATTGTATATATATATTATTATAAAATATAAATAATAAGTAATTTAAATTAAATAATTTTTAAAAAAATAATAATAAAAATTTAAAAAAAAATTATATATCTATATGAAATTTTATTCTAACTGTATTTTAAAATTAATATATATATATATTTATATCAAAATACACTTAGAATGAATTTGTATATATCTATGTATATATAAATAAATAAAAATAATACGAAATATACATATGTCCATATACAAAATTACATAAATAATTATAGAAATATACACGTAGACTTCAAATATATAAATATGCATATATATTTAAATTCTACGTGCGTATTTATGTAATATTTTTACATAATTCAGTAATTTTATTGATTGCAATTTGAGGGACCTGCCTGCCAACCCAGGCCGAAATTCCAGAGAATTTAATTTGCTAGCACTGTATTTTACCCTGTAACGTTCTACGACACCCTAAAACCTGTACATGGGGGGTACTGTTTTACTCGGGAGACTTCGCTGAACACAAATATTAGTGATTCAAAACAGTAAAACATATCACAGCGATGATATTGTCAGTGAAAGTTACTTTTTTTGCATTTTTCACACACAAACAGCACTTTTACTGATGATATAATTGTTGTGATACGTTTTCCAGTTTTCAAACACTAATATTTGTGTTCAGCGATGTCTCCCGAGTAAAACAGTACCCCCCATGTACAGGTTTTATAGCATTTTTGAAAGTTACAAGGTCAAATATATGGGTCAAATATTTTACATTGAAAATGGCCAGGTTGGTTACGTTGCCTTTGAGAGCGTATGGTAGCCCAGGAATGAGAATTACCCCATGATGGCATACCATTTGCAAAAGAAGACAACCCAAGGTATTGCAAATGGGGTATGTCCAGTCTTTTTTAGTAACCACTTGGTCACAAACACTGGCCAAAATTAGCGTTCAATTTAGTTTTTTTACTTTTTTCACACACAAACAAATATGAATGCTTACTTTGGCCAGTGTTTTCGACTAAGTGGCTACTAAAAAAGACTGGACATACCCCATATTGAATACCCTGGGTTGTCTACTTTAAAAAAAATATGTACATGTGGGGTGTTATTCAGAGATTTATGACAGATAATAGTGTTACAATGTCACTATTGATAAATTTTAAAAATGTATGTTTTGAAACCGCAATATCCTACTTGTACCTATAGCCCTATAACATGCAAAAAAAAGCAAAAAAGCACATAAACACTAGGTATTTTTAAACTCAGGACAAAATTTTGAATCTATTTAGCAGTTTTTTTCATTCGCTTTTGTAGATGAGTAAAAGATTTTTCAAGTAAAAGTCAAAAAACATGTATTTTTTCAATTTTTCATCAGATTTTTGTATTTTTTTTAAATTAAAATACATGAGATTATATAAATAATGGTATGTAAAGAAAGCCCCTTTTGTCCTGAAAAAACAATATATAATTTGTATGGGAACAGTAAATGAGAAAGCGGAAAATTACAGCCAAACACAAACACCACAAAAGTGTAAAAATATGCCTGGTCGCAAATGTACAACATTGCAAAAACAGTCCAGTCCTTAAGGGGTTAAACAGACCTGCTTGACCCTTTCTTGAAGCCTTGGTTCATGCTTGGGGGATGGGATAAGTCTGCAGTGCTGATGGTGTCGGTTGGGGTGCTTTGAGTCCTCGGCAAAGCACTAGGAGCATCGATTGGCGGAGGTACTCGGTCGGAGTGCCAGCGGGTCCATCACAGGTTGACCTTGGTGAACTTAAAGAGAAATCATTACTTTTCTTAAAGTTACACCATTAAATAAAACATTGAAAATCAGCTATAGTTTGTGTTAACCTTTTTTCTAATGGGATGCCTCTTTGTATTTTACATTTATATTAATGATTTATCTAATGATAGTATATATCTATAGTTCAATCCAGGTGCTGTCTGATCATACATTGCAAACAAGAAAGAGAAATAGAAACATCGTTACATGTCTTGTCGTCTCTGTCTATGCTTGCTTTATGTTGACTGCTGAGTGCAAGGACAGAGCTTAGAAATATGACTGACAGGGAGGCAAGATCGAGGCACCCAGTTGCAGCATAAAGAGGTGCCGATCACTAAATTTAATATTTTATTTCTCACATTACAAATACGTATAATTAAACAAAGAGGAAAGCTAAAAATATTTTAAAAACTAATATTACTATGTGATTATGTTGTATTATTTACTTATAACACTGCATTTGCAACAGATTTTTCTCCCTGATTTCGTCGTTGCTCTATGTAACAGTGTGAACAAATGCAAGGACTTGCTTATGTAACAAAGGCAAGAACATAGGTATAGGCATATGGAAGAGCATATGCCCAAGGTCAGCTCTACAAAGCTATATTTTAGCAGACAAATTCTAAACCCCAGAGCTGAGCAACATAATTCTTCACTATAACGTGGTACATATTCATATATAATTAGAAAATGTGAAGTTTAACTATTATTGCATATATGCTAAATATTTATGTTTTCACTGTTTAACCCTTTTCCTCCCAATAACGTGTATATAGGTGCAAAGTAAAATATAGTTAAATATATCCCACAATGGATTACTTTCTTGCCCTTTGCTTTAGCATTGATTCTCACCTTAAGAAGAAGCACATTTCTTTGTCATGTCAGATATGTTATGGCCAAACCTTTAGGTCAGGCTTCCTCAAACTCCGGCTCTCCAGGTATTGCTGAACTACAACTCGCAAGATTCAATGAATGAATATGATAGGCTAAGAATCATGGGAGTTGTAGTTCAGCAACATCAGGAGGGCCGGAGTTTGGGGAAGCCTGCTTTAGATGGACCACAACTATCATCTCTTTCTTCATTCTTTCTGTCTTTATTGGACACATTTTATGGAAAGCAACAATTCACGTGGACACAGGCCCCATGAGTTGCACTTTCAAGATGGCCTTCACCCCTAGTACATAAAAGACCTTCAGTCTATTAACTTATATTCCCTGTTGAGCTTTTTGTTTCCCAAATAGGTCTTCTACATTTTAGAATACTAAATCTTCTAAATTTTTAGAATACCAGTATACACAAATTGCTTGTTTTTTTAGAAATGCATAAGTCAAAACATACTTACTCAGAGACCTTTCTACATTTGAAGTTATTGTAATGCTAAAGACCCCATAAAGAGAGGAACACCAACCATTTATTAAATATCAGGCAGGGTTAATATTCGGGGGCTTAGGGTTGAGGAGGATTTATGTCTCTATGTAAATAAGTTAGGAGAGATATTTGTAAATATGTGAGAGAAAAAAATAGGTAAACCGCGCCAAAAAAGAAAAGTGTAAAAGACCAATTTGTATAAATACATACACTATATGAGGTCCAATGATGTATGTTTTTATGACAACCTCAAACAAATATAAAAGATTAAAAAAGGTAATAGTACAGTATGTCAGGTAAGTTTTAAAACAATTTATAACCCAATAAAATGCTAACTCACTCTTTTTTGAACTCTGCTGTTTAGTGCATGGACAGTACAATCCCCATCTCAGGACATATAGATATTCCTTGTACTTGACGTCCAGTTCTGAGTGGTCAAATATATAAGAGAAACCAAGAAAAAAATAATAATAAATAAATAATATAAAAATGTAGAAAAGGTAGGTATCCTACTTACAGTTTCTAGAGCAAGAACTTACTCTGGTAGTATACACTTATCATGGTACAATCCTGGGATGTACAGGAAGCAGATGTGGTGGAGCAGCAGTATGATAAAATAAACTAATATATATATATATATATATATATATATATATATATATATATATAAATATTTTAGAAATTAACTTTATTTTAAATATCAGATATGGAATAAAAACGAAATTTAATACAGTGGAAAAGTGCTCCAGTCCTTACTTAACGCGTTTCGCCCAGGTTTGGGCTTCTTCAGAAGTATAGATACTAGAGGAAAATGTTCGTATTTATATAGGTAGTTGATACACTAATGCCGGTCCGGTGTGCTGTTCTTACTGCCTGTTTCCGTTCGGTGTCGCTTGTGTCATCCGGAAGTGAGGAGATGCGTACCTCTGTGGGATGCTGGGTAGTGTAGTTTGTCCTGCGGTCACGTCACTTCCTCATGCGATGATAGTTCTCATTCACATCACAAATGAGTGACGTAGTGGTGTTGTAAGTCAAGAGGTAAAGTTTGTTGATACTAGATCTTCTGTTGGCCATTTTGATTGTGGGCAAATATTAATGAAAATGGAAATATATATATATATGTGTGTGTGTATCAATAACAAGAAATCTGCTCGTACAAAAAATACCATTATATAATAGTTGGAGACATTCTCATCCAACTTGGAATTATAATAAATATCATAATTAGTAGCCATTTAGAATTATATAAATAGATCATTTACAATATAATACATAGACATATTTAGTGCATATTCTGTCAATTGGTATTGCATTGAGGTGAATCATTATACATCTATAAAAAGGTACATAGTATTTCTACAGTTTCATGATTTATATTTTAAAGTACATATACTTTATTGAGGTGGAGATAAATATTTTATCATACTTAAAGAAGGTTATGGCAAATAAAAGAATGGGAAAAAAATGTTCTTTGTAATTTGGAAAAGGGAAATAAAAATATAAACATGAAAAAAAAAGAATGAACTATCCATAAGAGAAAAAATATATGGATAAAAAATAAAATATAGATCGAAAATATAATTTAAAATCTATTTATTAAAACATAACTAAAAATTTTTTTCTTGTATTAAAAATGAAATAGATCGAACTCTGCTTTACGCCTTTTGGATGTAGGGTATCTAAATAGTAAACCCACTCCATTTCCTTCTTACCCAGTTTTTTAATCATATCTTCACATCTCTAGTGTTGGATGAGTTTAGTGATACCCTTAAATGTCAAATTTTTTGGATCATTGTTATGCATTTCAAAATGTGATGAGATGGTTCTTAAAACCTTTTTCTATGTTTCTGCAGTGTTCATTGAGTCTTATCTTCAGGGGTCTTAGAGTCCTCCCTATATATTGTAATCCGCGGGGGCATTCTAATAAATATACGTCATTCTTACTCATATAAGTAATTGTATCTTTGATATTACAACTTTTATTAGTATTGTATGATTTAAAATTTAGTGTATGTCTTTCAGTTTTTTTTGTTTTCCTGCAGTCTATACAACAGTTGCAACTAAAAAATCCTTGTTTACTATTTAAAAAAAGTTTTAAGATTATTAGAAATTTTTTAGTTTATTAAAATGTTTTTGTTAATTGCATTTTGAGGTTTGGAGCTCCTCTAAATATTATTTTGGGGTTATTAGGAATAACATTTTTCAATATTTCATCTTCATTTAGAATATACCAATTTTTTCAAATTATTTTTTTCAAATCTTTATTTTTATTGTTATAGTCTAATATTATAGGTAATGTACAATCATTACTGATCTTTTTTCTAGAATGTTCATTGTATATGAATTTCTTTCTGTCTATATTTGTTGATACCGGCACCATTGAGTAATTGAGTGCAAGCACTACCTACATTCTTGTATATATTTGTTGTTGATTCTACAACTTCTTCTAATATATTACTATCGTAGCCTTTCTCCAAGAATTATTTCTTTAATTTTGTTGGCTTGAATTTTAAAGGTATTCTCTTCAGAACAATTTCTCTTTAATCTTAATAGTTGTCTCTTAGGTATGCTTTCCAACCAACTCTTATGATGACAGCTGTCAGTTTCTATGAAGTTGTTTACATGGACTTTTTTATTGTGGGTTTTAGTCTGGATTTTTCTATCTTTTACATAGATATCTAAATCTAAAAAGGTCACGTTATTCATACTAAAATCGGCTGTTAGAATTATTCCATTATTATTGGTATTTAAAAACGTTATAAAATCCTGAGCCAAGGACATTGAACCATTCCATATTAAAAGAAGGTCATCTATGTACCTGCAATAAATAAGCAGGCCTCCCACCCAGTCATGCCCTCTCCACACCGATCTTTCTTCCTATTCGGTCATGAAGAGTTTGGCATATCTGGATGCAGACCTGGTTACCATTGTAGTACCATTCATTTGTTTATAAAAAGGAATCTTTAAACCAAAAGTAATTATTGTCTAAAATCAGATTTATACCTTTAAATATTAAATCTGTTAGCTCAGGTTTCATCTACTTATCTTTTTCCAAAATCATTTTCACAGCTTTACAGCCCTCTTTGTGTTGAATTATCGTATATAGTGACTGTATGTCACATGTTATCATTATATAACCATTTTGCCACCTAATTTCTTCCAATTTTTTAAGAAGGTCAATTGTATCTTTTAAGTAGGATTTCGTTATTTTGACATATGGCTGTAACATAATGTCTATGTACTCTGACAGATTTGAAAGTATAGAGTCAATACCAGAAACAATTGGCCTATTTGGTGGTTTATTTATATTTTTATGAATTTTTGGTAGAAAATAAATTACATTTTAGGGAATTTTATATTTAAAGAATAACTATAGAATCAGGAACACATACATGTATTCCAGACCCTATAGTGTTAAAACTACCATCTAGCCCCACTGGGCTCCTCATGCCTCCATAAACATAGCAAAATCTTACTTGTATTCAAGCCTGAAGCTGTAGATCTGCATGATGTTTGCCTCAGAAAAACAAGCTGTCTGCTGACATCATCAGAAGTGGTGGCCTGATCCAATCACAATGCTTCCCCATAGGATTGACTGAGACTGACAAGGAGGCGGATCAGGGGCAGAGCCAGCATAATTCAAACACAGCCCGGGCTAATCAGCATCTCCTCATAGGGATGAATTGAATCAACAAATCTCTGTGAGGAAAGTTCAGTGTCTGCATGCAGAGGGAGGAGATACTGAATGTTTGGATGCATTTTAGGCAGCCATGACCCAGGAAGGATCTCTAACAGCCATCTGAGGAGTGGCCAGTGAAGTTATCACTAGGCTGTAATGTAAACACTGCATTTTCTCTGGTAACTATAGTGTCCCTTTAAATAGTTATATTCATCTACATTTAGTATTCTTTTATCTCTTCCTCTATTTAGAAACTGTCAAAACAGAGCTTTGATCTCAGAGGTGGGGTCTTTTAACAATCTCATATATGTATTTGCATCATTCAGTTGCCTTAAAACTTCTTCTTCATATATATCTTTAGATACAATAACGAGCCCCCCACCCTTGTCTGATGGTTTGATAACAATGGTTTCATTATTTAAGACTATCTCTTTCTTTTCTCGTCAAATTACAGTCGTCTCTTTTTTTCTTTTTATTTAAAGTTCTTATATCTTTAGATACCTTCTTTTCAAATATTTCCAGGGCACTAGATTTGTTTTTTGTTTTTAAAAACTCTTTATATACATATCTTTGTCTTTATTCATGTTGTCACTGTTTAATACTTTTTTATTTATGACATTAGTTTTGCTTATATAAAACCTTTTTCAGAGTTGCATTCCGTACAAATGTATTGATATCTATATATGCCAGGAAAGGGTTAAAGGTTTTTGTAGGGGCATACTTTAGTCCTTTATTTAGTACTTTTAGTTGTGTATCGCTCAGTGGTATATTTGCTAAATTGAAGATCCCTTTATTATCTTCCATAGTGCTATTTCTTTTTAAAGCCTTTATTTCCTTCCTTTTTTGCTCTCTTCGTCCAGATCTCCTTCCTCTAAAGTTCTTTTGCAGCCTTTTGTTGGACTTAGGTGGTTGATTTTTCTTTCCCTGTTGGATGGAATCTCTAAAAAAGATGTTTCGTCAAATTGTTCAGTAAAAGACAAAGCATTGTGTCTATTATTTCTTAATATATCCTCTTGGGGGCTTGCTCTGATATCATCATGTCTACCATGGGTTCTCCTGTTTTCTCTTTCCCATGAATGCCTAGTGTATTTATTTCCAATTTCTTTAGGTGATTTATACCCATCTTTTAATCTGTATTTTGGGTCGTACAATTGCAGGTGATTCACTTGTGATTATTTGTGTATGTATCATTTCTCTCCTATCAAGACTCTCTTTGTGGTGAATCGTGTCCATATTTGCCCATTTTGTCTTATGTGGTATATTGATTGTTCTTTCTTTGGTTTGTAAATCATCTTGAAATTTACTTATATTGTAAGTGTCGTTTCTATTTCTGTTATCATTCTGTGTATATGATTTATGTCCTTTGATATATGTGTCGTTTGTTACATAGAAACATAGAATGTGACGGCAGATAAGAACCATTCTGCCCAATTTTCTAAATACTTTCATTAGTCCCTGGCCTTATCTTATAGTTAGGATAGCCTTATGCCTATCCCACGCATGCTTAAACTCCTTTACTGTGTTAACCTCTACCACTTCAGCTGGAAGCCTATTCCATGCATCCACTATCCTCTCAGTAAAGTAATACTTCCTGATATTTTTTTTTTAAACCTTGTTGTTTCCATTTTGTTTTTATATGGTGAAAAGTGTCTGTGAATTTTTCTTGGTGAGTAGTTTCTGTGTTTTTTTGGTGAATAATTTTTATATGGAGATTTGTTTCTGTATGCACTTCTTTGGAAGTGATTTCTTTGGGTAAAATCCTGGCTATATAGATGTCTTGGTCTAAAATTCTCAGTTTTGTTATATGTAGCATTGCTCTCTTGGTGTATTCTATCTGTGATTCTGTTGGTGCTTGAAGTCCTCCCTTTTCTCTGATTGTACGTTTATTTGATGTTATATGTGCGTGCTTGATCATGGGAATAATCAAATCTATCTCTGTTGTACTTATTGATTTTTATCCTCTTTGTTTCAATTTCAGTTTTTTTCACTATTTTTTTTTATTTGTAATGTTGATTTCCAAGTACTCCTTAGTGTCTCCAAATGGGACTAGTTGTTCTTTAAGGGAGTAAAAATTTTTATCGATGATTTTCAATTTCTTATTTTTTTACTTTAATCAGAGATTTCATTAATCCAAAAGTGCAAAATTCTAAATAACCATACCATTCTTACATGAATACACCATTGTCGGTATCTAAAGTTGAAATTTTGAATAATCGTAATTCCCTTAGTGTAATGTTATCCCCAATATATTTGGTCAGAGTACCTATCTCCCACCTTAATTTCATTTCTTTAATTAGTGTTGTTTCAAGATTTTTTAACAATTCTTGTGGATTATCAAATAATATTAGGGGATCATCACCATCTATATTATTATTGAAATCAATATTTTTAAACACATCATTGATATTTATGGTGTATTGCTCTTTATACTCGAACAGAGTCATAGTATGTGTATTAGAGCAGCCTATAAGGGAATGGTATACAATATGTACAAAGCAATAGTGAATGGGCGCTCGCTAAAATACCAAGGTGAAAGACATAAGTGAACCAGCAAGTATTCCCAATCCTTGCTAGTTTTAAAGATGTGAGAGAGTAAAATAGGTAAACCGCACCAAAAAATATTTTTAAATATAACATGTGTTCATAGGTAAATATATATCAACCTGTGATAACAGACATGCAACACTGCTGATATACATTTACCTACGAACACCCAATATTATATTTACATATATCCCTCCTAATTAATTTACATATACACATAAATCCTCTTTAACCCCTAGTCACCCCTATACAAACCATAAGAAAGTTCTAACCATATATACCCCTTGATTTTCAGCACAGGGTAGATTGCTTTTCACCAGGTGAAGCAGTTTATCTAGTGCTATAATTATGTAAGTCATATTAAATGTTGCATTTATTATGAGCTTGTCTGAAGTCATGGTTTAGTTAAATGTCAAAATATTATTTTGATTCAATGTGTGCCATTCAAAGAAATTGACTCATAGAAAATTTGAATTTAGTTTTATGCTATTGAATGCTTCCTTTCTGAATTGTATAATCCCTAGAAATTTGTTCGCGAGATGTCATTGCTATTCAGAGAGTAACGTTTGCCTTTTCTACTGAACTTAAACTTTTGTTTCTTTATTTTTAAGCTAAATTATTTAGTGCAGTAAACATTCAAACTTTTTTTTGTGTGAAAATAAAATCAGACAAAAGATATTTTATTTATTGCCAATTCAAAATACTTTGGAGACTGACTAGAAAAATTAAATCAAAAGGAACACCCCCCAACACATACACTCACACACAAACGCACAATTTCTTTTTTTTTCTTTCTTTTTTTGTTTCAGAAATAAACTAAAGCAAATCAATTCATTTATTAATTATTTAATAGATATTTTTTTCTGTAATGCTCCCTAGGATTTACTCTGTTTATTTATCTTTTCTTTAACTGGATAAATAAGCCTCAGAAGAATTTCACACAACTGATTTATTTTGGCACTTTACGTTTTACTGCATTCGAAGAGGCATAAATGAACCAATCAATTCCCAATACAGATATGCAGATTTGACAGCCATCTGCTTATACCTCGCTTGCGTCTCCAAATACAGCCCACTTAATATTTACAGTGACATGAAAAAAAGTTATGCAAAAAGTGTAAAACCTTATAAATATGTAAACGAATAGTTATAGAATCATTACCACTTATATTAAAAACTAACGTTTGCTCATAGAGGCAGACACTGTTTTACATGAAATATTATCCATACATCTAAAACAATTGTGCTGAATTCTCAAGTGATCAATGTTTCCTTATTGGCAACCATTGGATGACCTGACTACATTTTGACTCTGAATAAGTCTTTGTCAGTTCTTGACAAAACATGGGGATTCATTTCCACCATTTGGCTATATTGTGTTAGCATACCTCTAGGTCACAGTCCACCTATATCAGTGGTCCTACACTAATTTTAACATGGGAGATTTACATGCTAACTTGCAATTCTTTCTTGCAGTATAAACTGCTTCAAGAGACTCCTCAATTTAAACTTTCCTGTGGTCCCCTCCAAAGGGGCACCAATAGTGGATGGCTGGGGTGGTCAGCCCAATAGGAATCTGGTCTGGGTTCCAAATGTTGTATATGTTTTGGTCTTTGCATTTCTAACCAGTGGTGCTTGTGTAATTTCCAATTTTTTAAGTGGGAATTCAAAGAGGATTCAAAGGGAATTCCAAATTTAAAGCCAAAGTAGCCAAGTTGGAAATATAGCTTGAAATTCACTTTGAGTGCTCACTTGAGTGAATAACCCTGAAAGCGTCTAAATGCTGCTAAGTCGTCTCTTTGTGGCTAAAAGTGATTGAGGTCTTCCACGGTATTAATCCGTGGAATTGGCATGTAATTGATATATTAAATAGTGCATGATTAACCTACCGAGACACTCTCAATAGCCACACAACGAGCCCCTTAGAACAGATTAGTAGCTTCAGCTACCGGCACTGAAGCCCTATCAGATTCACAAATTCACAATAGTAAAAAAGTCCTTTATTAAATCGAACAAAATAATGATCGAATTACCTACTTATAAATCGATTATACTTTAAGACACAGCTTACTAAGGGTTAACTTTACTCCTTTCAATATAGTAAACCTTGGCTGCAAATTTATTTCTACTACATTTTATTAACTAAACAGCAACAGAAGGGTTAACACTCTATCAGAAGTGCTTGAAAGTAAAGGGTTAATACAAGACTTCACTCTTCTACCTATTCTAGTTGCTGTTCCTTATCCAAATAACTATAGTTGCTGATTTTAAATAACGGTGAAGATATTGATATATAGATATATAAGTAAGCCTTTTAATTCTAAACCAAAAAGGTTTAGTTTTAAAATTAAAATGTTTTTCTTCAATTGATTCTAATACCAATTTTTCATTACTGGGTACATTCTGCATTTATTCTATGGCTTACACTCCTGTTCTATCTTGTGCATAAAATTTGGATTCAACTTAGGGGTTACCCCCACCATAGGAGTCATACTATAAATATATTGAATTCCTTGTTATTTTTCCAATAAAATTATCTTGCAAATAAAATCTAACTAAAAATATTAAATTGTAATTTAATAAAAATAGAAGGCAAATTGAAAAAAAAAAATACTCTTATATTTTAAAATAATTTTTTTCTTAGAATTGAGTATTGAATAAATAGTTGGGGATCATACCACTGGCGCCTAGTACATAGAGTGGTTTGTATGCTCTTTTTATTGTGAGGAATTTATTCTTTTTTTAATCATATTGTTTTTAAAAATAGAGAGCACTATTGTTTTGCCTCTTTTTTTCCTTTTGAGCTTTGCGGTTGTGTATCCAGTTTAGGAAATCTACATTATAGCTATTAGGGGTTCAATACCACTAAACGCTGCACATACTAGAACTCGTAATAGCTCAATGGAATGAGAGTAAATCATCATTATTTATTTTATGTATTTGTTATACTGCACCATTGGATCCCTAGTGTGTTATATTTTACATATCCATACGGACTTAGTTAAGACACCAGATTGTCTCATTTTACAGGTATAACTGTCAACTTGGGAACTCCTGTAGTATATTGGTCCACTACCAACGGTATTATATTTTATTTAAAAGACCATAATTGCTCCAAAGACTTTGGACAGTTTACATTTGTTTTTATTTTATTCATGTTTTTTGATATTTTTTTCTTTTAACACTAATTTTTTTATTTATTTTTTATCAATTATTTTGGTGCAGCCCTTTTCTCGTCTTTATGGTAGCTGTTTATATGTAAAGGGTTTAAGAGGGGTCCCCTCTTGACCTGTGCCCTCTCCTCACCATTGTTTTTATGTCTGGTTAGCTCCCTTAGTAATTAAATAGTTACCTCAATACAAAAAAAGAAAGAAACAGAATCTTGGCGTATCTACTAATTCGATGTGCTTGGCATGCCTTTGACAACTGTATAAATTGTATTTTAATTTTTATGTGTTGTTTTTGACTTTATGATTGTGTCTATCCACCACCATGCAATGCTGAATATAGCAATCCACGGTGCTAGGTATTTTGGGATGTCACACAAGGCTTTATGGGACCACTTGGAGCATGAGCATCTTACAGCGGAATCATTGATCCACAGGTCAGTTCAGTAGAACAGGTATGTTTCACTAGCACACTATATCAGTTAAGTTGTATAAATTGTGTACGATAGATTCTAACATTTCACACTGTAAACAGATGTAACAGAAAATTCCAATGATCTGCAGTAATTTTTTGGATTAATACAGAATGTCTTTGATTGCACAGCGTGGTATAAAATATAATGTAAGCTAGGTGAAGGAAACACATCCTAAACACATCTTCTGAAACTGCCTCAATTATTGCAATACAATTGTTTCACGAGACTAATTGTAACCCTGTGGCTTCTTGAAAGATAAAACAATTAAAGTCACCGGTAGAATCACTTAGCAGTGGGATTTGCATAACACGCTGTATTATAAATGCGTATTGTGTACTGAGATTCTTGCTACTAGCCCTGAAAATGAACCTGCCACCAAATCACTGTCACAGAACATTTGAGATTTTTAATAAGGATCTATTTTGTATTAATAGAGTGGTTGGTGTTACAGCCTCTATGATAGACCTTGGCCAGGGGGCATATCTCAATTGAGGTGTGGTAGGCACCAATCAAATTATAAAATCTAGGTACAAATGACCAAGTTGGAAAAAATCTTCAGGTCAATAAAGTCTATTTTCTTATAATATAGCGTGGTGTGACATCTATAACAAAATAGTGTTCTTTAAATTCATATCAAGTATTCATACAGTCAAAGGGTAAACTCTTTACCCCTTAGTGATGTCTTTGTTATGTTCCTGCCTTGCACATAAAAAACATATACATATATATATATATATATATATACACACATATACATACACACACACACACACGTTCGTAAATATTTGGACACTGACACAATTGTCATAATGTTGGCTCTGTATGCCACCACAATCGATTTGATATGAAACAACCAAGATGCAATTGAAGTGCAGACCTTCAGCATTAATTCCAGGAATTGAACAAAAATATTGTATGAACAATTTAGGAATTGCAACCATTTTCATACAGTCCCCTTATTTCAGGAGCTCAAATGTAATTTGATAAATGAACACAATCAAAAATAAAGTGTTATTTTTTAATACTGTGTCAAGAATCCTTTGCAATGACTGCTTGAATTCTGGAATGCATGGGCATCACCAAGTGCTAGGCTTCCTCCTTTGTGCTTTGCCAGGCTATTACTGCAGCTGTCTTCAGTTGTTTATTTGCAGTCTTTCTGCCTTAAGTTTTGTCTTCAGCAGGTGAAATACATGCTCCATTGAGTTGAGATCAGGTGATTAACTCAGCCATTGCAGAATATTCCACATCTTTGCCTTAAAAAATTCCTTAAGTTGCTTTGCTGAATTTGGCTAAATCTGGGCAGACAATATATCCCTATACACTTCAGAATTCATCCAACTGCTTCTGTCTTCTGTCCCATCATCAATAAACACTAGTAACCAAGTGCCATTTGTAACAGATCACCTGGCACCCCGACTGGGTACCTCCATTGAAGGATGCTCCTAGCACTTCCTGAGGGCTCCAAGCACTCCAGCAGACACCATAACCACCGCAGACCCCACGGACCGCCTCAGCTTGGTTGGGGTCTTGTTGTCTCCTTCCCACCCAGGACCTCCGACAAGGCTCCAGGTTCCAGTGGGTGAACCTCTCTTCCAAGAGAGCAAAGCAGGAAAAAGCTCTTACAAGAGCTTAGTAGTGATTAGCCAAGGGAGCATGCAGAGCATAGCAATCCCTTGTAGTGATATAGCAATTCCCCCAATAAGAGACAGGACTCTAGATTGAAGGTCAAGAAGATCTGAAGGTTTAATGGCAGGTACTCTCTTTTTATGCAGTTCTCCCATGCAAGGGAGATGCCCACACACAATTATACATTAGCCAATCAAACAATGGTTACAACCAACATATTCCCTCCCCTCTGCTTGGGAAATAATTGAGTTACTTACTGTAGCTACTCAATTATTTCCAAGCTACAAAATCATACTTTTTATACATTTTTATAACTCTATGATTTTACATCCAATATGAATAAAACTTATATTTTTATAAACAGTATAACTTGGGGACAAACATATCCAAAATTCACTTGAATCGGTTAAGTGGTTAAAAAGTTAGGTGGGAGTCCCTTTTTGACTGACCGCACGCACATTTTCATGCCTAAAACAGTTCCATAGATTTGGGCTGTGCGGTCGGTCTATTTTATGCAGAAAAATGACTAAGTCCTATTCGCATGCACGAACGTGGCACCATTCGTGCAAGTAGCTTAGTCTCACTGTGTGTTTAAATCACTGAACGGGACTTAGCTGCTGCAGCCGACAACTGAGTAGAGGAGAAAGTAAGGGTCAGCGGTGTTCGTGCAAATGTGAAGCCGATTACAGTTCCATGGATTTGGCTGCACACACTGCTGACCATGTTCGACTAACAAAGATGGCCGCCGCCACGTGTTTGACTATATGAACGGCGGCCACCCAGTGGTCGGCAATTAACATTGCGGTTAACCACCAGCTTGGGAGATAAATTGACTGCACAATTCTACTTCTGTGCGGACCGCCTGTGCAGTAAATGGGGCATACCGAACTATAAGGGAAAAAGACATGTACAAGTTCCAATAAGTCTCAGAAGCCCAAATACAGTTCTTAAAGGGCCATACACAGTCCAAAAAAAGTCCATAAGCCCAGGGCCAGATTAAGAGCCCAGTGGGCCTGGTGCTGACAATTATGAGGGGCCTAAGTACAGAATCTTATTGACCAAAAACACTGAAACAGACATACCTCTCAAGCATTATGTATCTGGTGGAGATGTTGCCGGAGGGAAACTCATAGGATGCAGCTAAAAAAAAACTCAGATTCTCTTAAAATATGCTAATCTCTCTCTAAATTATGCTTTCATCTTTCAAGTAAATCCATACTCCCTAACAGCAGTGTCCAGTGAAGCAGTAAGTCAATGGACAGTGTAAAAGGGTGGGCCAGCGACGCGGATCATGTAACCATAACTTCCGAAAGGGCCGAACATGCCCAAAAAGTAGGTGTGTCTGCCCAAAGAATTGGAAGGCTAGTCAAGCATTAATGCATGTCAGGCTGCCTGCCAATCATGCATGCTGGCCAACAGCTTCCTGAGCTTGGCATAAATGCATCTAATGATGCACTAGCTCTAGGCTTTCTAAGCTCTATGCAGGTCCACTTCTATCCTAACCTACTTACTAGAAGGAAGAAGCTCCTGGTATACAGTCTGAGACAGAGAAAAGGTGGATGTAGTGAGTGTAAAAGAAAGGGAACATGGCACAGTGTTAGAGAGACCAGTGTCAGCATTACCTTAACTAATTTCATTTCAGCTGGTCCACACAAGTTTTGTTCCTCTATATCCCTCCTAAGTTTCCATACTTAAGCAAGAGTATGTGAAGAGTAATCAGGGTTGCCACCTTTCTTGGAAAAAAATTACAGGCCTTACAAATTTGCATAACTAATTATGTATGTGTGACATCACATGATGTAAATCACAAGGAGTGACAGAGAAAATTCTGTGAAATGACCAAAAAACTACTTAGTTTGATTCTGCTGTATAGATGGATTGCTCCCAGTGGCTCCCTGTCTCCCAGTGTCCCCATGTCGCCCAGTGTCCCCTAGTGTATGTGTGCCCATGTCTCCCAGTGTCCCCATGTCACAAGGGGACACTGTGAGACATGGGGACACTGAGACTATGCATCACAATGTCTCTATATCCCCATGTCTCTGTGTGTCAGGATCTTACCTGATGGGGAGTCCAGCTCGCAGAGTTATACGCTCACCCTTGCAAAGTAGACACAGACCAGGGTGACCAGGTAAGACGCCACCTGGCCTGTGAGTCTATGCACGGGGGCTTTCCAGGAAAAGTGCTCCAAGACTCAGTACAGCAGGGATAAGCAGAAGCGTGGTCAAGGGAAGCCAAAATCAGGGAAGCCAGAGGTCAGAGTAGTCCAGGAGGAAAGCCAAGGTCAGAAGCCGGAATTAGACAAGAATCACTGGAACGCAGGTACAGAGTAACAGGAACCAAACAAGGGAACCAGAGTCAATGAACTGACACCCCTCCCAGGGTGAGGCAGGCTTTTATATCCTGTTAATTAGGTATCAGATTCAGCTGGAGAGTTACTGACAGATCTGAGCCTTTGGTGAAGTCCAGCCCCCTAGTGCTGCAGGCAATACAAGAATAAACAGGAGTTATCCAAAGTCCTGAAATGGCTCAGAGGGAAAATAGCAGGATACGGTCCAGAAGAACCACAGTTCAAATCCCCTATCGGGCGCTTCCGGAGCGACCACGTCTGGCAGACTGGATGTCACGGCGTGAACCGTGACAGTACCCCCCCGTCAAGAACGCCCTCCGGGCGTGAACAGGCTCTTCCTGGAAATGGTACTCCTCATCTTCGGTATCAGTATCACTAAGATAGTCTTTATAATTAAGGTATCCTTTTACGACCTGGGATTTTATGGTACCAGTTTCGGGTGTTATAGGGGAGGTATTTGCAGCTTTCAAAGCTTTTTCGAATACTTCTAGATCCTGTTTGCACACTACTGTGCCATTTGAGGCATAGGTGCAGTCAGGAGGCAGAACTGTTTTGGCAAGGCAGGAAGTGGTGATGGTGCTTGCTTGAACAGAAGTGTCATCATGAAGAGGTCCAAATGTTTCTAGAGCAGGAGGTGAAGTTTCCACAGAGGTACTGGTAACATTAACGGTATTAGTTTGGGTACCCTTTTGTGTCACAGGACGGGGACAGGGCTGGCAATGTCCAGGCTGTCTTGCTGGGATGACAGGGTAAGTCCATATGGCACCAGACAGAAGGGGTCTTGGCCTAGGTGGACGAGTCGGGCAGAGCGATATGAAATGCCCTCTTTTCCCACAGTATAGACATAGACCATGGGCTCTCCTGCGATCTTTTTCCTTTGGGGGCAATCTAGTTCTGGTGAAGCCAATCTCCATGGTTTCCTCCATGTCGACTGGAGTTTCACTGCTAGCGCGAGTGTAAACAGGGTTACAAGGCGGGTCCCTGAAAGTGGGTTCATGCTGCAACATGATGGGATTTTTGTATCCATAAAACAATTCCTCTTCTCTCGGCAACCGGGTTCTGCGAGAACCTAAAGTAGGCTTGGAAGTTGCTTTTCTCGCTGCAAAACACTGAGAATCCATTGCCGACATAAACAACTCCCAGGAGTCCAAGACAGTACTTCTCTCCTGCAACTTCTGGTGTGTCCACGCCTTAATCCGCCCGGTACATAGGTTAATAGCGGAGCGTACTTTGATAAAGTCGGTGGCGTAGGTTCTCGATTTCAGGGCAAATAGTAGCTCACAATCCGTCTTGAACATCGGAAAAGTAGAACGGGAACCGTCGAACCTGTCAGGCATAAAGACATACGGTTCTGGGCATACATGTTCCGGGACTGGAAGCGTTGCTCCTTTAAATGCCAATGAATGTCTCTGCAAATCTGTAACATTCTGGGACAGGTTGGAGACTTGCTCGGCCAGGGAGGTGAGTAATTTGTATAACTCTGCGGACTCCATTGGTCAGTTCATCTGTCAGGATCTTACCTGATAGGGAGTCCAGCTCGCAGAGTTATACGCTCACCCTTGCAAAGTAGACACAGACCAGGGTGACCAGGTAAGACGCCACCTGGCCTGTGAGTCTGTGCACGGGGGCTTTCCAGGAAAAGTGCTCCAAGTCTCAGTACAACAGGGATAAGCAGAAGCGTGGTCAAGGGAAGCCAAAATCAGGGAAGCCAGAGGTCAGAGTAGTCCAGGAGGAAAGCCAAGGTCAGAAGGAAAGACAAGAATCACTGGAACGCAGGTACAGAGTAACAGGAACCAAACAAGGGAACCAGAGTCAATGAACTGACACCCCTCCCAGGGTGAGGCAGGCTTTTATATCCTGTTAATTAGGTATCAGATTCAGCTGGAGAGTTACTGACAGATCTGAGCCTTTGGTGAAGTCCAGCCCCCTAGTGCTGCAGGCAATACAAGAATAAACAGGAGTTATCCAAAGTCCTGAAATGGCTCAGAGGGAAAATAGCAGGATACGGTCCAGAAGAACCACAGTTCAAATCCCCTATCGGGCGCTTCCGGAGCGACCACGTCTGGCAGACTGGATGTCACGGTGTGAACTGTGTCCCTATGTCTCCCAGAGACACTGGGAGACTAGGGACACTGAGACACTAGGGACACTGGGAGACAAGGACATACAGACACTAGAGACATGGGAACACTGAGAAACTAGGGACACTGGGAGAGATGGGGACACTGAGACACCAGGGACACTGGCTTGGAGACATGGGGACAATAAGACATTTGGGGCATTGTGTTCCTAGTGTCTGTGTCCCCATGTGTGTCTGTTTCCCCATGTCTCAGTGTACCCATATGTGTCTTTGTCCCCGTGTTTGTGTGTGTGTGGGTCCTTGTCTTAGTGTCCCCATGTCTCCCTGCAGCCTTTATCCCATCCTTCACATCTCTGAGCTGTAGGCTGTCTCTGCAGGCTGGGAGCTGCTGTCTGGACTCTTTGTGCTGTGTAGCTGCTCCCCCGCAGATCAGTTAGTAGAGCAATGCAGGTATATGCTGTAACTTCGTATCCCTGCCTCTCTCCACACACACAGCGACCCCTACTGGACGGTAATGGCATTGCAGAATAATATCTGTTTATACTGAGAAAAATACCGGCATTTGTATTGCCAGTATTACAGGAATATCGGCGCCAGGCAGCCTCAAATAAATAAATACCGGCCAGATGAACAACCCTAAGAGTAGTGTGTACTTTTTTTAAATCAATGGGCCTATTCCACGGGCCTGGAGCTGCAGCTCCATCAGCCCCTATGTTAATCCGGCCCTGCATAAGCCCAAATGCTGGTTTTAAAATGGCAAAATGTCCCAGGGGCCATAGTCACAGGGCAGGAGGCTGGCAAGCAGGCCTCTCCAGGACCTAGTGGTGAAGGACACTTCGTCACACCATTGCCTCCACTATGTTTTACAGATGATGTGGTATGTTTTAGATCATGAGCCGTTTAATGCCTCCTCCATATTATTTTCTTCACAACATTCTGGTACAGGCTGATCTTTGTCCAAGGAATGCTGCTCCAGAGCTAAGCTGGCTTTATAAGATCTTTTTTGGCTTTTCTGACCACAATTTGGATTCACAGCAACAGCTTCCAAATGCGAACGGCACACCTGGAATCAACTCCAGACATTTTTCCTTCTCAATTGATGAAAAAACTAAGCAATAGCCCACACCTGTCCATAAAATATCTTTTGAGTCAGTTGTCCAATTACTTTTGGTCCCTTGAAAAAGAAGGATCTGAATTCTAAAGAGCTGTAACTCCAAAATACTTCCTCCTATTTGCATGTGAATAACCTCAAATTAAGCTGAGAGACTTCACTTTAAAGGAATACTATGGGGTCAGGACCCGATAGTGTTAAAAACTCTATTTAGGAGGCCAGGCCCCATTTCCCCATGAAATATATTTTAAACTTACTATTATTCCAATGCCGCGTGGGTCCCAGGAAGCACCTCTAGTGGCCGCCACTAATAGTGTCTCTAGACAGCAATGTAAACACTATCTTTTCTCTGAACAGACAGTGTTTACAGCAGAAAACCTGCAGGGATTGACTATACTCAGCAGACCTACTACATTAAGCTGTAGTTATTCTGGTAACAAATGTGTCACTTTAAGCCCATATTCCTTATTATCTGGGTCCAAATATATTTCATCCAAATATATTTGATCCTGATGAAAGCCACGAACGATGACTGAAACGTCGATGATAACAGACATGTTTTAAGAATATTCAAATAAAGAAGAAATATTTTAATTTTACTACAGACCGTGAGTGCAAGCCTTATTTCCTATATATTTTCTGGGTCCAAATATATATATATATATATATATATATATATACATAGAGAGAGAGAGGGAGAGAGGAACACCCTAGTATGTGTCAAGTTTCAAGTGTTTATCCCAGATGGACATCCCCTAATGAAGAGTTCTCACTCAGCATTAATCTGACACTACTGTTTTTAGAAGCACACACATATACAGTTGTAATTACAATTATTCAACCCCCATTTAAAATCAGGTTTATTGTCAAAAGTTACAGTTTCAGCTGTTTGTAATGTACAAATAAAACAAAAGCGACTGAAATAGCTTAACACAATGAATGCATTAAGTGGTTTCTCCAAATTCACCTGAAAATGCAACTTATAAGATTTTTCCAGCGTCATAATTATTCAACCCCCTTCATGGCAAGCATATTTAGTACTTAGTAGAGCACCATTTTGCTGTTATGACCTGTTGTAAATGAGATGTATAGCTAGACACCAGCTTTTGGCAGTGTTCCTGAGGAATCATAGCCCATTGCTCATGAGCAGTGGTCTCCAGTTCAGTAATATTCTTCGGTTTGCGTGTTGAAACTGCCTTCTTCAAATCCCACCAGAGATTTTCTATGGTTTATCAAGTCAGGTGACTGATGGCCAATGTATACTTTTCCAGGACTTATTTTGCAACCAAGCTGTGACGGACCGCTGGCACTCCGACCGAGTACCTCCGCCAATCAATGCTCCAAGCACTTGCCGAGGACTCCGAGGACTCCAACACCATTAGCACTGCAGACCCCACTTCCAGTGATGCAGCTGCACCGGGGTCTCGCCGTCTCTCACCCACCCTGGATCCACGACCAGGATTCAGCTCCCAGTGGGTGCACCTCTCTCTAAATCCAGAGAGCGTAGCAGGAACAAATCAAGCTCTTACAAGAGCTTACCTTGGGGAGTAAGTGATTATAGCAATCCCCAGAGTGTAGGTATCCCTTCCCCCAAGCATGAGCCAAGGCTTCTAGAAAGGTGCAGGTAGGTCTGGTTTATTGAGGGCTAACTGCCCGGTATTAATGCAAGTGTCCACCAGGTGGACACTCCCTTAGGGGACCTGATGGAACAATGGGACACATATTGGATATTAGCCAATCACAGACAATACAAACAAAACACTCCCACAGTGATATCACAATCTCTCCTCTCTATCCTGGAGATAATTGGGAAGTAATCAAATTATCTCACAGGAAAGAGGCAAGACTCCATTAACCACATGGTTACAAAAAGGCTTAAAATTACACAATGTTACAATTACTACATAAAACATATACATGCAACATATCCCCAGATAGCTTAGAATTAGGCGCACATTATTACCAAATGGCGTTTAGATCACATACATACAGTTCAATCGCCATGGAGCAGTCTTTTGCATAGTCTTTCGTTACACGAATAGGCTCCATGGCATAGTTATCTGGGGTAGCACTACTCACATACTGAAAGTCCCGAACGCCCTGGCAGAAATACACAAATAAACCTTTCTGCAGGGTAAAATACAGCTATCAGCACAGGGACCATAGTCGGAAGGCAGGAGGCTAGGCAGTAGTCCCCCCAGGCACAAGTGGCGAAGGGCACTTTGTCACACAAGCCTTGGTGGAATTTGAGGTATGCTTGGGATCATTGTCTTGTTGAAAGGTCCAATGACATCCAAGCTTTAGCTTTAGCTTTCTCACAATTTTCGCCTAGGATTTCCTGTTATTTAAATTAATCCATCTTGCCTTCTGAACACTGCAGATTTCCAGTGCCACAGGAATCAAAGAAGCCCCAGAGCATCACTCATCTACCACCATGCTTAACCATAGGTAGAGTGTTATTTTCAGTGTATGCTTCATTCTTCTTTCTCCAGACATACGGCTGATTCATTGGACCAAAAAATTCTAGCTTTATTTAATCTGTCCACAGAACAGTATCTCAAAACTTCTGTGGCTGTTTTATATAATTGAGCAAGTTGGGGCAGACTTTTTTTGTACTTTTGGGTAAGTAGTGGTGTACATCTTGGAGTTCTGTCATGGAAACCTTCTGCATTTAGTACACGCCTTACTGTGCTCACTGTAACCTCAGTGCCTGTTGCCATCAAGTCTTGCTGCAGATCTTTTGCAGTCACGCAAGGGTTTTTCACAACCTGCCTTCTCAGAAATCTAGTTGCAGTCATTGATAACTTCCTTTTTCTGCCCCATACAGGTAATGTTACCACTGTTCCTTCAACTTTGAACTTTCGAGTTATGCTTCCTATTGTGTCTTTAGGAACATCCAGTGCCATCACAATCTTTTTGCATCCTGTTACATGTTTGTGAAGGGTGATGATCTCTTCTCTTAACTTTGTTGACCATTCTTTGGACTTACCCATATTTCTATCATGCAGTTAAGTGTGACACTCTTAACAAACCCCCAGCCAGTTCAGGTGTTTTAAGTGTTCCAGCTCAAGCACACTTGGTGCAAATAATGAAGCCCTTAATTAGTTGCATGATGTGTGCTTGATGGTTGAATACTTTGGAGACTGGAGAAGTCATTATAAGTTGCATTTTCAGTTGAATTTGGGGAAACCACTTGAAAAATTCATTGTGTTGAGCTATTTCAATTGCTATTGTTTGATTTGTTCTTTGCAAACAGCTGCAAGTCTGTACATTTTGGCAATAACCCTGATTTTCAATGTGGGTTAAATATTTTTGATTACAACTGTATTAATCATGCACTGAAACACATCACGCTTGAGCAGTGATGATGGTTTTGATGACTTAGTGCCAATGTATAAACAAAACTAACCAAAGAGCATAGTCTTTATACTCTCCAAAATCTCTTGTACACTTTGAAATAGTTAAATAAAGTTATCAGTATCACTGAACCAGTATAGTTTTCAGTATCAGTATTGCTCTCAAGTGTATGACCTTCAAACTCATCTGCAAAGGTCAAGACTAACTAGGGGCTGGCACAAGAAATTGTGCTGCCTGGGTCCAAAGATGAAATGCTACCCTCCCCCCCTCGCAAAATATATGCATCTGCAATGGTATTGTGTCTATGACTGTATGCTGGGGATGAAATGTGTCTGTGTGTACTGGGGAGGAAGTGTGTGTCTGTGTGTGCTGGGGATGTAGTGTGTCTCTGTGTGTGCACTGCAGCAAATACACCTATACCCATGTCTGTGTATCTGCATGTGTTTCAGTATGTGTATCAGTGTGTCTATATCTGCATGTGTGTCAGTGTTTGCATCTGTGTGTCTGTACCTGCATGTGTGGCAATGTTTCTCATCTATGTGTCTGTACATCTATTTGTGTCAGTGTCTGTATCTACATAGCTAAATGTGTATTAGTGTGTCTGTGCAACGGTATGTGTGTCAGTATGTATTTCAAACACTGACACAGAGACACAAACCGACACCCATACAGATGTACAGACACACTAATATGCATGCAGATACAGACACAGGCATACAAATACACACACTGGCACATGCAGATACAAACACTGCCACACTGCAGATACACAGAAATACAGATACAGACATACACATTGACACACATAAAGATACACACACACTACCCACAGTTACACACACACACACACACACACACACACACTGCGCACACACAGTAACATATACAGTAACACTAAAATAATATGCTCATGTTATTTGATACTGTATCCTAACAGATTCTAAAGTGGGAGGTAGGTAGGTTCACAACTGTGGCAATGGACGTGTGATAGGTCAAGTCTTCCGCCATAGTGGCTCTAGTTGCAAAGAATAACAAGTATTAACTTTGGAGTACTACTGTGGGATTTTTGGTAGGGGTTAATCAAATGCATTCAACAATTGTTTGGTGGACTTTATAAACTCCAATAACCTGGATCTTGCCAACACACAGCTACACACACACACACACACACACACACACACACACAGATAAAAATACACACAGATACAAACACATATTAAAACATTAAGCATGTTTCTTAACTTCTGCTGGCTGTGGATGGTGGAAGTTGGGGGCCTGATCTCCCGATCCGGCCCCATCCTCACAGCTCCCTCCTCCTAACGCAAAGCTGTGTAAGTAAGCTGGGAGGAAGTGATATGCTCTCACTTTCTCCCTGCTCTCCTGCATATAAGAAGGGGGCTGGTTATGCTGTTAAAACGTTGCAGTGCATGACCGGGACCTTCATTGCACATGACCATCAGGTGGCCCTAAGGGCATGGTCCACCCGATGGACCCCCACCCAGATTCCCAACCCAGCTGCATAGCCACCACAGGTTGGCAATCCCTGTTTTAGATGATGACATGGGCGGCAAAATGCCGCCCATGTCATCTTCTAAAACAGAGATCCCTTTTTTTAGCCATGGCCCCAATGGTGTCTATGGGCGGGCCGGCCCTGATCAAGACAAACATGTTTTATATACTACATTACATAAATCATGCATCAAAGTGATGCAAACATATGAACTACTTATTTAAATAAAAAAAGACACATTACTTTTAAAAAAGATTGTAGAAGCAGCCACTTGCAGTAGTACTAGCTGTCCAAGAGTTAGACATTTCCCAGTCCGACTCCAAAGGGATACTGACAAAACCTTGGCAGTTGGTGTGCCCTCAGGACCAGTTGGTAAACAGTACTTTAGAGTGACCTTGCAAATATATACTGTTGCCCACTTCATATCATCTTCTGTTATTGTTTCTTCTTATGATGCCAAGTCTCCCTTGCTGAACTTTGTGTATAATAAAAAGACTCCGGTACTTAAACTGCTTTACTTGCATGTTTCATTTGTCAATTAAACGTTGTGCTTATAACATTGTGGTTTGTGTAGATCACCTTGAACCATAGGTTTCCTTTGAACATGACCAATTACGCGTGGATCAATACTGGTGCACCGTGGGGCACTTTAGTGCTGAAATGGTTCAATTTAAAATAAATACAATAGCCAAAATGATTTTTTTTTATAAAGTGTTGTTAGTGGAACAAAGGTATTTTATTGCTATTTCTCGCATTCACTGGTTATTTTGTTCTGTAATGCTTGTAACTGAACATATATATAGCATTATACTAAAACCCACTGTATAGTAAAATATTTATATATACTTTTTCCAATCTGTCCTGTGTGTCTTGAGGCAAAATAAGAGCAGGCTTTGCAATTCCCTTGCCAGAGATACCAAAAACACTGATTGTTATTGATGTTTCACATGCCATGTTTACCCTCTAGGACACAGTAATGTATGCAGCAATAATTTTCTGTAAAGTGGAATAGCTTTTCATTTTAATTGGCAAAAAAAACCTATGCTAATGCTTTGCATTTTTGCATTGCTGTGCAATGAAAAATCATGGTAAATTATCTACTTATATTGTCTTCGTGATAGGATTTTAGAAACCAGAACACCTTGGTAAAAGCGAGAGGGGACAATTTAAGCTAATTAAACACTGCTAAGTCAGTCCCTCTCCAGCCACTTTTGTTAAGGTAGAATTTAACCCTTTATGGATTTTAGGACGTACCATTGTTAAGTGCATTTAATTTCCTGCAGCTGGGCAACCAAGGTCAGCTGCAGTGATAGTAAGTTTTCCCCCAGTTTGAGGTTAAATTCCCAGGGTCTAAAAAAACTGTGTGACCAGCAGGGACATCATGCCAAAGCTATAGCATGATTTCTAATGCTAAACTTTAATAGTACAGGATGTTCACATAGCACTCTGTGCTGAGTGAGCAGAGACATTCCTCTGCTAATCTCAGGGTTAGGGTTAGCATTATGATAGGGTTAGTATAGGGTCAGTTTTAGTGTTATGGCAAGGACTAAGTCTGGGTTAGAGTTAGCGATGTTTTAGGGGTAGGGATAGTGTAGGGTAAGGTTAGAAGTACAGTTATGGCAAGGTAGAGGAACAGTTAGAGTTAATGTAAGCACAGGGTTAGGGGTAGGGCTGTTGTATGGTTTGGGGTAAGGTTGGTATAGGGTTAGCATTAAACGGACACTCCAGGCACCCAGACCACTTCTGCCCATTGGAGTGATCTGGATGCCAACTCACACTACCCTTAACCCTGTGTGACAAATCCATCTGTAAGACTAGTGTGGCTGATTCGTCTAGTTTGCCTCCTTTCACGGAATTGCCTGTCCGTATGCCCCTACTCGTCTTTTTGGACTTATAACCGAATGAAACTACCGAACGGACGGCCGCCCAGAAGAGAAGTGTGCTGCTGGTTAACCTCTTGGCCTCAATTAGAACATTGTGGTTAACCCATACACCTCTTAATTATAACCGAGTGCAGGGTGGTCGTCGTTCGTATGCTGACCACGAGGCGGTGGCTATTTTAAAACACGCGAAAGACCAGCGGTGTTCGGCGCAGATTCTATGGAACTAAAAACGGACACTTTTTCTACCAAATACCGCTGAGACTACCGACCGCCCTTCTCATTCGTCAAGGCATGCAAACACCGGTCTGTTCGGGAGTTTGGATTATACGAATGGACTTAACCCAGATAGCCATCCCATGGAGTCAATTGCATACCGAAAGACCTGTAAAAGACTTTGACTCCATGGCAATTGAACTGTGCGTATGGGATCTGAGCGCTATTCGGTAGGAATATGCACTCAGATCCAGGCTATATGGGGATATGTTACACGAATGTAATATATTCGGTATTTGTATAATTACTAATTTTTATGTGTTTTTTATGTTTCATTTAAAATGGTGATTTGCCTCTGTCCTGGGAGATAATTGAATTATGTCTCAATTATATCCAGGGCAGAGGGGAGGAAACCAGGATGCATTGTGGGAATATTCTGTGCCTGTATGTCCTAAAGGGCTACATGTCTGTCTGTAACTACAGTCTCCCATTTGCTCCACCAGGTGGGAGACCAGAATAAATATGGGCGGGTAGCCCACAGTAAAGCCAGTTCTTGTTTTACCCTCAATGCGGAGCTTGGTCTCGTTATTGGGGGGATTTACTGCACACGGTTAGTGACTGATTGCTGGAAATGTAAGCCACTTGGAGAATATATTTGTTCGGCTGTTAGCTGTTTATTGTTCAGGAGTTTGTAGAACTCGTACGGATCCCGTTTCGGAGATTGGCGCATTCTCCTGGCTTCAGTTCGTGCGGTTGAGGGATATATACGAATTGAACCTGCATTACTGAGGAAGGGGAAGCTTAACTAAACGTCGGTTTCACTCATGTGTGCCAGGGGTGTCTTAACACCCTGCAAGTGTAATTATTGCAGTTTTTTATAAACTGCAATAATTACCTTGCAGGGTTAACTCCATCTCTAGTGGCTGTCTACTAGATAGCCACTAGAGGGCACTTCCTGGATTATAGCACAGAAAACCTGTGCCAGAGCGTCACACTGTGTGAGGACCTCCAGCGTCGCTCAATTTCCCATAGGAAAGCATTGAAAAGCATTTTCAATGCTTTCCTATGGAGAGCTCTAATGCGCATTATGTCTCCACGGCCGGCCGGCGGAATCTGTCTCGCCCACCGGCTGACGTAAGGAAGAGGAGGAGCGGCGGTGGTTTCGGGTAAGTGACTCAAGTGGTTTTCACCCCTTCAGCAATCGGGGATTGGGAGGTGGGAGGGAGAGGGGACCTGCAGATTGTTTTCCTGGCACTGGAGAGTCCCTTTAACCCCTTAAGGACAGAGCCAAATGTACACATTGTGAACAAAACAAAATGGAAACAAAACCTGGCATTTGCGCTGCATATCTGTCCAACTGTAATACACCTCTTTCATATTAAATACACCCACCCTTATTATATATCATTTTATTCAGGGGAAACAGGGCTTTCATTTAATATCAAATATTTAGCTATGAAACATAATTTAATATGAAAAAATGGGAGAAAATAAGATTTTTTTTTGATTTTTTTAGTTCTACATGACATTTTAACGGTCAATGTCATAATACTGTTTGCTTTTACTGCAATAAAATACACATATTTGTATGCACATGTAAAACAGTACCCCCTATGTACAGCTTTTATGGCGTTTTGGGAAGTTACAGGGTCAAATATAGCACGTTACATTTGAAATTGAAATTCGCCAGATTGGTTACGATGCCTTTGGGACTTTATAGTAGCCCAGTGCAATAGTAGACAGCCCAAGGTATTTACACCCATAATGTTAGCATACCAATTTTGGCCAGTGTTTGTGACTAAGTGGCTACTAAAAAAGAGACATACAATACCTTGGGTTGTCTACTATTGCAAATGGTATGCCATCATAGGGGTAATTTTCATTCTTGGGCAACCATAGGGTCTCAAAGGCAACGTACCCAATCTGGCAAATTTTAATGTGAAAAAAATGAAACACAAGCCTTATATTTGACGCTGTAACTTTTGAAAACACCATAAAGCCTGTACATGAGGGGTACTGTTGTACTCGGGAGACTTCGCTGAACACAAATATTTGTGTTTCAAAACAGTAAAAAGTATCGCAGCAATAATATCGTCCGTGTAAGTGCTGTTTGTGCGTGAAAAATGCAAAAACGTCACTTTTACTGGCGATATCATCGTTGTAATACATTTTACTATTTTGAAACACTAATATTTGTGTTCAGCGAAGTCTCCCGAGTAGAACAGTACCCCCCATGTACAGGTTTTATGGTGTCTTGGAAAGTTATAGGGTTAAATATAGTGCTAGCAAATTAAATTCCCTTTACTTTCGGCATGGGTTGTCAGGCAGGTCCCGCTAATTGTAATTAATTAAAATACCTAATTATGTAAACATATTACATAAATATATATGTAGAATTAATATATGTATATATATATATATATATATATATATATATATATATATATATATATATATATATATATATATCTACGTATGTGTATTTATATATATATATATATATATGTATATATATATAATTTTTAAAAAATATTTTTATTTATATATAGGTATATATATAGTGATATATATGTATATATTTATGTATATAGATATATATATATTATTTCGTTCTACATGTATTTTGATATAAATATATATATATTAATATCACAATACAGTTAGAACGAAATAACACACATCTATATATTTTTTAATTATTATTTTTTTATTATGTTTTAATTTTACAATGTTTTTTTTACACTTTTAACATTTATTTGATTTTATTTCCAGCCAGCAGGGGGACCACCTGTCATTACAGGCAGCCCCCTGCTGGCAATGCAGGAGGCAGCTATCCCGGCCATGTGATTGTAGGGTCCTCGCAAGAACCTCACTCTCACATGGCCGGGGGGGCTGCCAGGGGGTCGGACGTCCCGCGGGGGGCTCCCTGGGAGTCCCTCCAACCACGATCGCCGGCGTAGGATCGCCTGCGACCGGGTAAGTACAGAAAGACCGGAGGGCGTACTATTTCGCCCGGCGGCGTTTAGAGCCACCTAAAATAGGGCGTAATAGTACACCCTCCGGTCTTAAGGGGTTAACTGCCAACAAATAATAATTCAGATCCTAGACATATGAGGCATTTAACAATCAAGAATCATAAGAGGATGCATTTTAAGTTATTTTTCTTTAGTTGCACTTGATGTGTAAAAATTAATATAGGCAAAGCTGTGAAAAAATATATATATATTTTTTTCCATTTTAATAGTTTATCCATACTTACTTCTTTGTTAGGAATACATATGAAATTTTAAAATAACTATTGTTTTCTTTAAAAAAACAATATACAGTATAATATGCATGTTTGCACTTAAAGAGAAACCGTTAAATTATGGTGGAACAATCATTATCTAGATGTTGTTTGGTTCAGAGGTTGGACAATTGTCTGCATCCTTACGCAGTTTGATTTCTGCATTATCAATATCAATTATAACCAACCCTGACTTCACTGATTACTATTGTAAAATGAATAGCACAGGAGTGCAAATTTTTCATGGGCCATGTGGCAGAGGAGGGGCAGTGCCTGAGTGCAATTTTACAAATCTCCTTATGGATGATTCCTAGAGGCAATAAGCAACATTAATTTCAAACTTAAAATTCCTTAATAGAAAATTAAAAACAATTCACCTTCTAAATAAATAATTCACTTTAGCTACTATTACAATTTGAATACCTCAATTCTGTTTTTGTTTTTATTTTCGTTTAGCTTTGCTATTAGCGAATTCTTATTGATATTCACCCCTGATTGGCTGAACCTGTACTTTGAATTTTTTGTAACTAAAGATCAAGGTGGAATATTTAAACGTAAACTGTGCAGACAGTGAGTTCTGATAAGGCTATACTGAAATGAATTATCAAAAGATATCCTTAAAATTGTAAACTGCTTTGAAAAAGGCACATCTAACCACTTACAATTTGTCATGTCATGTAGACGTTACTCATTTAGAAACTGGTCCACATTAACCCCTTAAGGACCAAACTTCTGGAATAAAAATGAATCATGACATGTCACACATGTCATGTGTCCTTAAGGGGTTAAAGGTTAGTTGTCACCAGGCCTCAATGCAAAAATATAATAATAAAATGTACAAGTAACAGTAATTGTAATGTATTTGACATGTCTCTAGTCTTTACATAATTGTAACAGCTTCTTAAGATTTCAGAGTTCTAAACCTAGATATCTACTGAGAATTAAATTATTTAACCCTCTGAACAGCCTGGACGTTGAAGAATTATAGTTGAAACAAAGTGACCGTCTGTGGTTTTCATAACATAACTAGTGTGTAATTACCAAAATGCATCTCAGTATATCAATACTTCCAGATAAAACACATAATAACATTGAAGCTACAGAGTATAATCCAACCCTGGAGAACGTCTGCGGCACTAAAATATTATGTACAATACCACCTGCATCTCATAAAAGATCTTACAGTCTACGGGATAGGAGTCTTTTGAGACAAAACAAAAGCTGACAAATAAAAACACCAGTGGAGAGTTTATATTACTCTCTATTTGATCTTCTGTGTCCTTGGATTTATAAAACTATTGACAGCAACAAGACTCGGAGAGGATCATTTTAAACCTGAACAGAAGAGTGGCAAAACTAGAGTTAACATACAGCTCAGCATGTAATTTGTCCATTGCTTTTACACGTTAAGATTTCCGCTGAGAAGACCCATTCTCGCATCCTTTTTTTCTTTTCTTTTTTAAAGATTTGCAGTTGGTGATGTAGAAAACTTTAAAAAGGAGATGACAGGGATAAGAAAGCACAATATTTAGAGCACCAGATGCCTTATGCACATATGGGACTAAGCATGAGGGACAGGCAAGTTTTATATTGTATGATAAAGACCAAAGACTTTCAGATGGAAGAGACCAGGAAAACAGCATGCGGTCTGTTCATCAACGCAGAAGAATAGAAATCGCATCATCTTGGGGAGATGAGTCCACAAAGAGAATTGAGAATGACAGGGGATGCTGTCTGCTTGACAGTTTTACAGAGAAGTAGCCTATATTTAGAGACATTCTCATGTCTTGCATGAAGAGTTGGCTTTCCATTGTTTTTTAGTGCTTTTTCAATAAATCATTTGGCATGAGACACATATTTATTTGTGTGTGTGTATATATATATTTATATGTGTGTGTGTGTATATACTGTATATATATATATATAATATATATATTATCAGCAGTACTTTGCAATTATAGACAGGGGATATTTGATAGGTGTTTAAACAAGCTTCCAATCTATGAGGGTTTGAGGTAGGTGGATATGTATCATTAGGTGTCTTGCCCAAGAACACGTACTGATGCTTGCCTTTCTATGTCAAAGGCTGAAGGCCTGAATTTGTGGGAGGAGTTTTCCCTAAATAAACTTTACCCCCCTATTCACCTTTGCTGTTTCCTGTTCGAGTGACCAGGTTGCCACGACAACCAGCACTTCAGTTCCAGCCCTTCCTGCCAATTTTCACTGCTCCAGCTTGAGGACACGGCCTTCATCGTCTCTGACCCGGCTCCAGTTTTGCAAGACGCCGGCTTCCAGCCACGAGACCAGGCACGCTTACCTATGTACTCGTGATAAAAACCATTTGCAATGTTCCCACGTTCGGCCTACCAAACGAGGGGATTGGCTCCCATTACTTTTGCTTACATCTGTACTGCTTGTTTTGTTTTGTTTAAACACTCCTGTGGTTCTTACTTACGTTCGCATGTTTTAGCTTGTTCCCATACAGTCTGTTCATTCACTTAGCCTGTTCATTTGTTTGGTTCAAACCGTACATTTATTTACTTGGTCCCGTTCGTACATTGCTTGAATTCATACATTCATTCGTTTATATCTTAGCCTCCTTAGATGCTTAAATTTAAGCGTTTGCTTAAAGCCGTTCGGTTGGGCATTCTCTTAATTTCACTGTTCGCATGTTTTTTGTTAATCGATATGGCTTGGTACAGACTTCAATGTTTGTTTTAGCCTTCGCTGAATTTCACTCAAGTCTTGCAGGCATTTCTGTTTGGTTCTTACCTGCATTTATTAATGGATATTTGGTTTGTTAAAAATAAGCTTGCTGGGAGCCAACATTGGAGCTGAGCAGACATGCCAACTCAAGCTCTAGGCCTCATGCGAGGAAAACTGCAATTTAAGATCGAAAAATGGGCTACTGCCAAACTCTACAGTTCCTCACCCTATGCAGGAGAAGGCTATGGGCCGGAAAAACAAAAAAACCAGAGCCGACAAAGGACCGCTAAGCCGAGATATAAGGGAGGTGTTACAACGCTCGCAAGCCCCTATGTGGGACAAAATGGCGCTGGAGGATGAAGGGCCTTCCTACTCCTCGAATGACTGGACATTCAAAGCAGGAGTAGGGTACATGAGTGCTCCAATTGTCAGACCTAAGCCCCAACAAGCCACCACCGAAGATCCGGTAACAGCCACCCAGCTAAAGAGCATGCTAGCCAAACTATGGCAGAACATAGCGGCGGACATGGCAGGCATTAGAGATGCCATGAAAGGTGTCACATCCAGGATCACCCTGCTGGAGGCCTCATCAAACTCCCAAGACCAAAGAATCAACTCTGTGGTGTCAGGATTACAAGTTGATCCAGCATGCAGAACTGTGTCACACCTAGGACTAAGGATAATGTATAACCGGACCTTAGAATAGCCAAACTTAACTTATCCAAGAATAGTCAAAATAGTTGCCCAGGTCATGAACACAGAATCAGACACAACAATGAGGAAAAGCCAAAAGTCAAGGATACCAGAATTCAGGTAAGTCAAAACTAAGCCACAGTCAAATACCAGAAAATCAAGATGCACTCTCGGATTACCATCAGGATGAAATCATGTCAGGGCAACGAGCAAAATGAGAATTTGGTGTAAATACCCCTCCTGTGGATCCAATGGGCTGTAATCAGCCTTTGACCCGAAAAGCAATTACCAGGTTTCCATGTGCATGATGGCTGCTCGGCACAACTTTTCCTGTCAGGACAGTAATTCTGCTTGGCACAACTTTTCCTGTCAAGACAGTAAATGCCATTAACCAAATTTGTATGTGAATGAATATGTGACACATGGAGAGTAAAATAGCTGAAATCCAGCTACAACAAAAAGCCATCAACAACAGGGTTGACACCAATGAGGATCAACGGAGGTGTTGTAACCTCAAAATCTGCAGCACAGTAGGCCTAACAGACTTACCTCATTTTGTCAGGCACATGATAGGTGCCTTGCTGCCACCCAAACAGGCCAAGGCAGTATGGCTAGATCGCATGTTCAGATGACTGAAGCCAGCCACAGCACCGGCCTCCCCTCACACAGATCTGATAATCCGTTTCCAGTCCATGCAGGATAAAACTCTCCTAAGCCCGAGGGAAGGCTCCTTTACACTTCGAAGGCGCCGCGCTGACCATGTTCCCAGACCTCACTAGAGGCACCATCAAGTGGTGCAGGGCCCTGTGGCCACTACTGCCTCTGCTCCGAGACAAGGGCATCCAGTATCAGTGGAGGACCCAGAGAATGCTCCTCTTCCAACATCAGGGCACAATATATCGAGCACGTGGCTTCTCTGAGCCGGAGACTCTCCTACGCAACTTGGGACTTGCGGACTTTCTTCGGGTGGCGGCAACAGGTTTGTCCCAGCTATATCCCTCTGTGGTACCAGAGTTTGTTCCTAGACCACCCCACGGGAGAAGACTTAAACAGCTATAAGCCGCCCAGGACTTACCTGTCTAACTCGGGGATACATAACCCTCAGTCCGCAGTTTCCTCACTAGCAGCTACCCATAGCAGCACCGTTATAACATGTTAATGCTTTGTTTTTTATTTTAGTCAGCGGTTCAAATTATATATGATTTATTGGCTCTCAATGTACACTGATAGGAGTAGTCGGCCTGTCATACATTAGACATTTCAACAAACCTCCACAGATAACTCTATATCGCTAGCCAACACAACACTTATGCTGTCTTATTACAGACTCCACCTCTCAGCTGGTACTCATTGATGTACTCTTCTACTCATGCAGGCAAGACTGGGTGAGAGGAATTTCCCTCCAGGGGAGTAGCATCCACTACTAGGTTCAATCAAAAATAAAGAATTAAAAAAAACAAACAAGCTTGCTCTTCGCGGTTTTTCCGCTCACCTGTGCGTTTTAATGTCTGTTCACTGCTCGGTACTTGGTCAATGCTCTTAAAGTCTACTGCACGTTTAAATCCACATATACATTCATAAGGAATTATACGTACTAGATATATAGTCTATTATAAATTTTGTCCAGTTTATCTGGAATTCCTGTTCACAATATAATATCACTAGGTGGTCACATACGTCTGTTTATAATAACGCATGTCTGCTAGGTTAAACACAAATTCAGCGCATAGGTCTTTTCTATATATACACTATATTTAGGTGCCATATCAATTTATTAGCAGTCTTACTAGAGAAACCAAGAACAGCTGCTTCTTCCAGCAATATTGTTTCAGGTATTTCCTTACGTTCATATTTTTTCATTAAGTCAGTATATTTAGGCCTCACACTGCCTTTTATGTTTACACGTTGTGCCTTTTTAGGGACTTGTCTCTTTGCATCGGACCAAGGTTAGGTCAATACGTTTACATTCATGCATTGACTTCTGTTGTACTATCTGTTTTTCCAGCTTATACATTTACTCCATTAGGCAAGCTTGGATACAGAGAGTTATATTCCCACACCTATCAGGTATTTTATAATTTTCTCTTTAAAATTCTTCTCCCAAATTTGTGCCTTCTTCTTTTACCCACAAGTTTCTTCAATTATTTATAGGTGCACATAATAGACCCCTCTCTGGTTATAATATGCTCTCATTAGCTCGTTTAGAGTACATTCTGTTTCTAAACACCAAGCAATAAACCAATGTATCATTTGTCACAGTTTTATTGTTGATCTTTATTTCAGATAGGTGTCATTTCAGCTACATCTTCCCTCCAGCTCTTTCTTCCTCTGTTTATATTTCAGTCTATTTATTGTACGTATGTTTACAATTACGCAACTTCTTATAAGACAAGACACTGCTAGGGATAGAGAGCTGGCTGCAAGGGTTAGGAGCTGGCCTTATTTTATTTGTTTACTTTCATGATCCACAAGGTCAACTCCCCACCTCTCTCGGAGGTATTGCCCACACGACCCAATGTTTAGGTAAATTGCCTCATATCCCCTTTCGCAGTGGTTTTAAGAGTATCACAAGTCATGGATATATGCTTCGGACTCTTTCCTATTACCGAGAGGCCAACATCCCGCCACACTGATTTGTTGCCACGTTCTCTCACGAGCTAAACCATAGGTAGAGCCTCTGATCGCCACTTGGCAATTAGTAGGGATTCACCTGTCACAGGGTAGTTAGGTTCTTTGCCACCAGAACTAGCTAGCAAGCCAGTTCGACATACGGGATACCATCATTGGCTTTAAAATCGTATTTTTTATTTACTAATTTCCTTATAGGATGTCGCAAGAATCAATCCAAGGAGACGACCTGTCTCTCCAGGGCACTCCTTCCACGCTCAGCACACCTGTTAGACCAAACCCACCTGCAGAATCTCTCATTCCTGCTACCCCCGGGTCCCTGAGATCCTGGATCATATCTAAACTAGCAGCAGAACTACACCGTAGAAACATCCCTTTCCTGGCCACAGCTAGGAAAGTGGAACTCTATAAGTTGCTAGCAGTTCAATCCAGTGATCCCAGGCCGGGCACAAGTTCACAGGAGTCCCAGGCTTGCAGTTTTGGACAAGTACAAGACACCTTGTCATCTATCTTGTCTACCCTTCAGTCGCTTAACGAGAGGATGACCAAGATAGAAATCATCATCCCTATTACTATCAGCGAGCTTTTAATTACGGAGATATTTCTGTGATCCTCAAAACCAGGGATCCACGACTTAATAAAAACCTCTCCATCCCCGAATTCATCCTAGGTTTTGGATTATACAGAGATGTTATTTGCTCTGTACACCCCCAGAGGCGGAAGGAATTTAACCTCTATTTACACAAGATGGTGGACCTAAAGCACAAGTATGGGTGTTATACTTTCTACGATTACCATAAGTCAACATCAACTAAAACAGCAGCAGCTCTGGCCCAGTTCAACACATGTATTGATTGGAGTCAGTTGGACACAGAGCTGTTCTGCAGGCATTTTGCTGACTTCTACCACCCTTTTCAACTTGTGTCCCTGTAAAGCAGACCCCTCCACGTCCCACTATTACCCCCTCTGTCAATCAAGATAGGGGCCAAAGAGATAAGCTGGGCAGACCTGTCATCTTCTTAGGCAAGGCACAAGTGTGCAAAAATTTTAATGCAGGGACTTGCAATTACAACACTTGCAGGTTGTTCCACATTTGCTCGGTCTGCTTCAGAGCACATACCACATAGCCAATGTGGTTAAACACAACGACCATTACATCCTCTCATTAGAATCATCTAAGACTAACCACCCTACTACAATCCCTCTCTTTCCAACAAACAACCTTTGGTGCCCCGTTAAAATACTGGATTCATTTCTATCCACATCAGCCACCCAGCTAACTCTCCATTATCTTCATGGACACCCACTTACCACTTTCAAGTTCATATTTTACGTTCGAACATTGTTGCTAAGATTGGGACATAATCCCTCTTCATTTTCCAGGCACTCCTTCAGGATCGGGGCAGCCTCTGCAGCCTCCAATAACAGCAACACATACAGCTCATGGATTTATGGTTTGAATTTTCAGTTGGGAAAATTGAAAAGATGGACATTATCACTTTGAGGCTGGATTTGACATACATATGTCTTAAACAATGGGCATATCTTATATTGGATGAACCTTCCTATTTGAAGAAGCTATATTAAAGAAATAATGAATGTAGACCTCTTTAGTCATATCAGATGATGGAAGGTTGCAATTTGCATTTTAGAGTAAAAATATCAAGAAACTGATAGGACAACAGAACCAGCATGTTTAAAGAACCTATATCTAAAAAGAAACAGCCAATGTTTTGAATGTATTCCAGGTCAACACATTAAAGTTCACGACCAGGTCTCTGCGACAATGTACAAAGTAATATGGTACGATGAGTCATAATCAGTGTTTCTTCACAATAATCACATATTCCAGAGTGACGCCTCATAATTTTCATGGTCTGCTCTATCATAAGATCTAAACAGGGCCACCATCAGGGCATGACAACCGCAACGGTTGTCATGGGCCCGGCGGTCCTGGGGGGCCCGGACTGCTCAGGTCGTCCGGGCCCCACATTCAGTGGGTACATACCGGGTCGCAGGGGGCCCTGCGACCCCGGTATGTACCCACAGGGCCCGCCTCTTCTCCTGGGGGGCCCAGGAGGCAGCCACGTCAGGGCCCCCCCAAGGCTGGCCCTGCTGACACCCGGCGGGCTGGCGCGCGAGGGAGCACTCTCTGTGTGATTCCTCTTCAGCTCCCTCGCGCGCCGTACTGATGCCGGAGCCGGAAGATGACGTACTAATCTAAAAACTTCAAGAATTTGCTCAGATCAAGAAGAAATATAGTTTTAAATGTGTTGGGTCAATCTCCTTACTATACCTCAAAATATTTAATTTCCATAGCAGTAGTTCTGTTTTGGAGTGACTATTTTTAAACACGTGCAACAGTATTGGTGCCTCTGATGACATTTGTCTCTTTGCTTATTTGACCTTTTATAACACTGTTTGTTTCTTCATTTTTAAATTTAGGCTTTTATAATTTCCCATTTGAATTAAATGTATATATTTTTTTATTCTATGGAACTATGTGCTAACTTATTTTTGATTAGTTATTTTTAATGTAATAAATGACAAAATAAAATAGATGACAGTTTAACAAGATCCAAAGACTACCCAGTGTATTTTTAGCATTGCTGGATACTGAAGCATATGGATAATTTTGCTTCTACCTTTTACATTTTCAATTCACGCCGAAAAGTTATCAGCGAGCATCAAACATCTTTGCAATTGTTGCACAATAGATCCCCAGGTCTCTTACAGTCTAATAAGAACTTCTATACTTTGTAAAGGTAAACCAGTTTCCAGTCGGTAAATCATTTAAAATGAGGATTATTCTACAAGTAACAATTTTTTAATATAAATCTAATGGCATTTCAGGGAGTGATTTCTTATTATTCAATTCCACAAAAGTTATTCACTCAAGGTGAATGGCAGTATAAAATCACAAGGCAAATACCGAACAACAAAGAGAATTCATCAAGCATAGCTTTTAAAAAAGAACTTCTATTTAACTATAAAGAAATAAACAGAAAAGAACTAGTAATGGGTAGGAAGTCTTTGATACCTGCTATAAGTCATTCAGATGAGCTGGTTAATCAAAGAGAAGTCACAATGGAATCAGAATGATGGAAGGCAATTTAATTACAATCTTTGAATTATGTTGTCACTTAAGAAGTCCTAGACTCTTGAAATGTAATAAATCAGTGCCTCAAATTATTACCTAGATAGCTCTTTACCAAAGTAAAATATTAATGGAAGCACCAACATTAATTTTGTCTTCCTAGGGAAACTAACTAAATGTCTTCTTCTTTTGAATCTTTCCAATGAATGTAAACCTAAACTGTTAACGTATTGACTCCACCAATGCTTTTTGTCTCGAACAAATGTGGCAAATTTCCCCAGTCAATGCATTATATTTGATATTTTACTATTTTCATGGCTGTATTTAATTATTTTTTTTTAGTCTATCTATTTAGAAGCAAAAAAACTGATTTCTGAGAAAGGACGAGAAAGGACAAAATCTTAAAAAAGCTCAATAGTTTGCCCTTTGGTAAAACTTACTCAGATATCAAATATTTTTTGATGCTCCTGCTTGTATAGTGACCACTGCACAAACTAATTGCTTTAGCCTATGCTGCTAAATGCTTAAAGGACCACTATAGTGCCCTGAGGGTGCCCCCACCCTCAGGGACCCCCTCCCGTCCGGCTCTGGAAAGGGGAAAGGGGTTAAAACTTACCTTTTTCCAGCGCTGGGCGGAGAGCTCTCTGCCTCCTCTCCTCCTCCGTTACGCCCCGCCGGCTGAATGCGCACGCGCGGCAAGAGCTGCGCGCGCATTCAGCCGGTCTCATAGGAAAGCATTTACAATGCTTTCCTATGGACACTGGCGTGCTCTCACTGTGATTTTCACAGTGAGAAGCACGCAAGCGCCTCTAGTGGCTGTCAATGAGACAGCCACTAGAGGGAATAGGGGGAAGGCTTAACCCATTAATAAACATAGCAGTTTCTCTGAAACTGCTATGTTTATTAAAAAATGGGTTAACCCTAGAGTGGTCCTTTAAGGAAAGTAGAACAGTTAACGGGAATAACTCTTCCATGTACAACATACGATACAGACAAAACCAAAGTCACTCCTGTAGCTTCATTGTTTTGTTATTTATTTTCTGTTTTGAGATTTGTTATGTGACAACGTTTCTTGTCTGGCAATGTTACTGTATTATAATGGAAACACTCTCCTCTGGCACCACCAACATTATAAATGCTTAACAACCTATAGTGGAATCTCCAGGTCAGTTATCGCTAGTATTAGGTGACACAAAGGGTAATATCTAAATATTCTGCACAGTTAACGTGTCTCTAATGAATATTGCATTTCTGTGCATGCTCTTTTTTTTTCAATGTGTTGAACATTATACCTGTTGTCATGCTGTTAATTCATGAGCTATGGATGACTCAGCTATCGAAAACCTGTATGATACATGACATTGTTCTGTCTGCATTCTTTTAATAAAAAGAAAATATATAAAATAAAATAAATAGATAAATAAATAATTTTTGCTTACTTGTACCCTTACAGACTGAACCTATACAATTTGCATATGTTTCCTAGGGCTGTAGGACTTTTTTTCAATTTAATCATAGCATTTTTATTCTTTAATGTATTATCTGGTTAAAGAAATTATTTGAGATAATGCTCTTGCAACAAATCATGGAGGAGCAAAGACAATAGTCAGATTGCAACATTGATTGAATTTTCTTGAATTTCAAACAAATGTTTCAAGATGTTAACATGGAGTTACACCAAATTATATTCTTTATATGCGTGACAGAAATTAACACAGGATTTCAAGCTAAGTGACCCAAATTCCAAGGAAGTGTGATGTATATTTGCAATAAGTGATATTTTATAGTTCGAATATTTCAAGAAATTGTGGTTCTCACCAAACTAGTAACTGATCTAACCATTGCTTGTTTTCTCATTATTTTCAATAAGAGTTAGCATAAATTCTACATCGTTGCACAGAGGTGGTTTACCGGACATGTAAATCAGGACTATCCGACGAGTTTATCATCAGCTAGGGTGAATGGAACTGTGAATATTAAAATCACAAGATTGGTTGGGGGGATGGGGGGCTGGCTGCTGACCTAGGCAGACACATGCAACATGGGCTCCTCGGCAGGAACCTGTTATTGATAAATTTCTGGGGTTCTATACCCAATTTTTCAGTGCCAAACTGACCAACAGAGCTCCTAAAAGTGACTCCTGTAATTTGACTAGATCTGGGAAGATTAGCACCAAGTGGCTAGCGTTGCAAGCCTCGGCGGCCTACTACCGCACTTGAGCCGTAAGGGACGGCCACTCCTTTGACTCCAAAAATCAGCTTGCTTTGAGACCCTGCCTTCCCCCTTTGAAACGGTGTGACATATCCTGGTCCCCACTGAAGTGCTCCCTTGTACGCAGCTGGAAGAAGCAGCCGATAGCTGTGTTAATCTGCACAATCTAATGGCCACGCATCTGTGGCCTGTATTCTAAGATGGCCACTGTAGCAGCACTCACGGCCAGGGCTCTCCATGAAGAGCGGATGGAGCATGCTTTTGCACAGACGTGGGCACGATTCTGGGCCAAGATATGCCTAAAGGTGGAGAGGTCTGCAGCGACAGAGAGTCCCCAGCATGCGCTTCCTAAATGAGTCCCCAAACGTACTCTTCCGGACCACACTGCCGCAACACCAACAACGGAGAGGTGAAAAAGACAGAGAATAAATATACACAGTTCTAAGAGCAACCAACACTCACGTGGGTCACAGCCCAAATGGAGACACATCCCCAAGCATGGCTTTCATACTCGGGAGGCACCTGCTTTGGAGAGCCTGAGGGTCCACGGTCTCTCTGCAGGAAAATGGAACCTCAACCTCTGTGGACAGGCCCAATTGCACCTTTATATTTACCTAGACTACCATCACTGTCTCAGTGCAGAATTTACAATTATAAGCATAGGCTACCTACTCTTTCTCCGTCTGTTTCCACACTCAGTGGTTATTGTATTACACAAGATATTGATTGATACAGCCTGATTTTGTTTCAGTCTTTCCTTAACTTCTTACTGACATCATCTCTGCTCCTGATAATATAGCACTACTATCTACTCATCGCTCACCATGTTCAGGCAAACTCTCACTTAGTATGCCAGCTCTAATTCTGTTTTCTGTCTGAGCATGTCAGCTTAGTTTGATTTAACTTGTTTTCTGTTATACAAAAGTGCATCCTTTCCTGACATTATATGTTATGTCTACATTAGTAATACATATGTATATTGTATGGCAGTATTAGCTCCTGTACCTATCCCTGTACGTAAAATAAAAAAAATTAAAAAGAAATCATGAGATTGTAAAGCAAGAGACTGTGGCAGGTTGGTTGTTCTTGTTTTTCAATTTGCTTTTGAGTATTTGTATAACTAAATCAATGCTGGGATTAACGACAGTGTCTCCTGAGAAGGAGGAGTGTGGGTGGTAATGTGCCTATATGAAGACAGCCCATTTGCCCTCGTCATATATGTTTAAGTTTCCGTGAATGACCTCTCCTGTATTAGAAGGCCATTTTTTTTTATAATCTGAATGACTTTGAAAGTAAAAAAAAATTGCATAGGTTACCACATAGGCTCTGTCTGGGGGATGTAAGACATGTTTTAATTCATTTGTAACGGATGTGCAATTCACAGGAATTCTGTGATATAGATTGCAGATACACTGTATAACATCACAATGCAAACGTTATGTATTGAAAGCTATTACTCCTACACTACTAGAGTTTGCTCTTTGGAGAGATCTTGGAAGTCCTCAGGGCTTTTTGTTAAACACTACTAACGCAAATCAGATGAATTGGTAATCAACTTCATATATGAATAAAGACGTCACTTTCGATATACATAGAATATGTCACATTTGTTCTTTCCATGACTGATCTAATAAAACCTTGAAGGGAATGTCTTCCTGTCTATCTACGAATTAGATACATTTTACTTTTTTTCTCTATCAAACATGTCCCACAGCACTAAAGCCTAATGCCCAAATCATAAATTGGACAAGCCAGGAAATTGTCTTCAAATGCAATAATTTGTCAAACAGGTAAAAAAAAGTCATATCCTAAGAAATATAAAGCAATTCTTTGTCCAAATTTTTATGTAAGGGTCAAACTACAGGTTTTCATGTCACAGGGGGTAGGTACTACGAAACCAGTTATTTTCTACCTTACGATCCATAGCAGTCAATGATACAAACAAAATGAAGGACAATCACCACTGTTTCTTATAAATGCTATGTAATCCTGAATAATAAAAAGGTATGTTAAGTATAAAATTGAACTAGTGCAGTCTCGGTGGTCAGAAAAATCCAAATATGGCAGCGAACGAGACTGAATTATTCTGGGTTTATAAACTGTACACAATAGCTTGCAGTTCTTCAGTAGACATCAAGAGACAGAGATGCAAACATAGTAAAACCTAGCTCTTAAAATGATTCAGAAAACACTAAAAAAGTTTGTAAGTTTTGTAACTAAATGGTGTTAACATCCAAAAAGTTAGCAAAAGTTGGAAAATGAAATGTTAACATACAATCAAAAATTTAATAAAAACTTAAGTAAATAAGAGTTACCTGAGCACTAGCCCAAATCCCTATGCATATTTAAATAAAAGGAAGTTATTTAGTAATTCCAATGGCCATTAGATGCAAGCCCACCTGCCACATCAATGCAAACCCTTTAGCTGGGTCCTACACTAACAGTTCAACTTGCTTTCTTCAGCTTCAGGCAAATAAATCTCTAATGAGACGTAGGTGGGTATTTTTATAAACCCCTACATACTTATTAACCCTTAATAGGAAACAGATAGGGTGGGTGGCAGCGTTGTAACACGGCTGTGTGATACAAAAGTAAATACAAATATACAAAACTAAGTCCTGCACTTAAACTCCCACTACTACTGGGCGACAGCAATGACCATAGCATACATAAGCCCCAATATGTACAATAAAAACCAAATAAAAAATGAGTTACCTGCACGCTAGCCCAAATCTCAATGCATATTTAAATAAATGAAGGTTATTTTGTAACTCCAATGGCCAATAGTTGCAAGCCCACCTGCCACGTCATGTTATAGGTGCCAACCATGAGTAGTGGGAGTTTCAGCACAGGACTTATTTTTGTGTATTTGTAATAAAAAATATAACACTGTTTCATATTCTAATGGATAGAAAGGTTAAATGGACACTGTAGTCACTGTAACTGTTTTATCTAATCGAAGTGGTTATAGTTTGGAGTAACCTGCCACTATCCTGTAATTCAGAGTCAAACCATGTTTAATACTTTAATGCTAAACAGACCCCAACAGCCCAATGCCTTTATGCTTGTTGACAAGTGAGGAAGTATGCAATCTCTACCTTAGCCATAACTCCAGGAGGGGCTGAGCTATGGGTAGCCAGAAACCCTCATTCAGTGTTGCATTACTTGAAAATAGTTTAATACCAAATGAAGGGACAGTGCCAGAGTACTCCAGGCATTGTAACTGTATCTATTCACATTGAGCGTCGAGGAGACGCCTCTAGCGGCTGTCAGGGAGACAGTCACTAGATGCTGGATTAACCCTGCAATGTAAGCATAGTAGCTTTTCTGAAACTGCTATGTTTACAGCTGCAGGGTTAAAACCTGGGGGACCTGGCACCCAGACCACTTCATTGAGCTGAAGTGGTCTGGGTGACTATAGTGGTCCTTTAAATCATTTTAAAGGTTTATCCAAAAACATAAACTCATTTAAAAAAGCTTATCCAACAATAATAAATCAAGGCTACAGCTGGATGTCATCGGAAATGTAATTATTGATTCAATTAAATGAATGTTCAGGGCAAATGCCACGTTTATTAGTATAAAAGAAATAACACGGGTAGAGGAACTTGGGAAGCAGAAATGTGGTCTATCCATCACAGTAGAAAAAAGGCAAAACAGTTTGATGTCACCGTTAACAGCCAAATGGTCTATACATATTCTTTTGTAAGTGATTTTATACTTCAGTTTGCATTATATATATAACATTGGTACCTGTAAGCCTTATTCCGACATGTTTATTCAAGTCGGTAAATGTGGTAAAATGATGTGGCTTGATTCTTCGGTATTGAGTGATGGATACTCAATTTTTAGGTTAGCGCTACTTGACTATAACAGTACTTATGACTCGGGGTCCATATTGGCATTAATGAATCTTGGTCAGTAAATCAAAGTAATGCATTTTCCCTTTAAGCTGATTAATAGACAATGCTCTTGCTCCTACTGCTCCATTTTTTCAACCTAAACCATAAAGAGCAGAAACGTCTAGATGGTTAAAAAGTAAAATAACCATTTTTTAATTACAGTATGATTCTTTCAGGGCTTTTTTCCCCTTATCCTTTCTTTAGCACTTCAGAAAACAATTTAATTTACGGATGCAGAGAGTGAGAAAAGGTACAGCCTCTGGTGTTTGTATTTTACTTAAATACATTTTTTTACCAGTTACATATTCTGGGTCAGGCATAGCCAAAAGTCAGATACCCAGCTGTTGTAGCACCGAAAAAGTCCAAAAGGATGGAAAAGCATTGTGGTAGTTGCCATTTTACAACAGCTGGTGATCTACCTTTAGGTCACCACTGGTCTAGATAAAGCCTTTAAAAGAAATAGCTGGAAACAAACCATTTACAAATTACAGAATAGCGAATTTGGGTATGTCATTTTCCTTTGAAGCTTGCTTGCTTAATATTTTTGTTTTGAAGGGATACAGAAAGTGAAATGATTACATTCCACTGCACCTGCAGGCAAAGTAAAATGACTGGCCTCTGATGGCATTCTAGAATCACTAATTAACTGCAAGCACTTGGGTCAGATGTTCACAAAGCTGATTTAATTACCAAACTAACATTATATTGAAACCTGTCAGCAGTAAGGAGCCCAGACACCATACTGTGTGCGTGTGTCACGAAATCTAAACATTCAACAGTGTATTTGCCTCAAATCTTCCTACAGTTTATTACAGGACTGGGGGCAAGTTGAATTGGTCCAGCTGTAAATACGAACGGTAGATCTGACCAATGTATCGAGGACAGATGGAAAAATTAAGATTGGACAGGGGAGAAAAAAAAGGGACAATTTGATCTTTAAAGTAGAAATTGCATCTAAATTCAGTGTGACCCTGTTTTTTTTTTTTTTTTGCAGCAGCAGCAGCAGTTGCTAATGAATGATCGGACTATGATGAAATTATGTAGTTAAGATATTTTTAATCTGTGTACAAAAAATAGACTAGAAAAGAAGTCTAAACATTCATCGATCATGAAATATGGTCTTTTTTTTTTTCACAGGTTGCTTATTTTTGTATGAGATTTTTTAACAAGCTATACTTTTCCAGATTGTTACAGATTTAATACACTGCACATTCAGTACATGAATGTTGTTGCCCAGACATTTTTGCAATCTACAAACCATGTAAGAGTTATGTGAGATAATATTGAGGGGCATCACTATTCATGTAAATCTCAAGTGTATAGAACTCTGAATATCCCAAAAAACATGACCAAGATGGAAGCTAAAACCACCATAGACTGGAGGAATATGGCTGGCTGGAGGCACTGGACTCCTCTAGCGCTGTATTGCTGTAGATCTATGATTTCAAATTAATGTTTACCTCACCGCTCAACTGTGAATTATTGTAATACATGTGCTAATTAAAGATATTCTAAAACAGTGTAACACTTCTGCTGAAGGCAATGAAAAAAAGATCTTGCATTCTGTGTTATATATTACCGTGTCATTCGATTGCCATATTGGACATTTTAATAAAGAGGATTTAATCAAATATGCCAATTTCAAGGTTGAAATCTGTAAAACGTAGGTTGAGCCCACATGTCACCCAATATAGACCTCAATTTAATATTTTTGGATACACTTTTCATATTATTTCCTATTTTTGGATAAATGTTTATATTTAACTAATATTATTATATCATTTATATGTCTTTATATATTTTGAAAAAATAATAATTTTTAAATAATTTTAAATGTTTATCCAAAAATATTAAATCATTTACAAAGCTTATTCAAAAATATTAATTAAATGTAGGCCATAGTCCTGAAGTATGTGATTTTGAATAAAGTGGCAACATGGCAACCCTACTGTAATGGCACCCCGGGCATAAAAGGGGTTAAAAGCTGTTTAGTAGATCTTCCCTTCCAAGGACACAGGCACAGCTACTGCAGAACACCAAACTCCCAAACTGGATACAAGGGAATGCAAGCAGACGAACAGGAAAAGCACCCAAGCAGTTTACACTCCTGGCAATCAGTCTCTAACAGCATACAGTAAATCCCCCCCAAGAACGAGACAAGTCTCCGTGTTGAGGGTCAAGCAGTGATCAGGTTTATTGAGGGCTACCTGCCCAGTATTTATGCAGGTCTCCCAGCTAGTGGACACTCCCCTAGGGGACCAGATGGGAGACTATAACACAGACAGACATGTATCACATTCAGACACACAGAAGTAAAACATCCCCACAATGCATCCTAATTTCCCTCCCTCTATCCTGGAGATAATTGGGAAGTAATCCAATTATCTCCCAGGACAGAGGCAAAACTCCATTATACATGTGGGGACACAAAAACAGTAAAATACTTTAAAATATACAAAGTTACATTTAATAAAATACAGACATGTCACATATCCCCAGATAGCTGGGTTCTGAGCACACATAACTACCGAATAGTGCTCAGATCCTATTAACACAGTTTAATTGTCATGGAGCCAAAGTCTTTAATTACATGAATAGGCTCCATGGCATAGCTATCTGGGTTAAAACATTCACTGAAGTAAAGTCCCGATCAATTCAGCCTTTGGCTAAACAGCCACGAATAGAAGCAGGGAAGGCTGGAGGCTCAGCGGTGCCTGCACGTAAAAGTGTCCACTTTTAGTGCACTGATTCTGGGCTCAGCACCGCTGGCCGTCCGGGGAGCTCCATAACACTGCCACCTAGCGGCCTCTAAGTGTAACCGCGGCCACCCAGTACCAGTCAAGTAAGCTGTGGTTAACTGCAGCTACTGGGTGGTCAATTGACGGCACACGCTACCTTCAGGGAGGTGAATTGAAGGCACACGCCAGCTTCCCAGTGGTCGCGCCTTCGGTATTTTGTTCAGTAGATAAAATCTACCGAACGCCCTTGCAGAAAGGCATGAATAAGCCTTTCTGCATGGAAAATAAAGTATTTTAAAAATCCGGTCCATAGTCAAAAGGGAGCAGGCGGGCAACCAGGCTCCTCCAATGCAATGTGGCGAGATTGCTCTCGTCTCACTTACTAATTAAACTTTCAAGGGCATGTATCACTTCTTCAATAGCACTGCAGGATCTAGCATTGATTTTCTGCAGAATGGAAAACACTTGACAAATAATTAAGGATTTCAAAAAGCACTAACTTTACAAAGAGAATTTAATTGTAAAACCTATTGCTGGGCAGCTTTTTTTCATGACCTACATCAAGATGTGATATAATGACATGGTTGATCTTGGCATCCCCAAGGACCAGAAGGGGCTCTGGCTCCTGGGTGATACATCTAAATGCCTATTTTGATTATTTAATTATTGTGATAATTAAAAATGTCCACTACTTTTGGTACAACAGTGTCTCTTAGTTTTTCATTATGCATGAATCCAAGACTTGGTGAATGGTAGCAGTAAAAAAAAAAAAAGACCATTACTACTCTAACCTTATAGCTGATAAACTTTTGACTAATGATATCTGAGATAATAATATATAACTATTTTAACAGAGTACCAACTTCATATGACTAAAAGTAGTTACGTTGAGTAACATTAAACAATTGTATTATGTTCTAAAACCTCAACATTTCATTTCCTTCTTATTAGACTTGTGCATGGTGAGACATTTTGGTTCTGGGAATTACTTTTTCCAAATACAGGATTTTTTTCACAACACCCAAATTGTGTTCCGTTAAATGTCAGTTCAGGTCGGCTAAATGTCGATTTAGAAACCGAATCAGAAGAACAAACCAAAAAGTTGGTAAAATGTGTCAATCGTTGTGCTACTATATCTATTATGTACTCTGATCAGAGCATTTTCCCACCATTTAGTTCACAGATCAACTGAGAAAAAGAAACCATTAGAGGGAAAACCAGGAGCAGTAATAAAATATTGATATAAATATTGTTTCACTGCTGTTGTCCCTCTTTTGCTAGCTGATCTGTAAATAACTGTGGCATTACTTACCTCCACAGAGCCCTGCCACACGGTCCGACCGCTGCATGTGGGCTCGTGTAACACTGAGGGAGACTCACCTCCCTCAAGCTGCGCAGACCTCCACCTGCTGTGTGGTCTGGCCAAACCATGGCCATGCTGTAGGATGTTTATAAATAGATATTGTCGTGACGTCACGCCCACTCTTAAAATGACCACGTCATCATTGCGATCCTAATCTGTTTTGGATTGTAGTGATGACGGGGACCTATAAGAACATAGGTAAGCCTATTTAAGGCATGTTTGAACTCGTATTCATTGCCCTACCGTGGTCTCTGTAAGAACCTCGTTTAGTGTGATTCCCTTGTGATTTCCTGTGTTCCACCTCGGCTTCGTATTTTGACTTGTGATTTCTGCTATCCTGACCTCGGCTTCGTATTTGACTTGTGATTTCTGCTATCCTGACCTCGGCTTCGTATTTGACTTGTGATTTCTGCTATCCTGACCTCGGCTTCGTATTTGACTTGTGATTTCTGCTATCCTGACCTCGGCTTCGTATTTGACTTGTGATTTATGATATCCTGACCTCGGCATCATATTTTACTTGTGATTTTTGGTATCCTGACCCGGCTTTGTCTTGACTCTGTTTCTCTGTATTAATACATTAAATCCAGCTATTCTAAGACTTGGTAAGACGACTTTGGATCCACCTTTTGTGGGTTTCCTCTTTCCTGCGTGTTAGAGTATGACTCTTGTGACAATAACATCAACACTTAGTGACTGTCCCATAGATATCAATCACCTTTTTTTTACCAATCATCTCTTTTTTTGGTGCTACAGGAGGAAGTTCGAATATTGACAGATGTAAAGAGCTTCTCCTTTGCAGGCAAAACACCTTACAATGGCAGCCTTGTTCCCCCGTCCCTCTCTTCATGCGCTCTAACCCACATTCCTCCATTACTGTTAATTTTTTTGTGTTTAGTTTATTTCAAATCTCCTTCCTATTTTTTGTTTAAAGGGGATGCCTGGCATCCGAACGATTTAAGGGACACTGAGAATCACTTATTAAGGTTTGAGCTTTTTTGCTTTAAAATCTCATTTAATGCTCTCTTTGCAACCATTGGTGAATTCAGAATTTTGGGATATTTTGACAAAAACAAAATTAACAGCTGGAGTTTCATTCATTTAATTTTTTTAGTAAATACAAACCTACTCGTATAAAACATGTATTATGTGCTCCCTTTATTTATCGAATATCCCTAGTGTATCTAACATCTAGATTGGTTTGTAATTTTAAAATAATAAATATATATCTTTGCAGCATGGAGAAGGTAATAATTTTCCAATAAGTGAATTTGAGCCAAACAGATATGCTTATAATTCCAAAAGAAAATAAACATTAAACAAGATGTAACAGAAGCCCAGGTACAATGTTTGGCAATGGAATATACAATACTGTATTTATTAGCAATGTGGTGTGATCTACAATTCAAGAAATGAAAACAAAACCATACTTTATGTGAGCTACAGAGTCCCAAAATTTTTTTTTCAAATAATATGTTGCCAAAAAACGTCATCCTCCTACCTTCCTCTCCTGTTATTGCAACCCCTTCATGTCAACATCCCCCCCCCCTTCCCTACTCCTCCATCAGACACCAGTAGCTGAAACACATTTAACAATCTGCATCAGATCCTGAAAACACAGTTAAAATAATGAGAGAATCACTCTGACAATACCGCTCAATACTTTCAACAAACATACCCGGAGTCCAAGTGATTATGGCTAAGGTAACTGTATTGGCGTTTTGGCTTATTCGACATACAGGCAGCCTTCCAATTAAAGTTCTCTCATTCTAAGTCTTCCAAACAGGAGTTTGATATTATTACAACTGGCTTGGCAACATAAAGGATGTTATAAAGATCACTGGCTACAGTGTAATAGTATTAAACAGCAATTGGCTGTGTTTTGTTACACCCTACCTTAGGCTATGTTTCCTTGCTAAGTATAATATAGCGATGTTTAACGTGATGAGTGGATGGAAATATACAAAACAAAGTATCACATAAACAATCCAGTCTATGTATACCAGGACACTCAAATAAAGAATTCTAATTAGTTGTCATTACTTTGAAATGCAAGGCCCATCAAAGTACATCATGTAAGAAAGCATGCAGACTGTACTTTAACATCCACAAAGCAGGAATACCATGCCTTATCCTTTTGGCATAATAATTAGTTAAAGAAATATATGAGTGAAATTCCAGGTTCTCTTATATAACATCATATTATGAAATAACAACATTTATTTTCCATTTATTGGCAGAGATTAAAATAAAATGGCTGTGAGAAGCCATTTTTCTGCAGCCTGCCAACTTCCTGCTTAATCTCGAAACTTCCTGTCATCAAAAATATTTAAGGAGAAAGGTTTACTTTATAGAGGTAGAGGATATCTAAAAGTAATGATAACTTTAAGTTGTTTTAACTTTAATAAATGACAACATATAAGATTTCATTATGTACTACAGTATTTGGTTTTTCATGGACTTTCATAAATTCCCAAAAGAATTCTGGCCTGGATTCCAAACTTACATAGTGAAGGCAAAAGGGAATTTGGGGCATACCTGGACCATGCATCTTGTAGTGGCAGGATTAACACAATATGACCATATGGTGGAGCTGAATCCCATATTTGTTTGCTGAGATCGGTGATTTTAAGTAGCCTTATAGAATTTAGAAATTTATATTTATTTGTGTGCTGTTCCTCAATCTGTGTTATGTTTACATTTTGGTCAATACGGCAGCACCATTCCTGCAAGATGCATGTTCTGGGTGTGCCCCCAATTCCATTTTGTCTTTACTATGTAAGTTTGGAATCCAGACCAGATTCCTTTTGGGTTGAGCACCCCAGCCAGCCCCCATGCTTCAGAGGCCACTTTGGAAGTGATCACATGTATATATTTGAGGAGATGTTGGACATTAATGTCACTTTAATTATAATTGTTATTAAGCAGATGTATAATTGGCATTGTGAGTATATACATCTAAGCACTATCACTTTAATTGTTTAGTTTTGACTGCATTTTTTTGAATTGTGTTTATCACATTCATTTTGCATCATATTTATTCACAATACTCTTACAACAGAATATTGAAATACACTTCAACTTATACAGCACTAGCACTATTTGACTTGTCTCCCACGTTGGAATTAGTGTGGGACTCACCGATATTGGGGTACTGTGGTGGCCTTAACACAATATTACCGTAAGGTGGAACTGAAAGTATGCACTTCCTGATTTACCTTCTAAACTTTTCTGAAATCCTTGTGAGTGCAGACTGTTTGGCTGGTTTTATTACGTCTATTGGCATATTTAATTGCTGTGCTACCGCTTCAGCTCAGTGTGCTTGTGCTCTGCGGCTTACCCACTAAATTGTGAAGAATTTGAAGGGAATTTTAAAATATAGACCTAAAGAGCCAGTTAGCTATGTTACAATCTTTTCTGTTTTTGGACTAAAAATTTAAAATATCCTTAAAATTTATATTGAATTCTCAGCCATTCACACGTGAATAAATCTGATTTTTCATGCTTATCTAAGGTGATTTACTGCTCACTGGTTTTCAAAAAGGTGGGTCAGCTGAAACAACAACCACTTCTTGTCTTATTTTAAATCTGAAGGCCCAAAACATGTGTTCAGTAATAAAATAAGTCTATTTGCTTTCAAAAGGAACTGGAGGTTTATTCACTAAACTATGGGTTGCTGTGTGTTCTTTTGGGATGTGAAAAAAGGTAAAAATAGTAAAGTAAAAAAAAATCTTTTGGTTATTTTGCCCGGATGTAATTTTGGCATGTTTTAATTTCAAGCTCGATATCAGTTCAAGACAATAAATTGTTTAGAAAATAATAATCCCCTTGGAATAAATCTGGGATACAGTGTCATTCTAAACAACGGTTTTATATGTGACATTGCATGACATTATATACTTTAATGTATGCACACATGAACAAACATATATAAAATATAAAATGTATGCAGAAAATAAACATTATGATATAATTGAAAAAAAGCACATTTGTGTTATTGCTTTTACTATATGTCATTATGTAGATTATAGGTTGGAATCGCTTACAAGGCATCGTGTTCATGATGTTCCCTATGAAAAACACAAGTAATTGTCATGGCAGCTTGACAGAAGTTAAGCACTGCCATAATTCTACTAAATCATAATGCAAATGCCACTTCAAAAACGGAATGTTCATGGCAGTCAATGTGAAAGATTCCAACTGGGAGCCCGTTTGCCATTTCTGGTCTTACTTTAGTTTTTCTGTCAGTAAATGACATTTGTGGTCTTGATGATAGAAGTACAATAATTGGTGCTCAAATCCAGATAATTGCTGACTTATTACGGAACCTTCCTGAGAAGAATCTTGTTATTAGTATAAGACATCAAATAATTTTAGAGTTAGACAATAGATAAAAGGTTTATGCTATGCATTTTCACTTCAATTACCAAGACATCTCACCACCAGAAAGGAAGTATAAATGCAAAAAATGTATTATTATATCCTGTTTTATATTTTTTGTTCTCCATTTGAATGTGGAATTATTGTTGAATGCTAATGTGATTTATTCATGTGCTCGGTATCTGGCATCATGTTCCGCCTGACAGTAATACCTCCATGAATTAAAACTGTGAAAAGACAATACTCTAAAATAGCCTCTAATCAACAGGTACCATGGACCCAGAAGTTTTAGGTCTACCACCTATTATTAACTATTATTACAGTAACACTCCATACAATTTTAATGTGTTTGGTAGGTTTGACCTCAATAATATGCAGAATTTTCTACACGCTCAAACTTAATAGTTTCAGCACAAAACCATAATTGTTTTGCAGAATGTTGCACCATAAACCTGCATCCTTAGCCATGCCCCTTCATGCCAGAATAACTTCCTTTTTGGTGTATGTACACAGTTCAGCAATTAACAGCCACAACCTGGCTGCAGACAGAGAAACTACAAAACGGTACTGTCAGTGGCGGAGCTGTGGACTTTCTTTTCATGAGGAAGTATTTTCTGGAGTGAAGGCGTGTGAATAATGATGCATAATGACAATGGACACTCAAGACCCATAAATCACTTACACTTGTTACTCATCCTGGCTGTCAGACATCCAGACATGTTACTTCCTGGCTGTTTAGCTAGCTGGATTTAAATTTAGGAGGTAGACAACTGCTCAGAGCACCTGCCTTGCAATGACTTCTCATTGAGCTGTATTGGGAAATCTGTGATTGGACATCAATGGAAAGGGTTAAAGGTACACTGTAGGGTCAGGAACACAAATATGTATTCCTGACCCTATAGTGTTAAAAACGCTATCACCCCTGGCCCCTCTTTCCACCCTAAATATAGTAAAATCTTAAAACTGTGAATGTGTTATTGTGTGTGTTTGTTAATGAGTCTTTTATTGAGAGTGTTTGTGTGTGTGTCTGATAGTGATAGTGTGTGTGTCTGATAGTGGGAGTGTGTGTGTCTGTTAGTGAAAGTATGTGTGTGTGTCTATTAGTGAGAGTGCGTGTGTGTCTCTGTAAGTGAGAGTGTGTGTCTGTTAGTAAGAGTGTGTGTGTGTCTGTTAGTGAGAGTGTGTGTCAGTGAGAGTGTGTGTCTGTTAGTGAGAGTGTGTGTGTGTGTCTGATAGTGACAGTGTGTGTGTCAGTGAGAGTGTGTGTCTGTTAGTGAGAGTGTGTGTGTGTCTGTTTATGAGTGTGTCAGTGAGAGTGTGTGTGTTAGTGTGTGTGTGTCTGTTGGTGAGTGTTAATATGTCTGTTAGTGAGAGTGTGTGTGTCTGTTTATGAGTGTATCAGTGAGAGTGTGTGTGTTAGTGTGTGTGTGTCTGTTGGTGAGTGTTAATATGTCTGTTAGTGAGAGTGTGTGTGTCTGTTAGTGAATGTGTATGTCTGTCAGTGTGTGTATGCATGTCTGTCACTGGAAGTGTGTATCTGTCAGTCAGTGTGTATGTTTGTTAGCGAATGTGTGTCTCTGACACTGAGTGTATATGTTTCCGTCAGTGAGTGTGTATGTGTGTTTGTCAGTGTGCGTCTGTCAGTGAGTGTATATGTGTATCTGTCAGTGAATGCATGTGTCAGTAAGTGTGTCTGTCGGTGAATGTGAGTGTGCGTGTCTATCTGTCAGTGAGTGTGTATGTTTCAGTGAAAGTGTGGTTGGTTAAACAGTGTGTGTGATAATGACTGTGTGTATGCATCAGTGAAGGTGTGTGTCTGTTAGGCAAAGAGTATGTGTTGGTTTTCAACAGGAAGGGACATTTAGAAGGGGGGGAAAGGGTAGCTGAGTTTTGTCATGCCTAGGGCAGCACAAAACCAGAATACACCACTGTTTACTCCAATCTGCTGGTGCTGCCTCTGCCCCATCTGCCTGCTGTCTGCTGACATCATCAGAAGTAATGATCTCAGCCAATCACAATGCTTTCCCATAGAAAAGCCTTGTATTGGCTGAGATTTTCAATTCTGATGATCTCAGCCAAGTAGGAGGGCTGGGGGTGGAGCCAACACTTGCCAATCAGCATCTCCTAGTAAATATGCACTAAATCAATGCATCTCTATAAGGAGAGTTCAATGTTCCCATGCAGAGGGTGGAGACACTGCCCCAGGAAGCACCTCTAGTAGCCATCTGAGGTTGTGGCCACTGTAGGTGTCCCTAGGCTGTAATGTAAACGCTGCATTTTCACTTTAAGGTGTAGTTGCTCTGGTGACTATAGTGTCGCTTTAAGGATTAGAATGTGAGGGCTTGAAAATGCTGCATATAGGAGATCTGTAAGCTGTTTTTAGAGATACCCACAATAATAAAATGCATAATTAAATGGCTGCATGCTTTTTTGGTGGGTATATCTACTAAACAGTAATTTGTATTTATAGTTGTATCTGAACAGTGTTCCTTTAACTTTTATTGAGTTAATCATCTTTAACTGACCAGAACTTACATTATTTTTCAACTGCCTTTTCTTGAAGCAGCACTATCACAATCTGGGGACTTTGCAGAATGTGTAAAGACCCCAAAAGGTGACATCGCAGCTAGGGGTACGGTGGCCAGGGGCATGTAAAGGTGAGTTCTGCTTACCTTTCTTCTGGCGGATTCTCTCCATCTCCTAGTGCTGAAGCATGCACGAGAGTACGGCATTAAGGTCTACAGAGAATTCTGCAAAATAGCGGGATTCTACATAGACTGAGCCAATGCCCTGCAGCCATCACTGATGAAGACAGGGGGATTGACACTTCAAGAGGGCTCTGCCGAGTGCCTAGGCGTGGGAAATATACTGAGACAAAGTAGTTCCTACTTTGTTTCAGTACATCTCTTGACTGGTTTGGAATTTCAGTGACATTCCAACACAGTCAAAATTAGTATTTCAGAAAGATTCTATTTTTATGAAATACTAATTTTTCAGGGGGCATGTGACAATGCCGCTTTACGTTGGCTAAAAAGTTTAGCCAGCTTTCGAAAGTGTGTGAAGCTTATATCTCCCACAGAGTGGAATGTTACATAGAAGGAATAGATATAGCCATAAAAACTGTTACTTTTTTCTGTTTAATTTACATAATTTCTGATCTGAACATTATAGACGCTTTACTCCATAATGGGAAAATATCAGACATACAATCAGGAGAAGCTTTTTTATTAATAAAAAAAAAAGCAATGTTCAATGCCGCTGTTAATATTTTCTGGTTCAAGGCTGGAATAGTTGCACAGAAGGTAATCTGTGATTTAGAAATGATAACCAGATGGCTTGCTATTCATTGTGACATATTGATGCAGGTCTTTTTTGCCAATTGCAATCAAAATGCATTTTGGTCTGAAATCAACCAATTCATTCCTTACCAACTAATTCATAGTGATCACAGCCAGTTTTTCTCAATTGAATTTTTAGGACTGAAGCCCCCAGTGTGTGTAACCTACATAACACTTGGGCACCCATGACTAAAGGCAGGTTAGTGAGAATAATTTCAAATTGCTTTCAGAACCATGGACAATGCCAGGTGACATCAGAAATGTATAATGCATATTAAATATTACAGCAAATGTGACACAATACAAGGCTTAGCTTATGCAGGCAATGAAACATTTAATGTAAATTAGTGGTAGCAGAGATATGTGAATTGTTACATCTTTTAGCTCTCAAAAGCAAACAGTTAAAACTGTAACCATCTAAATATGGGCATTTAATCGCATTTTATTAGTCATTAGTGATGTCCCGAACGGTTCGCCGAACGGTTCGCGAACGGTTCCCACGAACGATTCGCCACAGACTCATCATTGAGTAAACTTTGACCCTGTACCTCACAGTCAGCAGACACATTCCAGCCAATCAGCAGCAGACCCTCCCTCCCAGACCCTCACACCTCCTGGACAGCATCCATTTTACATTCATTGTGAAGCTGCATTCTTAGTGAGCTGTCCAGGAGGTTGAGGAGTGGGAGGAAGATGATGTGGAGGATGATAAGGTCCTAGACCCCACATGAAATAATGGTCATGCGAGTGACGTGTGCAGTTTGGAGGAGGAGGCACAGGTCACACAGAGGCACCAGCACAGCATAAAATGGAGAAGGGTGCAAAAGCCAGTTCTGGGTGGCCCTTGTGACGTGTGCAGTTTGGAGGAAGAGGCGCTGGTCGCACAGAGGCACCAGCACAGCATAAGAGGGAGAAGGGTGCAAAAGCCAGTTCTGGGTGGCCGCATGGGAGTCCTTCTCCCCTTTCCGGGTCTCCCTAAACTTTCGGCAGTATTGCTTGGGGGTGACCGCATACCGGGCCAGGAGGGTAATAAAGGGATAGTCTCTGATCTGCTCTTCTGGTACTGCCCGGTAAATATCCGCTCCCTTCCCCACTAGTTTGCTGGCCAGGATGGTGACCCAGTCGCTGGGGTCCATGTCTTGGAGTAGGCACTGGCGCTCAATATCTTGTAAAAAGTAATCGATGCCTTCTTCTGCTTCCTTGAAGTCATTGAAGGCATTGTATGGTAGGTTGTGGGCCAGGGTGGTTGTGCTTCCTGGTGCCCTCTGCTCCCTTCTTCCTTCATCTGGGTTCATGGAGGTTGCCCCCTGTCTATTGGCAAGGACATAGACTTACACCTCCAAAAAGGTCCTGCTGACAATCTCCTCTGAGGGTATCTCTCGGTAATATGTCAGGCGCTGTTACACCTCCTTGCGCACTTCCTCCTCATCTCCTACTCCTGCTCGCCTGTCTGCGCTGCAGCGTAACTTCGGCCTTCCCGCTCACCGCCTCATGAGACTGTGCGAGCAGCAGCAGACGATAGTGGAGTTTCAGCTGCAGCACGCACGGGTCAGTCACTCTGCGGAACAGAGTTGTCTTTTTTTATCTGTCCCTATATTTTGGGGGCTACCCCAATTAAAAAAAAAAAAAAAATATATATATATATATATATATATAAAACAGTGCTGGCTACCTCCTGCTCCTCCACCGCTCCTTCCACCTACACCGCCATGGTCACCGCCTCCTCAACCTATGGGTCACTTAGTATAAACTATGAACACAATAGCAGAGGCTTGTGAAGACCTTTTCTCCATGCATCAGGAGTTGAGCATTTCTCCATGCATCAGGACTGCAAGAAATGCCCCGCAGGCCGCAAATGTTTCTTTTTTTATATGTTCCAATATTTTGGGGGCTACCCCAATTTAAAAAAATATATATATATATAAAAAACAGTGTTGGCTACCTCCTTCTCCACCGCTGCTTCCACCTACACCGCCACGGTCATCGCCTCCTCAACCTATGGGTCACTTAGTATAAACTAATAGCAGAGGCTTGTGAAGGCCTTTTCTCCATGCATCAGGAGTTGAGCTCAGTTTGAACAATGAAAGAGAATACCCTGCACTCCAACCCTCTCTCAAATGGATAATTCTGGTGATCCTCCTGACAGCCATGCTTTAGACAGAGCTGGACTGGGGATACAAAGCAGCCCTGGAAAAAAAATCTATGCCAGCCCCATAAGTCATTGCGCCATATAACGTCACATGTAATACGTAGGGCTATGTCTTGCCACCCCAGATGATTGAGTCATATATAAATACATATTATATATATATATATATATATATATATATATATATATATACACCTTTATACATATTATATATATTTTTATATATATATATATATATATATATATATATATATATATAAAACACAAGATCCAGCGCACTCACCTATCCACTAAACAGCAACTTCAAAGTTGAAAGATTTTATTAGTTTTTTTAAAAACACCTAATCTAGGCAAAAATAATGTGGGTTTAGTTACATTATATGATCATACATTGCATAAGCCTGCCACAACGTCAATGTACCCCATCTTTGGCAGGTCCTACACTAACAGCCTAATGTCTGCTCTTATGAGATTAACCACTTACTTGAGAAAAAAATTCCATCTGGGGCTCTCTGCAGTACAAGGCTAAATAGGGCCCTGGGATGAGGCACCTGTGACAGGGAGTGGTGCAAAACCAAGGAGTTGGCTAGATATATTTATTATGTATTTATATATGACTCAATCATCTGTAGATATATATATATATATATATATATATATATATAATATGTATTTATATATGACTCAGTCATCTGGAGTGGCAAGACATAGCCCCTTACATATTATTGGTCAATAAATATATTTGTTTTTTCTATTATAAAATATTCAGAGTAAAATATTTAATTATACAGTAAGCATACTCACATGCAGACACAGACAATCTCACTGACATACGCAAGCTCATTGATACACAGTGTCATAGACAAACAATCTCACTGATATATATAAGCTCATTGACATAAATACACAAGTTTACAGATGCACACAAATAGGCTCACTGACAGACAATCTCACTGACATGCACAGACAAGCTTATTGGCATACACACACAAATGTAGTACAGACAAACTCTGACATGCACAAGCTTACTACAGACAAGCTCTGACACGCACAAGCTTACTACAGACAAGCTCACACACACACACACACAAGCTCACTCACTAGAATGCACACACACACACACACAAGCTCTCTCACTAGCAGGCACACACACAAACTCTCTCACTAGCAGACACACACACACAGACAAGTTCACTCACTAGCAGGCACACACACACACACACACAGACAGGGCCTGCTGGGGGCACCCACCGTGAAATTTCCTGGTGGGCTCACCCTGTCTTGGGCCGCAGGGCTGGGCGTGTGGCTCTAGAGCTGCCCCCCCCCCCTCCCTCAGCACTGAGCCGCTCCTCCAGGCAGGTGGGGGCCTCCAGGAAGGTGGGGGCGCCTAGAAGAGCCCTTTCACAGTATGGCAGAGCAGGCACCTTCTTACCTTGATGACAGGTGCCTGCTCTGCCATCAAATCCCGGTGACCGGAGAAGGGGGGGGGAAGGAGAAGGCGGCGATAGAGGCTGTTCTTGCAGCCTCTCACTCCTCCCTCACGCGCCCTCTGATATGACGTCATTCCGGCCCCGGCATACTAAATGGCGGACGGGAGGAGTGAGGAGCTACCCCACACTGGATCCTAGGGAGTTGAGTGTTTAAGTGTTTGTCAGTGAGTGTGTGTGTGTGTCACTGAGTGTCTGCCTGAGTGTGTGTGTGATATATAATAAAACAACAAAGGATGTTACAGGATAATAGATGTTAAACAGCAGATGTTAATAGCTGGACACTTCTGAAGGGTGAGTTAGATTCTACCATAATAACATGTTATTTAGCTGGCCTTTCATACATCATTCATATCACATTCATTGGGTATACAAAGAGATGTGTTCATAGCTGCCTGGTATGAAATTCCTTGGAAATAGGATGTTCTACCCTTCTTACTGTTTCTTTTCCTACACACTCCCTCTGTTCCAGCTATGTATTGATAGCCATATCCCTTACTTAAATAGGAACATAGTAATATTCTACTACGGTATATGAAGAAATCAAATGCAAATACATAAAAAAAACCTTAAAGGACACAGAACGTAAGCTGAGTGAGTGGGTAACACATAGCATCTCTTCCTAATGTCAAAGGTTCCTCAATGCACTCTTACATATTGTAGATACTTATTTTGATGATATAAAGGCACTTAGAAAAATAATAATATAAGTATCAAGAAAATGTAAGAGCCAAACAGTGTAGCATTTTAGTCTCAAAAATGCTGTGTAGAAAATAACCTTAAAGAGAAAATGTCTCTTCTATGTAACGTACACCATTGAATAAAACATTTAAAATCTAGATTTGTATATGTGATGAACCACCTCCGCCAATCGATGCTTCCTAGCTGACGCTGAGGACCATAAGCATAGCACCAGACACCATAAGCACCATGGACCCCATGAACCGCCGCAGCTTGGGGTCCCTGGATCCAGGGACTCAGTAGGAAGGCCTCTCCTCCAAGAGAGTATAGCTGTGAAGCTCTTATAAGAGCTAGTGGTATAGCGGTATAGCAGGTTCCCTACAATCACGAGACCAGGCTACGTATTGAGGGTTAAGGAGGAATAGTTTAATGGTAGCCACACCGGCCTTTTATGCAAGTCCCCAAGCAAGGTGTATGCTCACATGGACCTTGTTGGGGACAGGGACATAAATTTATACACCAATTTATACACCAATGATAACATGTTTACAATGTATGACACTCCCACATACAATACAATAAGCCTTACCCTTTACTTAGGAGATACTTGAGTCAAGCACTATACTAAACTCAATTATCTCCAAACACAAAAAAACCCACAAATTTTTACTAAACCCCAAAAATACCTTAAAACACATAAAATCCCCATAAAGTTACATTCCTGATAACCCTGATCTGGGTGACCAACATATCCAAAAATCACCCAGATCAGTTCAGGGTTTCAGAAATGTTATAGAAGTCACAGTTTTTAATGGCCGCAGGTATGGTCACATAGCCAAAAATAGTTCCAGGACATTTGCGTCTAAGTCCCCCTGAAGTCTATTTGCAGTTTTCGTCCATGCGAACAAGATGGCCGCCACCTCATGGTCGAATGGCACTTCAAATGGCTTTGGGAGTTCGAAGTGCCGCTACGAAAGTTCGAATTGTTCCTGTTATAAGTCCTAACAGGCACAAATAGTGTTTTCAGATAGGGTTTAACACAGGGGCCATAGTCACAGGACAAGAGGCTGGCAAGTATGCCCCTCCAAGAACCCATGACAAGATCACAGTATAATTAAAAATCACCTATAATCTAGATAACTAAATTTAGCAAATTACATTATGATCTAGTTCAGACAAGGCAAAGCCAGGGGAAACATTGCAAATGAAGAGGAGAATTAAAATATTGTTTTATATATCCTCGAAACCTTCTCTATGCTGTACATATAGGGTTTATAACAATGATTGACAGTGAGCTGAGATGGAGACACACAGTTTTAGTATAAAGTGGTGTGGATTTATACATTTAATTTTGTTTTTATCACAAATACATATTTTTTTTTTATTATAGCTGTAAGTAAGCATAATGTTAAAAATCAAACAGAGTGACAGTCCCCTTTAAGGAATACGTTATCTTTTGATTTTCATTTACAAAGATCTTGAGAAAAAAACAAAACAATGTGTACACAAGATTATTCCCATGCAGAAGAAATAAACACACAGCAGTGTAACCCCCAGCATCCTTATAATAGATTATTTTAAAATACAGACCGTAAAACCAATTTGCAATAGGGATTTTACAAAAATGCATTTTAAGGTGGGTAATTAAAAACCCAAAGTAGAATTAACTTCCAGTTCGGTTAAAGCAGGACAGCGATGACTTTACAATCCAAATAAGACCATCTGCCGCTGGGCAAGTGGTGCAAGATTAATTAACGCTGCCACTGATCTGTGGGATGGTGTCTAAAGAATTGTGATTTGCTATCTATAAAGCCATGATTCAAACTATAATTCCAAATCACTGATAATATGCACAGTTATGACAAATGATGCCGAAAATAAATCTGCTTATTCATATCTGAGTGACTTGGCAACGACAAATAAAAAGTGATATTAAAAATAAAATGTTGAGATATTATGCAATGGCTACAATTGCTGCATTGATTGGTGAGCAGGGGGTCTATGCACTAATGTTTGACTTTTAAGGAAAAGATCAGTTGAAACAAGAAATTTCACATCTGGTCAAGCCAGCTGCTTCACGTCTAAAACAGGTTTAAAAATAAGGCAATCAAATTAGCAACTTATACCAGTTTAAAAAATAGTTTGTTTGAGCCATTTTGAACTGGCTTTTAAGTACTGACCAATTGTAGCACGTATTTAGGAGCATTGGTGGGATGAGGTAAATTCATTTTTAAAAATGCATTTTTTAGTTTTTAAGGGTAGTTTGACCTGGAACCATAGGCTTGCGCACCTCCGTGCTGCACTACCTTGGGGCAGACTAACATATCGGGTTCTTGGTCTATGACCGAGGACCCGACACAGGAGGGGGCATGGTGGCTTGCCCACAACGCCGCCGGGTGAGAGGCCCCTCCTGTCAGTCTGCTGTGCACAAGATCCAGCCTCAGTCTGCAGCTCCGCTGGGAGTGAGCTGCAGACTGAGGTGTCTCGCGATCTCCAGCCTGTCAGAGCGTTGCCGCGGCAATGCTCTGACTGGAGATCGCGAGACTCGCCATGTGGTCTGCAGCTCACTCCCGGCGGAGCTGCAGACTGAAGAGAGAGGGCACTGGACCACCAGGGAAGGTATTTAAACCTACTTATTACCCCCTGTCACTCACTGCCCCCCACCTCCCCTTCTACCCATTGTCACACACTGCCCCCCACTCAACCCCCTGTCACTGCCCCGTGGCCCTCTAGTCCCTGCCACTGCCCCTCTACCCCCTAACCCCTGTCACAACCCCAACCCCTGTCACTGCCCCTCCACCCACCCTACCCCCTATCCATATACCCCCTAACCCCTGTCGCTGCCCCTCCACTACCTACCCCCTGTTGTTGCCCCTCCACTCCCCTACCCCCTGTTACTGCCCCTCCACCCACCTACCCCCTCTCACTGCGCCTCCACCCACCTAACCCCTGTCGCCCACACAGTGCACCCTTCACAATCATACACACTGTACCCCACACACACTGCTTGCCTCTCAATTTCACACACTATATCCCTTACAATTACACAGACTGTACCCCTTATAATTACACACACTGTACCCCCCCACACTGCACCCCTCACAATTACACACACTGTACCCCTTGCAATTACACCACACTGTACCTTTCATAATTACACACACACACAGTACCCCTCGCAATCACACACACTGCACTCCTTACACGCTGCACCGCTCACAATCACACACACTGCACCTATGTATATTTGTATATATATATATGTGTGTGTGCATGTATGTATATATAGAGTGTAATGGTGTTGTGGAGAGAGGCAATGAGGCTAGTGGTGTTGTGGAGAGAGGCACTGAGGCTAGTGGTGTTGTGGAGAGAGGCACTGAGACTAGTGGTGTTGTGGAGAGAGGCACTGAGACTAGTGGTGTTGTGGAGACCGGCTTGGAGACTATGGTGAGGCCTAATAGAAAGCAGTTGTTGTTGGGGTGATTCCATTATAAGAGGTGTGGAGATGGACAATGGTGGTCTTGTGAGGTGTCTTCCCGGAGCTACTGCTCACAGAGACAGGAGACGTATCTGTAATATTGTTAAGCAAGCAAAACAGGAAGGGGAATTGGATGTACTTGTCCATCTAGGGACAAATGACTTGGCTTGCAATGAGGTTTCAGAGGTTAAGGACGTTTTTAGTGTTTTTGCCAATGATATACGGCAGGTTGCTTCCACACTGTCATTCTCTGAAGTTCTGCCTGTGCATAACACTCAGAACGACAGGCGGATGCGTATTAGGGACTTTAATTTGTGGTTTGGTGAATGGTGTCGGGAGCAAGGATTTGGCTTTATTTCTCATGGTAGCTCTGTTTGGAATGGAGATAAGCTGTACAAAAAAGATGGTTTGCATCTTTCTCAAAAGGGAACAAATGTTCTCAGTGAGCAGTTCAGAGGTTTTGCTAGGATGTATTTAAACTAGGAGGGGGGGTAAAAGGGTGATAAAACATCAATCCAATTGTCCCCCAAAACAAGGACAGAAGGTGCCTGTAGCAAGTGTGTTAAAAATGATAAGCTTAGAGTCATGTCTACAAATGCTCGCAGTTTAGGGAATAAGATCCATGAACTTGTGGCAATAATGGCAACTGATAGTGTAGATTTAGTCGCTGTTACTGAGACATGGTACAATGAGAAAATGACTGGGACATAGCAATACCAGGGTACTCTTTATATAGGAAAGATAGGGAAGGCAAGAAAGGGGGAGGGGTGTCCCTGTATGTGAAGGATAGCATAAAATCTAGCCTAATAAAAGTTAGTGAGGCAAACATAGAGTCCGTTTGGGCTACGTTAGAATTTGGTAATCACACAGTAACTCGTGTAGGTGGGATTTATAGGCCCCCAGGACAAATTGAAGAGTTAGATAATCTATTAGTTGAGGAAATAGCTAAAATGACAATGAAAGGGGAAGTTATCATGATGGGTGACTTTAATCTTCCTGATGTAAATTGGAAAACAAAATTAGCTACTTGTGCCAGGAGCACACATATTCTAAACTCCCTACTGGGATTGTCTCTAAAACAAGTTGTTGAGGAGCCAACTCGTAAAGAGGCCATACTAGATTTAGTGTTAACAAATGAAGATTTGGTATCAGATATTACTGTAGGTGAAAGTTTAGGATCCAGTGATCATCAGTCAGTGTGGTTTAATATAAGAACAGTGACTGAGTCACACCACACAAAAACAAAAGTTTTAGACTTTAGAAAAACAGACTTTTCTAAAATTAGAATATGGGTAGAGGAGTCATTATCAGACTGGAGCAATTTAAATGGAGTCCAAGAGAAATGGGATTATTTAAAAGTTGCACTATTGAAGGCAACAGAAAATTGCATTAGGCTTGTCAGTAAAAGCAAAAAATTCAAGAAACCACTGTGGTACTCCGCAGATGTGGCCAAAATAGTTAAAAACAAAATGTTAGCATTTAGGAATTATAAAAAAACCCAGAGTGAGGGAGACAAAATGATCTATAAGATTAGGCAGAAAGAGGCTAAGCAAGTTATAAGAGCTTCCAAATCACACACAGAAGAGAAAATAGCACAGTCAGTAAAAAAGGGGGATAAAACATTTTTTAGATACATAAATGAGAAAAGAAAAGTAAAACAAGGATTAGTTAGATTAAAAACAAAAGAAGGAAGGTATGTAGAAGAGGATAAAGGTCAGGCTGACTGCCTCAATGAATATTTTTGTTCTGTATTTAAAGAAGAAAATGAAGGAAAGGGATACATTAGTCATTTACTACACGTGAGTTTACAGAGGAAGAGGTTCTATTTCAACTGTCAAAAGTAAAGACAAATAAGTCAATGGGACCTGATGGAATACACCCAAAGCTATTAAAAGAGCTTAGTGGTGTACTAGCAAAACCATTAACAGATTTATTTAACCAATCATTGTTAACAGGAGTAGTCCCAGAAGATTGGAAGTTAGCTAATGTTGTGCCCATTTACAAGAAAGGTAATAGGGAGGAGTCGGGCAACTATAGGCCAGTAAGCCTTACTTCAGTAGTGGGGAAAGTGATGGAAACCATGTTAAAGGATAGGATTGATGAACATCTAAAAACACATGGATTTCAAGATCAGACGGACGTACTGCCGCTACATATCCCACAAGCGGGGATTATACCGCTGTACGCTATCCACACCAGAGCTGGCCATATGTGAGTTCTTTACCTTCTCTACCTATTGCATACTGAACCCCATCACAATTGAGAGCACTATTGTTGCCTTCTATTTTCTTTTCCGAGCTTTGGACTACCAGACGGTGTTGACGGAGACCCCTTCCCTACATATCCCTTAAGCGGGGATTATACCGCTGTACGCGATCCACACCAGAGCTGGTCATAGCTCTACCGAATGTGAGTTCTCTATTTCTGTTATTTACTGCACCTTGAATTTTACATACTGCACCATTGGTCGCCTCTACCTCTCTTGTATTTCCACATACTGAATAGTCAACACCAGACGCACCTACCTCCATCAAGAAACCTAATCAAGTATTCCTGACTATCCACCAGTATCCCAGCGATATTTTACTGGACTATCTTCCTCCATTTAGGCGCAGCCCTTATATATCTTTTTCTCTCTATCTGTGTTTATCCACTGAAGGACCTGAGGGGTTTTCCTTCGTTTGGGTTGCTGCCTACCTCTACTAATTGTGGGTTAATTAGCACTGAATTCTTTCCCTTTTTGTGTTTATATATATATATGTACGTGTGTGTATGTGTATATAAAAATACATATACACGCGGTGTGTGTTTGTGCTTTAGGATGCGCACGCCTATGCCTGGAACTATATTAATTGTATGGGGGATAATGGGCAGGGGTTAATCACTTGAGCTAAAAAGAAAGAAACAGGGATTATATACAGTAGGAGTAGACAACCTTCAAAATTCTAGATGATGGAAACTACACCTCCCACAATCCTCTTACAGCAATAATGCTGGCAAGGCATCTGGGGAGATGTAGTCCATAACATCTCAATGAGTACCGAAGTGTGCCTACCCATGTTATACAGAGTAACAGAAAAACACATAATTAACACTAATAGAGTGATTGAACATTGGAGTGTCGGTTACAGGGATAAAATGTGCTATTTTGTAGATATCCCCAAATGAAACCATGAGTTAATTTGATTATGCATTTTTTTATATTGATATCTTTAAATCAGGCTTTCAAAAGCTTCAAATACCTTGTCTGTAGCCTTTGCAAGCTCGTTTCTTTTTCCCCAGCGCAGGCTTTCTGTGGCTGTCCAATCACAGACTTCCCAATGCGGCTCAATGAGAAGTCTTTGCAAGGCAGGCGCTCTGGGTAATTCCTGCCTCTTGAATTTAGCTCCACTGAGCTAAACAAACCAGGGCATAAGAGAACCAGCTGTCTGATTGACAGCTGCGGAGATAACAAGGTTAATTTATAAAACTATTAGTTTTTATTACAATCTGCACTTTTTGCAAAATGAAAAAAAGAGGACAACTCTTCATACATTTAGCATTTCAGCAAGCTAAATTGCTTTTATGTGTCTGGAGTGTCCTTTTAACCATAGACCATGTAAAAAGTGGAGTTAAACTGCTAATACTTCTATTTTACAATATACCATGTAGTTCCAGCTAAAGTTTGACTTTGTCAATCTCACTCATTATGATGACAACTCGTGTTGCCTTTCCAACATGTGGGACCAGTCACATATGCTAAGATATGTGTAAAATTACTTGAATGTGTAATGTACTTCATATCAGTGCTTATCACTTTTCTAAAATAATTTGGCAAACTCCGAGCTGGTGTCACTTGACTGCATGTGCACAAGAGTGTCATCTGGATACATGCACACATCAACTCGTCATTCTGAAAAGTTATATAAATTCCAGGATTTTACTATTATCATGACGGAAAGTCATGATTTTATTAAAGCAAAGAAGGAATTTCCGGGCACTCAGAGTGTTGAAGCTGCAGGCAGATTTTAATGGAACAAAAAAGAACAGCAACGGGTCAACCTTCTAAGAGATCTTTTTCAAGCTTGAAAAGCAATACTGCTAAAACTAAACTTACCATTGAGGACAGGTCATTCAGGAAGTAGCGAGATGTTAGTAACTTACCTTGCCCTATACACGAGCCGTGCAAGGGCGGGCGGGTGGGTGGGATAATACTCGTCTCCGTTTCTTTAATAAAATTATGACTTTCCGTCATGATAATAGTAAAATCCTGGAATTTTATTAAAGACACGGAGGCTCCAATTATGCGAGTTCAAAGCTGTGAATTCACAGCTTCTGCAACATGTTGGATTGGTTTAAAGTAGAAATTACAGAAAGTATACTACGAGAACCAACCAGAAGCTTTTAAAATATCCTCCAAATGACTGCCAGCAGAGGAGGCTTTAGAAGCCATAGCACCGCAAATCGATTGAGAAGAAAAAATGGAAATATCAATACCTGCCAAGGACATGAGCCATTTGACCCAACGAGCCAAGGTAGGGTAGGATACTGGAGCATGCGGTTTACAAAAGGAAATGAAAAGTTGAGGGTCTGATCCTATCTGAAGGGGGATGGTACGTGCTTCATAAGCATGTAGACATGCCACCGGACAGAGCTGTGGTTTCATAGGAAAATCCAGGTAGAAGACCGACTGGGATAAAGCCTCATTATCTGGCCAATCTGTAAGAAAATTTAGCACCAGAGAAAGTTACATAAGGAGGAATAGCGAAGCAGAGGTGGCCTTGCGTAGCGAATGCCATGGAGAAGATGACAGACAAATGGGTGACGTCCAATCGGGGCACCATCAATACCGGTATGGCCAGCTGAAATAGCTGTGCGGTAGGTTTACCGTACGATATGCTTTTCCGTTATCATAGAGGAAAGCCAAAAATTGGAGGACAGTCGTCACAGGAGTTGATAGGGGATCCGCACCCCGTGCTACGCACCAATCATTCCATGTGCACCAAGCAGACTTGTAAGGCTGTCTCATGTCAGGTGCCCATGCGCCCTCGAGAAGTCTGAGGGCAAATGGAGGGAATGCATAATTCCAGGCGGTGGGCCAGTCCTCGGAGAAAATGGATTCATAGCCAATGCAACAGGGTTCGGCCTCCAACTGGGTAACTGGGCATTCATGCGAGACGCAAGCAAGGCTATTGCCAAAGGACCCCACAGATCCCAAATGCAGTGGATTTGGGGATCGAGGTGCCAGTAGCTGGTATCTTGCAGGTGGTGGGAATACCAATCCACTGTAATGTTGGACAACCCTGGTATATATTCTGCTCTGACAGAATAATGTGCTGAAGACAAAACTGCCAAAAGTCTCGGGCCAAATTCGCCAAAACTTTAGATCTCTTCCCTTCTAGATGATTGTCTGAGATGTTGTCCATTTTCAATGGGATTGAACACTTGGACAGTGTTGGGGAGAGGTTGCGAATCACAAAAGATCCTGCTGGGAGTTCTAGACAATTTATATGCAACGTTCACTCCAGTTCCGACCATCTTTCACCTGTTGAGACATCTCCACAACGCCCACCCCATCTGTAAGAACTTGCGTCTGATTCTATGACTACATCTGCAGCTGAGCCAAAAATGGCCCTGCCATTCCATGCCTCTATGTGTAGGAGCCACCAGTGGAGTTCCTCTTTCACCTCTGCATCTAGTGTCACGATAGCCTCATATGAGCCGCCGCCCCTGAGGTATGACCCCTGTAGATCTGACTCAGAGGAATCAATTTGGGCTTTAGTCTATTTCCAGTGTCTAGCCGCTTTTGCCAGGCTGCAGTAAACAGGGAACTGTCCGCAACTAACTAATCCTGGACACCAACTCCGACCGGGGGGAAGAAGGAGACGGTCCAGAGAAAAAGGCGGGAAAAACACTCTAAAAATGGCCGCCGTGAGGTGAAGAAACCAAAAGGATGGCAGCCGCGGCTAGGTAAAAAGTCAGTTGAAAGCGTATGGTTCGGGAACCAAACACAGCACCAGCGCGAAACACGCTATTGGAACACAAGCCTGCTGAACCTGGAGCCAAACGAAAACAAATGCAGACAAATGCGCATTCAAGATTTGATCAGAGCGCGAAAACAGCTGAACCGCAAAATGGCCGCAAAATGGCGCTCCTGATGAAATGCGCATGCGCGGCTCAGCAGAAAGGACCCAGATAGCTCAGACAACGATACAAACAGGCAGGCAAAAACAAATGGATTAGAGAGGTAGAGAAAGAGCCTCCCCAGGACTTCCGCCTACTGATGTCGCTGATTGGATGTTCATGTTACTAGGCGGATATTGTCATTATGATTGTCAATTATGATGTTATGCCTGTTTTTAAAAAAAAATAAAAAATTTTTGCTGCTGAGGGAATTAAAGAAAGATTGCAGCATAATAGGAGCCTCCGTGTCTTTAATAAAATCTAATTTTCTGTTTCATTATGTGGATTTGATTATATTACTGTATGTTTGTGGTTCTGGTTTTCAATTTGTCTACGGGGATCCATACTCCATCATTTCCATTGGCTTCAGACAACATGTTCACTCTGTAATGTACTCGTTAAAACTTACTTGAGACCTTTTCAGCAGATGACTACAGATAATGCAAACAATAGGTTTTTATCCATTCTCAGTGAGTGTAACTTCTGAGTGACTCTATATTTTATAAGTGGTATAACTGAATCCCTATAAATGTCTATTGACCCTTCCCATGTGTCAGACAATATTTACATAGACATTTCAAAACAAGTCCTGAACATTATAATGGTACAATTGAGTTACAATCTGTACTTTACAAATGAATAGACTTGTAAATTTAAAAAAATACTTAGAAATTCCAGTTTTATGCGCCTATGAAGTAAACAATTGTTTGACAAACAATTTACAAAACTGTGTTTTAAGCAATTTATCAGGGGACATACTGTTTAATTGGGTAATTATATTATGCTACGGCCTTACTAATGTCCCCTAAAAGTGACAGATTATTTTTTTTCGTTACCTTAATAACCTAACCTCTGTCCAGTTTCCAACAGTGGCATTTATTTAACGTATAAACTTCTATTTATAAACCTTGCACGCATGCAGCATAACGCCATTGTTAGAATTAGTGTGAAAATAAGACTCATAATCTTAACCTCAGACAATAAAAAAACAAAACAAATTGTAATTATATGGGCATTGTTAAATTGGAAGCAAAGATTTTCTTTGTTACATTTGCTTTGTTAGATACTTTGAATCTAGCACTTGTTTGAATGTGTGCAGTTGTAAGTGCTACAGCTTAAGAACATTACGTGATATTTCGATAGAAGCACAGCATCCATTTTAGTTTAATGCTTAAAATATCTGCATGTGACAAGTTCATTAGTGAAACGTTAACTAAGGAAGAGAAACAAACACATGAGCATAATTGCTGGCTCTAAGTAGGTTGCAAATGATTTTTTGAAAGGATCAAAAATAAAATATAAAAATACTGCATTAAAATTCCTACCTAAAAATGCAGTTAAATGATGGCAGTAATGTTAAAAGCACTGCTCACCTGCTAGACATTTCAGTAATACAAATGTGTGGTCTGGATGTTTAGATGTTTTTGGTATGCTTCCACTTAGACCAACAATCAATGGGTTGCTCTAACACATTTTGTCAAGAAAATGAAGCAGATGTATTTTTTTGTTCTTTCTGAATTTGCCCTATGGGTGGTCCTCATTCAGGAGGTCTCAAGCTAATTTCTTATGCCAACAGAACTTCTGCTATTACTATGGAGTGGTCGCATCCACAGGAAAAGTACAGAAGCAAAATGAGAGATAGGTTTCATCTCTACTAACAAAATGTAGACAAGCACAGGTGATCCTTTAGGGTCTACCACATACTTAAAGAAACACTAAAGCATTTGGAATACAAACCTGTATTTCAAACACTATAGTGTCCCTTGCCCTAATTCTGGAGGTCCGTTGCCCCCTCGGTGGATAAAGTGTTAAAAAACCCTTCTTTCTAACACCTAAGCTTTATCACGGGCTAGGTCCCTCCTCCTGAGAATCAATGCTTTGGATTTAAATTTGAAGACGTTAGACATCCTCATGCAAAGCGTAACAAGGTGATCCCCCATAGTTGAGTCAGTTAGTCGAGGTAAGCGCTTCAGGACTCAGTAACCCCCCACTGTAAGGCCCCATATGACTGCAGCTTGGTTAATGCCCTTTCTGGAGCATTATCTATCAGTTTCACCCACGGTTATCTGTGCTACACGCTTCCATTCAAAGTTCAATAAAAAAGAAAGGAAAATGTCGAAACGACCAGTTCTGTATGTGAAAACAGAAGTAATTATAAAAAAAAAACCTGTGGAGTCCCCTCAGTCTGGTAGGTCCTGGTGTGACAGAACCAATTGTATCTCCGGTAGTTCCGTCCATGACCATTCACATTTAACAAGCTATAGATGAAGCATAGAAGTTTACATAGAACACATTTTTGGGGGATAAAAGACTTGTGCAAGTCTAATTAAATGTGACAACATTCAGTGTAAGTCAAGAACTGCAAAATGTTCCTGTAGCAAGTCAGTGATGTATAGACAAGTACAGAGAGAGGCATCTGCATAGCAAAGATTAGAACAACACCATGTATAACAAAAGAGCTGATACATGTGATACGAGCCTTCACCCTTTGCCCTATATAGTCCTGTATACATTTTCTTTTAAGTATGTAAACTATATGTTAAGATATTCATCAAAACAGAATTGTTTCCACTCCTGAGATATGTAACTAGTTCTCCCCGGTGCCTCATGCACTTGTTCTGCCGTTAGTCACTGGATTGCTTTCTAATATAATTCTGTACTTGTCCTTCTTAACTTATGTGCTATCATTGCTAGATGCCTTGTTGCTATGACAACATAGCACTACCTCATGATTTACTTAATTGGGCAGCTGCCCATCTCTTTCACAGCCTTTTTACATTTATTACGTGTATTGAAATGTAGGATTATCCTGCATCCCCCAGATACCTACTTTGAGAAAGGCAATTGTGCAGAAATATTGAGAAGTGTCTCTCTGCTCTAGGTATCTGCTCTTTTTCATTATTATTTCTGTATATTGTTGGCATAGGTTTTCTTTACATATAATTTGCCGGTGTCTTTTGTGTACACGTTTTATTTTTTTGTTTTATTTTAGTCTTGCAGTTTTTCAGATTTGCATGTCTTACTGTTGGATTTTGCTGTATTTATATATATATATATTTTTTTTTACATGTAGATATTAGATCTTAGATTTTCTTATTCATATTATTTTCTGATATTTTCTGATATTTGTGTCACGAGTTTAATGTGCTACCCTATATTTATATAAAACCTAAAACCATGTGGGAGCTGGGAAACACAAATGTGACAGGTGCCTACATGGAGGGACATGTGAGTTGTTAGTAAATGGTTCTCACTCCCTCATTGTTTATAAATAGCACATTGTATGTGACTGGGTACAGCATCATTAGACTGACAGTTTAATGGAAACTAGGTGACTAATGCAACCTCTGCAAGAAGAAACATTAACTCAATATGAAGCATTATTGAGAGCTCTGGATAAACTGGCATGTGATTTGGGTGGCATTGCGGGAAGTGGATAGGATAACATGTAGACTCTGCCATGTAGTCAGACAGGTATGGCCTGTTGTGTTGGAAGTGAGAGTCAGGTGCATAAAGTAGGATGGTCCAAGCAATTAAAGAAATGCTCTACTCACTGTAAGAACTTCATCATATTGTAGTTGTTATAGTGTCAACATTAATCCCCCCCTTTAATTGGCCCACTATATATATATATATATATATATATATATATATATTTTTTTTTTTTTTATTATTATTATAATTTTGTAATAATTAGAAGGCTTGGACGTGCGGCTTAAAGCCATCTGTATAGGAGAAACAGGACTGTTACGGCTCAGGTCTCATACCCGACATACTATGACATCACACATGTATCCGCTATGATGTCATGGCTTGCCATATTGAATCGTTGCATCCAATAATTCTCTATGACATGAGAATCATTGGCAGATCACGATGAGCACTGTACATCTGACTACAGTCCCCGATGTTCTTCTGTGAGGAGCAGTGGATTGGTCTATCATATTCTAGACACCCCTCCAGGATAATATCACGTGAGGAGAAGTCAGTCTTGACACAGTACAAATATCACTCATTCATCAATTACTTATTCATCACATACATCTTTAAACTGTGTATTTTTGATTTTTCAATAGTCTTGACAACGTGCCTCTCAGCAGGAAATGCAATGATGATTATTTGACGTCTACAATAAATACTTCAGAAATAACACTAGCCAGCTCAGGACTCTCATTCTGGACTGACCATTAAAAGATGCCAGAGAACGAGTTACTCCTCCAGCAGCTCTAATTGGTAGAATATCAATATAATAGTTTATGTAAGCTGTCAGTTTGTTAACAATACTTTAGGTGGATATAACACACAGAATACAGCAGGAATTCAGCACTAATCAACACACAATACATGCAGAATGGGCAGCAACCCAAGCGAAGGAAACCCCTCAAGTCCTTCAATGGATCAAATACAACACAAAAAAGATGTAGTAGGGCTGCGTCAATATGAATAAAATAATCTTAGAAAGAGTAGGAGGTCTCGCTAGAGTAGCAGTAGATAATCAGGGAAACTTCATAAGACTTATTCTGGATACGTCTCAGGGTGTTAGTTCGTATATATGAAACAGAGAAGAGGCAGAAAGCAACCAATAGTGCAGTAGGTCTAGAGTCCAAAAGTGCAGTAAGTAACAAGAGGTAGAGAACTCACATTTAAAAGAGCTATGGCCATCTCTGGTGTGAAGAGCATACAGTGGTATAATCCCTGTTTATGGGATGTGGGAAGATGTATCCATCAGCACCGTCTCGTAATCCAAAGCTCCAAAGGGAAGCTAAAAGGCAACAATAGTGCTCTCAATTGTGGTAAAATAGAGTATAAAAGAGTGTTAAGAGTAATACTCACAAGTGTAGAGCAGAAACACAGCTCTATTGATATAGCATTGGTGGTAGGATCCCCGGATTTACTTGGAGTAACAGCGTAGGGCAGGCTTACTGCTCAATGGTATCAGCTCTGGTGGTATAACAGTCTGGTTGACATCAGGGCCAGCTGTACATTATGTAAAGATGATATGCAACTTAATGCTAACTCAATGAGCTCCATGGGCTGGTTGGGGAGATAGTGAGACAAACACATCTCTAGTGATTTAACATAATTTTACCCATGTTATATGCTCGACCATGGACAGAACAATCTCAGTGTTCTCTTGTGTACTGATTCTTCCTCTAGAAGTCTAGAGTCAGAAGTATTACCTGAGCGGGGCAGGATCAACAATTTGTCACTGTCCTGGTGGATCTGGGAGAGTTAGGAAGGTAAATCTCTTTTTAGCGAAACTAACTGGGTTATTTACTAATGTGAGAATTGTTAGAAATTCAATGTGAATTTCGAATTTAAAGGGACACTATAGTCACCAGAACAACTACAGCTTAGTGTGTCTACTGCCTGTCCCTGCAGCTTTTTTTTAAAATAAATTCTTTATTTTCATAGTGCAAGGAATGACATACAGGCTTGTGGTTCCACAACAGCAATGACAAGCTTATTGCAAACTCAGAGACATATACAGTGTCATGGCATAATAAGAAGTTGCACATTTTTATATTTTTAGGAAACAGGCTGAGACATGGATTTGATCTTAAGACTAGAGAGAGTACAGAAAAATGAGTAAGAGAGCAAGCATTAGATTAGGTATGTTGCTGTGTTAGGGTGTGGAAAATATGAGTATACAGGAGCAGTGTTAAACATGAGGAGGAAAGTAGTGTAAGCTCTGTTAGAGCAGGTTTGCAGTGCCAGAGGTAAGGAGGGCACAGTGTCAACACAGCTGGGCAGCGCCTGAGGTGGAACACAGGGCAGTCATCCTATGCCCAGGCTGGGTAGGCTTTTTGTACGTTCGTGCGATCTGCTTGATTGATTGGCACTACTGTGCCATAGGTGAGCTTCTTCCTCCCAGTTCCAGAACAGGGGGACAGTGTGCCTCCTGTTCTCGCTTGATCGCAGAGCTCCAGATGCTTTAGTTTTCCCGTCCGGGAGAGAGCATGCAGGCTGGGGTGTCTGGTGGGATCGGCGTCTACGATACCATGCAGTTCACCGGTGTCGCGGAAGGGTCTCAGTGTGGGATTGTCGGGGGTAGAAGAAACAGCTGGCGGTTTAGCAGCGTGGTGATTGTGGTAATTGCATTCGTTCCCTACCTGGATCATGTCAGGGTGCGTCAGCTTCATCCTCTCCTCCAGCATGGCCCAGAAGTGAGCAAAGATTACATAGAGTCTAGATGAGATGCTGTATGAGAGATCTGTTGAGTCTGCTGCGTGGCTTGGGGCTGGGCCTTGTTTCACAGACATTGTGGCGTCCACATCTTGCTTAATTTGCTTAATGCGTACATCCATACACACATACTGCTTAATGCATACATCCAAACACACAAACTGCCTTATACATGCATCCATTCACATATACTGCCTAATACCTATATCCATACACACATACTGCCAAATGCATGCAGCCATACACACTTACTGCTTAATGCATACATCCATACACACGTACTACCTAACACATACATTGTACATTGAATACATAATATATCACTGTGATAAATTATGTATTTAATGCATTTGGTGAATTTAATTCATAATAAGACTAGCACAGATGAACACACACTCACAGGCAAGCACACACATTGACAGACACACTCACTGACAAACTGTCATACCTCCTCGCGGCCCACGCTGCTCCGGTCCCGCCGTCCGCTCTGCTCCTGCAGGCTCTGCCGGCTTCCAACTGACAGCGCACGCAACCAGGGACGCTCGCATGTGTGCGCGGCTTGCCGCTGAAATCTTAAAGTGATACTACCATTATTGCATGAATCCTGGTAACCCTTTTATAATCTCTCCTATTCTCTTCCCTAGCCTATCAGATCTCTCTTAGCCCTATTTATACCTCCCCCCTAATTTCTGGCTTCCTTGACCCTTGGCTTTGTTTCTCGTTTATTCTTCCTTCTCCTGCCCTGACCTCGGCTTGTCTGATTATTCTGTTACTCTCCTTATTTTTCTTCACGTTAAGTCCGGCCACTTTAAGGACCGGTAATACGTCTAGCTTGGGTTGCCTGTTAGTCCTATAGTTAGCGTGTTGGGGAACCTAACCTTGACACAAACACACACACTGTCAAACACAAACACTAACAGACTCACTGACAGACATACACTCACTCACTGGCAAACATACTCACTCACTGACAGACACACACACAATCTTATTTGTTGAGGCCCATTCAGCCTCCCTGCCTCCCTGGGGTCCAGTGTGGGGCAGCTCCTCACTATTCACACCTGCTGTTTAGTATGCAGGGTCCAGAATGACGTCATATTCCGGCTCTCGGCGTCACAGAGGGTGTGAGAGGGAGGAATGAGAAGCTGCAAGAACAGCCTCCCCTCTCTTGCGACCCCCACTGCCGACGCTTGCTTTCCTCCCTTACCGCCGGCATTTATTGGCAGGCAAGGTAAGAAGGTGTCTGCTCTGCCATACAGATTAATGCTCAGCTTTGGGGGCACCTTAAGGTGGACAGATGCCCACTTCCTGGGCCCCCTGTGACAAGGGTTCCTCTCTGGCACCCCCACGTTCCGGCGCCAAAAGGATATGCCCAGCACTGTGGGGGGGAAAGTGGACCAAAACCCGCTGACCCAGTGATGCAGCCCAAGACAGGGGCAGCCCACCATGAAACAACCCTAGGCAAATGCCTAATTCGCCTAACGCTTGTGCCGGCCTTGGTCCTGAGTCAGTGCTGCACAGTGTACAGCCCTGACGTTAAGTGTCTCCAAACTCAGAATAGAGACGCTGAACCTTCCTCATAGAATTGATTAATGAGGAGATGCTGATTGGCACAGCACTGTATTTTGCCACGCATGTGAAATAGCTTCCCAATACTTTCCTGTAGGAAAGCATTGGATTGGCTGAGAACATTAAGTTTGATGATCTCAGCCAAGGAGGTGGAGCAGAGGCGGGACCAGCCACAATGAGACATGCACTTCACTGGATAAACAGTAAGTAAAATACCTTTTACCTTGCTGACGGATCCAGAATCTAAACTAGGTTTTTCGCAGCTATAGTGATAGGAATACATATTTGTATCCCTGTCACTATAGTGTTCCTTAAAAGCCAAACTAGCCACACTGGAAGCAAAGCTTGCAGAGTGTTTCTACTTCAACTATTTCAGCCTTAAATTTGAAATTCATTTTAAATTTCCAACAATTGTCACTTAAGCAAATAACCATGTGAGTGTCTATAATAACTGTTATGTATTTACATCGAGTGATTATTGCTTATTGAGGAAGACAGTTAGCAGAAGGGAGGGGTGTCTGAAAAGTTAAATGCTATTTTCCCTTTATTTTTATTTTTTTATTTTCACTACAAAATTATTATTTTTTCTTTTGTGAAAGACGCAAAGGTTATTTTCAGGACTTGGTATCAGTTTAAGTAACTTAAGACTATGATACTGCTAAAAGGCATATTTAAAATACTCTTTCTTTAGATCATAGCTCGGGATCTGTAATAGTTCTGATTAAATTGATATTTTTATGTTTACTTCATTGCTTACAAATCAGCCAAGTGTGTGTTTTCTTTAAGATTTAAAATAAAAATGACAGCCCATAAAAGTTTGTCTTCAGAATAGTATTTCTGTAATGGATTTTAAAACTTAGATTGTTGCTGATTTTACATTTATGGTGAATAAAAAGGATTAAGTGGATTTTTTCAAAAGCTTATTATTACATTTATTTACATTTATAGATGCTAAAGCAGTTCTCGCAGTACTTAAGGGTATAGTGCATACAATTAATTTAAAACCGAATACTTTGTGCTCTATTTATCCATTGATTGATTTCAATTTCTAGTGATCATTTTATTTAAAGACATAAACTCAATAGGTAGCTAATCTAGCAAGAAAGTAATTTGTATTAATGTGGTGAATTAAATAAAAAGTCTGAATATCAAAAGGATGCAATTTAAAATGCTAGTTGGCACTTATATAATGCAATAAAATTACATGGTTTTTTTTTGTCAGTTATGGGAAATGTAATTTATTTAAGAAATTTCTATATATGTTTTGGATTGATAATAAATATATGCGAACAGGGCGACACTGGAATAAAAAAAATGTGGTCTGGGCATTTTCTAATCAGAGAGGTCCACTGGTAGGGGGTGGAGTCAGAGAGGGGGTATGTTTCGTTATCACCAATGACAGTCAAATCTCTGAGAGGACATCCCATGCGCAGAGCCCTGCTAGAGAGCTCTTACATGGGAAAAAGGTTCTGTGTAATTCGAAGTGCTGTGTTTGCTTGTGATTTGTCTGTGGTGTCTCTATAAGTGGCCAGGAGTGAGTACTGTGCACGCATTTGGTGGATAATTTTGGTATTGTGTATGTGTAGAGTGAGCTGCTTGTGGTGTGCTGTTTTGTGTAAAAAAGTTGGTTAAAGTTGTGCTGTGTGCATAGGGGCTGTAGTGTACATGTTTTTTGGCTGCAAGTAGTGAGATAGTGTATACGTGCTGGAGTGTGTGTATAGCGGTTGTAGTGTATCTGTGTAGGGGGTGTAAAAAGTTAGGATGTGTAGGGTATCTAGTGTGTGTATAGGGCATGCATAGTGTGTATATGGCATGTACTCTGTGTGTCAGGGATGCACTGTGTGTGTGTAGGTGGTCCAGTGTGTGTCTGTGTGTACTGTGTGTGTCAGGAATACCGTATTTCACTGCATTATACTCGCAGATTTTATGCCTAATTATTTTCCTTAAAAACAGGGATGCGACCATTATGCGGTGTGCGACCATTATGTGAAGCTTTATTATTTTTTTTAACAGCTTTTTAATAGTTGCTAAAAATATTATAGTTGCTAATAACATAGCTGCATAACATAGCTTCATTACAAGAACTCTGATCCGATGCCTGTCTCCCAATCATGATCCTGATCCCTGTCCTCCTGTCATTTTAACTAAGAACATACACATTCCTAAAGCATTGCATAGACAAAATGCACTAAAATACAATAAACTGATAGGTAATAATGATCTTAAGTGTAAGATCAGTAGGATGTTTGCCATCAGTTTTCAAGAATACAAATGTCTTTCAACAAAAACAACACTGGTCATTTATGCAACTATTACATGATGAATTGGATTTTAACCAATTTTTGGACTGAAAAACAGGGTGTGACTATTATGCAGTGTCGACTATTATACGGTGAAATACAGTATACTTTTCTTTGCCATAAATGTACTGTGTGTGTCAGGAATATAATGTGTGTGTGAGGGATGTATAGTGTGTATCAGAAATCTACTATGTGTGCCAGGGATGTGCTGTGTATGTCAGGGATATACTGTGTGTCAAGAATATACGGTTTGTGTCAGGGATGTAGTATATGAGTCAGGAATATATTGTGTGTGTCAGGGATGTACTCTGTATGTCAGGAATGCTGTGTGTTTGTGTGTTTGTGTAGATGGTGCAGTGTGTGTCTGTAGGGAGTCTAGTGTTTTTGAGGGGTGCAATGTGTGTGAATGTGGTAGGGTCTGTATTGTGTGTGGGGGAGATGAGAGAGGGGACATCTGAATAACTAAATATATATATAAATATATTTCATTTAAAGTGAATTATACATTGACAAATACGTTTAACATTCCCCCCTCCCTTCTTCTTACCTTTGGGCAAGGAGGGGAGGGCACTCAAAGACCTAGTGGTTTGGTGGCGTCTCTAGGTCTGCAGTTCCGCCGGGTGCAGGCCGAGCTCCCTCATCTCGCAAGCTCCGGCACTGCTATGTGTTGGAACATTGCCATGGTAACCTGCGGCAACACTCTGAACTATGGAGCTCTCAGAAGGAATACTCTGCATGAGGTCGATATCCCCACAGGCCATATGAAGCATGGCTGGTACTGACTCTGCATGTGCCGGCAGTGGAGATCCTTTTTTTTTTTTTGACAATCTATTTTTATTTATTTTGTCATTTTGATGCAAAGAAATACACATACAGTATAGGTACGGTAGTAAACACGAACAAATAATAAGGTACATTTGGTATTTGTTCAGTAAAAGTGAAGAATACGTTGTAATGAATGTTTCGACTAGAAGTGGGGCAAAGCAGCTACAAAGGCAATCATTATCATACATAGTACTATTAGCGTCTGCAACGTTATCATTAAATAAATGCAGCACGTTTATGTAGTGCAAATGATGTGGCAAAAGAGCAATGTGGCTTCACATCTCCACAGGAAGCAGCCGCGCCATGGCCTTACGTGTCCCCATTCCGCAGACTCCGCCTTACACCCATGGCCACACTACCTATAACAATATGGTGTCCCCCATTTTCCCACCATTGAGCGCATCTGAGAAATAGCCATCGGCCTGGAGTTACAAACATCTCCTGCACAGCAGCGTCAGGCTGGGACAATTAAGGAATTTCAACACCCTTGTGCCCATATAGCAGTTTGCGATGTTATTGCTTCAACCGTCTGTCTAAAATGCTTCAAACTGCTGATCCAGACTAAGAAATAGTTGTGACAAAGTGCCCTTCTCCACTTGTACCTGGAGAGGACTAATTGCCAGCTTCTTGCCCTGCGAATATGGCCCCTGGGAGATTTTGCCCTTTAAATACGTTATTTGGGCATAGTGGATTTTATTAGACTGGTTCTGGCCCTTTAAATGCTCTGACAAAGGATCTGCAGTTTTGCTATGGCACTTCGGATGCAGAGTGTGAAGAAAACCCCTGTTTTATGGACTTAGTTTGACTGTTTTATTCCCCTCCCCCCCCCTTAGAACACCAGTTTAAACCCTTAATAACTGTCATATTCTCAAACTCCCTGCTTGGGGGTGGGATAAGTCTGCAGTGCTGATGGTGTTGGTTGGAGTCCTCGGCAAGCACTAGGAGCATTGATTGGCAGAGGTACTCGGTCGGAGTGCCAGCGGGTCCGTCACAATAGTGATATAGAAAGCATGACCAGTAACGAGAAATAAAAGACAAGGAGATGAGAGGTGGTGGTGAGAGAGAGAGAGATAGATAACATCATAATTAGTAGAAAGTGCAAAGAGAGAATGAAAGAATAAAAAAAGGTAGGTGGGAGGAAAGCAGATGGGTGGTGAGGGGGTAAAGCGGGGAGAAAGGAAAGAGAAACTAAGAAGGTACATATATATATTGGTGGTGCCCCAAAGTCGCGGACCCTGTTCTATTACTACTATACACTCTACGCCCATGTGCCTCTATCTGATCAGTGTCCCCCCAAGGCACTAATGTATCTACTCCACTTGCCCATTCATACTGAGATAGTATATCCAGGTATTCCAGATTGCCTCATACTTAGCACTCATGGTCCCCTGAGTCACCACCCTTTCCTCCACTTGCCGGAACTCCTCAATCCTCTCCACCCAGTCCCGGTAGGTTAGTAGTACTCTCCATCACCAAAACACCAGGATCAAGGAGAATCTTACATTTCGAGACCGGGAGGTAATACCTATTTAGGAGCATGTCAGCCAGGTGTAAATTCACTCCTTTGTCTGCAACCTTCACCAGAGTTCCATGCACCATTTTTCAAAAGGGTGTTATGAGGGGACAATCCCAAAACATGTGTAAAAGCGAATCAACTCCAACAACAACTCTACAATGCCAACAAAACTCTGACACTTCTGGGAGGAATTTATGAATCTTCTGTGGCGTATGGTACCAGTGGGTAAGGATCACATAATTGGCTTCCTTGTGCTTTTCGGTCAAAGAACTAATATGGGTAAAGATCGCTATTTTGCTCCTTTTCTGTGCAGTGAAGGTTGTTTAGAGTGCTTCCCCATAATGATTGAAATTTGAAAGGTGAAGGCCTAGCTTCCGACATCAACAATCTGTACAACATAGAAATACCATGCACCAGTGATTCTCTCCTTGAGCAAACTTTCTCAAAAGGGGGAGATTCTTTGTCTCTCCCATGCTGACCTCGGCCCATGGCCATCGTAACCCACTGGGCATTTGCCCAGTTTGCTTTTTTGTTTTACTTAAAATAAAAGGTGCTAGGTTTTCATCTAAAATTCACTTCAGATTTTCTTGGGTTTTATGCTTATTTGCATACTTTCTATTTTCAAAAATAACAAATAGCACATTGGATGTAAAAACAAAATGTATAGAAATCTCTAATATGAAAGTAAATGAATCCAGAAAAAAATATATTATTTGCATTTATGTTCATAGAAAACTTGTAAAGATTGCAAAGACAATGCACAGAACTCGATCTGTGAAAAATTGCATTATTGTTTTCAGCAAATTCATTTATTCATCTCCAACCAGATATCTGTAACTGCCTTTTCCTACACGATTTACAAAAATATAAAGAGCCACATTACAAAAAAAAGCTTGTATAACACCCTTTTCCCCCTAAATAAATAAAGAGCTGTCATCAGCCTTCTGCTAGTATGTTTCATACATGGTTTTTATATGTCAACTTGCCCATGGCCCAGATACAGAAGTATGCGACATGCTGTTCATTATTTTTAACCCCTTGAGGATGAAGGCAGTTGTCAAAGTTCCGAACCAAAACAAAACCTAGAATTTGTGCTATTTTTAATGTATTTAATTTTAAGTGTACCCATACATATTATATATTGACTTTAAAGTACAGATCTGGTTCTATATAGTATATATGTCTATATATACTATCCTAACACATAGTGAAGTTTGAGTTAAAGTGGAAAAAAATGGGGAAAAACACTCTAATTTCACATTTTTGCTTATAATGTTTACACATCCAGTGCTACTAAATACAATGTGCATGAAAAAGATTCATGAATCAGTCCTGGTTGGTAAATGCCTAATATGTCTAGGATCTAAATACATTTTTTGTAGTTAATGCTAACCCTATACCAACCAGCCCAATGTTATACCAACCCTAACCCTATGCTTACACTAAAACTAACAGTATACCTACCCTAATCGTACAACTAACCTTAACCTTTCATTAATTCTAACTTTAAATCAGCATTAATCTAACTCAGCACTTACCATATCCTGCCCGAACTGCACCCTAACCCTAATATTAACTCTACAACCAATTCTAGCTCTGACCGTACCCTAACCATGACCCTAAACCACTTTGACTAGTGCATAGAGCACATCTGTAAGTCTCTGGCCACTAAAAATGCCCCATGTAACAAGGGATATCTGGGTCTCCTGGAGTGAGCAGGGATTTAACCTTGCTCATAACGCATTGTGACCTGTGGGGATTTAAATGCCAATTTAAAGAGCTGTAGGCATCGCTCACTTTGAATGCCACACACAGGTAATCTGGCAGCCTGAGGCCACTAAAAATGGCCCCAGCTGGCAAAGGGAAGACCCAGGTATCAACTGGTACCTGAGAATCCCAGGTGTGAGCAGGGATTTAATGTGTCCTAACGGCAGTAAAGCCCAGTGTAGTTATGATGTATTAGACAGAACACATTTATACATATGTCCTGACAGATATTCCATGGAGTAGATCCATATGTTATAAGTATGCTATTTCCAACATAAAGCATATTATTAATACCAAAAAACTCAGTTTCCAATAGAAATGCCACGACTAAACATATGTAGACAACAACACTTTATACTACAGTTTTTAGTGGTCACGGATAAACTGTGAATTAAGGGCACTGTTTGATGTGTGGCCATGTGCTAAACACTAATTGTTTAATTATATGTTAATTACAAAAATCCTAAAGATCAAGTTATCACACAATCTTTGAGAGGCAAATAAAAATTCCTGATACAACTTAACTCTTCATTTAAACAATTGTGCTCATTATTAAAAAAAAAAATAGGATAGGAACATATTTAAATTTTTTTATTTTGAATTCATTTTGCTTAAAATATCAACTGATATTGTACATTGCAAAACTGCACTAACAGATGCAGCTGGTTTATTAGAAAATATAATGTGCAAGAATCCCTTCGCTGTGCCGCTCTGTGGGTCTCTCCAGTAGTAAAGAGATTTAAATACACTTTATTATTAAGATTAACATCTGGAACATCTGGCTAATTAAATCTTATGCTATGGTTTTATTGACATTCTCGTCATATGTTCCTTGATGTCCTGTTGGCCAACTGCAGCATTCCATTTGTGGCTGCATTGAATTGTGAAGAAATGTTGAATATTAGGCAAATATGCCGGCTGGTATATTGGTTGGAAACACATTCAAACTTACCCTAAAAGTTGACCAAAAAGCTTACTGGATCAGTAACTGAGTTACTAAAATGTATGATCATAAGGTCTTTTAGGCTTTGAGATTGGTTTTGGACCAAACGGCTACTCAGCCAAATTTGGACCGATTAGGAGATTTCAAGCCAGTCAGTCAGTATTCTGAATTCCACCCATGGCTACAAAAAAAAAGATGGTCAATTGGAAAAAAAGATGGCAGTCACTAAATGTTGATTTTATTCACAGATCAAATGAGACGTGAGAAATAGAGGAATAAAACAGGAAGAACCGTAGGGAAAAAAAATCTATATTTTTATATTTATATACTATATGATTATTAAAGAAATAAATATAGATATTTTTACTGTTCCTACTGTTTTTTTCCTCTATTGCCTACTCTTTACTCTGTGAACCAAATGGTGGAAAAATGCTTGTATTAGTGTACTGCAAAATATATACATTATATTTTGTATATATTTTGCAGGACACGTATTGACCCATTTTTGCTCCATTTTTGTTTTTCACTACCGATTTGATTTCCAAATCTGCATTGAGATGAGCCGAACCAATATCAGGATTAAAATTGGGTATCTTGAAAAATGTTCTGTCTTCAGAAGAAAAGATTCGGAAGAACCAAATATTTTTTGACGTGCTCAAGTCTTGAGTCTATGAAGTGCATTGTGACTTTTCAACTAATATATGAAGCATAATAGGTTAATAAAAAAAAGTCATTTTTGGTTTGGCTTAGGTGGCTGTTTTTAATTTGCCACAAATTTAATTTCCACTTTTTGGAAGTGACCACAGGAAAGCATAAATTTGTGGAGAGTCCCTTGAAGTCATAGGCGTGCGCACAGGGTGTGCAGGGTGTGCCTGGGCACACCCTAATCCCCGCGGCACGCCTATGGATTGAGACCAAGCGCCGGCTCTGCTCTAAGCCTCTATGGGCCGGTGAGGGAGATCAAAGATCTACCTCACCGACCCACAGGCAGGAAGGGAGGCAGGAGAGAACCCGGGGAGCTCTTGCCAGCAGCTCCGCCGGGTTCACTCTCACAAGAGTGAACTCTAGCCCTGCAGGCTGTGGGGCTAGAGTTCACTCACCACTGGACCACCAGGGATGGCAGCAGCACAGTCCCCCCTCCCTACAAAAGGTAAAAAGGAGGGGGGATATTAACTAAACCCCCACCCCACACAATACACACAAACAGCACACACACACATGCATCAACCTTACACACACACTAACAGCACCCTCACACTAACAGCACCCTTACACACAGCACCCTTACACACACACTGCCTTCACAAACAGCGCCCTCACACACACACAGCGCCTTCACACACACACAGCGCCTACACACACATAGTACCCTCACACACAGCGCCCTCACACACAGTGCCCTTACACACACACAGTGCCTACACACACGCACCCTCACACACACACAGCAGTATATGTGTGTGTGTATGTATGTATGTATGTGTACAGTAGGCTGCGCATGCCTATGCTTGAAGTATTAAAGTTAGGATGTTTATCCCTTACTTGAAGATAAGTGTGGGACACACTGCTATAGGGGTACTTTGTAGCAGTGGCATGCTTGAAGGAACACTATAGTGTTAGGATTACAATCTGTACTCCTAACGCTATAGTGTCTATGTCCCTACTCCATTCTAAGTCCCACCCCCATCCAGGTGCAATACAAATTAAATAAAATTATGTTTTACTTACTTTTTCTTACTTAGCAGTTTTCTACAAAACTGTGATGTTTTAAATTGCACGGTTAAAATGACAGGACCACTGAACCTAGACCACTTCATTGAGATGTATTTTTAAAATTGTGATTCCTAAATGACAATTAATTAAGTCTAAGAAGTCAATGTGGATAGACATATATCTATATTATAAGACTTCACATAAATGTGCCATTTATAAGCTGCTGATGACAGTAAAATGAAGAAAATCGTAGCCTTGCAATCTTATCTCTCATTGACATGTGCCTTGATCAAAAACAGTTGGAACCACTTCAGTAGAGGGTAGCTCCAATCACTTCCTATGCAACCAGAATCTTGAGATTTGGGCATGGATTATCACTGGGCCTTTTGTCTTCCAGCTATATATGCAAGTTCTTGGGGACTAAAATGTATGTTAGATGTCCACATGTGTACGAGAGAATGGACACTAAAATGGTTAAAACCATAAGACATCTATATTTGGAATATTGTTGTAGAAATAACTACTCTACACGCAGAATTGCAAATTGAGTAGACTTGATAGGACTGCCTAATGATTTATTGCATTTAGAACTGGAACAGGAACTATTGATCAGAAAGTGAGATTATTCATGCAACACTCTAGCTAACGTCTTTTTCTATCACTCGGAATGGCAAGACGTATTGACTTTAGACCTGTTACAAAATGAATTGTTTTCCTGTTCACCACAGGCATCCCTATGGTCTTAAATAGCATTAAGCATGTTTAAGATTTTTCAATAAAATTAGAGCTCCTTCAGACAATAAACTCTAATACAAACTACTACAGCAATAGTATTCTGGTGCCAGTGACCCGAAAAACCAAAGACATATGTACTGCACTTAAACCTCGGGTTTTACTATGGTAGATCCAACATTTTGACTTGAGCCAAATCTAACCTGTTGACTCTTTGTTTTTTTGGGGGGTTTTAGTTCATCTAAAAATGCTAGGTAAATTCATTATTTGTGCATTTGAGCCTACTCAACTAAGTTAAGTCTCCACTGGTTTTATTTGTGACTCTGCTCATGCACTTTCAAAAATCACCACAAAATCGAGTTTGGAAATTGAGTGTGTTTCTTTTGAGCATGTGGGCTCATTCACAGCACTCTCTGTTTGGAAGCAACGACAAAGTTTCACTGGGCAGCAAATGAAAAAGAGTTTGGCTGTGGTTTTTAACTCACAGGATTCTATGCGCCAATAACGGCCTCAATTTTTTGCTTTTTGCAAAAGCTTTTCACATTTTTTTATTATTTTTGGATTGACTTTTCAAAATAATTTTTTTCTAAATATTCAAATATCAAATAATATATGCAAGTATATCAATATATCACAAAATATTAAAATACTTTTCAAAACATTGAATAATTTTAAAACTTTATACAAAAATATTAAATCATTTGAAAAGCGTATCCAAAAATATGAAATTAAAGCCAAGCATGAGTATGCATACCTGAGCGGTTGAATACTTAATAATACATAATGTAATACAGTACAAAGTATGTAAAATAGACACGCTACAATTTCCCACTCACAAGATGCAAAATGTGAGATCGCCTCCCCCAATGGTACTGGGGGGCCAAAAGGACCTATTTTCCTCTTGCTGGTATTTGGGTACAGGAAACAGAAGGAACAGGAATCATGTAAAGTATAACACTTTTTATTTGGCAGATAAAATAAAGTTAAAAAAATAGGCCCAGTCCTACGCATTTTGTTCTATAAATAGAACTTCCTCAGGGACCTCTAATATTAAAAACATACAATAAAATGCAGTCAAAAAAGAAATGCTGCCTGATTCTCACCCTCCAAAGAAGTCTTTTTGACCCCCAGTGTCTTCAGGGAAGGCACCTATAAGGCACATTCTACATCTTGTGAGTGGAAAATAATAGCGTGGAAAATAATAGCGTGTCTATGAATCAGTACTTTGTACTGGATTACATTATGTATTTTTAATTTTCATTCTTGGGTTGTACAGCTGTATCCCTTTGTTTTATTACATGTCTATACAGTGTTTTATGTGGTATACAGTGTCTATACAGTATTTTATGTGTTATCTATCTTTAAAGTGTACCCGGGGAAGCTGTCACGTTATTAAGTTAAGTTATATTTATTTATGCATGTTGTTGCTTGTTTCACCTAATACTTTGTGTAGTGTTTAGTGTTTTTGGCTGGATACTTTGCCTTGTTGAGATAGCACATGTGTGAGTAATTGATATATTAGCGATATGAGTTAGCTAGTATCAGTTGGTTGGTAGATAGGTTAGAAAATGGTGGTCTTGTTTATGTTAATATTCACAAGCCTAAAGTTGTGGATAAGTATGAAACAATTGGCTGAATGTAATCAACCAATCAGACTGTTAGAGCTCAGTTGGCATAAAAACACAAGACAGTTGCAGAAGTGAGAGCTGAGACCTGAAAACTGAACCGTAGGAATGACATCCAGATACCTATAAATATACTTAGTTCATTCAGCCATCATTCACCATTCCATCATTTACTACCAGTTGAAATTATCACTGCCTCTGCCATGTGCAATACATTTTAAGTGGCATTTATGAACTTATCAGCATTTTGATCGTCACAATTTATAAGTACATGTGCGTGTGTGTATGTGAATGCCTGAGTGAGTACATACATTTGTTTGAACTCAGCAAGCTGGCAAGTTTATTTTATTGATATGAAAAAATATATATTTTATCATCCTTAAAAAAAATATAGTCACTCTGCCACTGGTGTCAATAATAGTCCTGTTGAGATGCCAGTAGGATAGAGCAGATGGCAAAATAAATTACCAGGAACCATACTGTGATCAGAAACCCATCTGGAATTATATGACATTTTTACATATTGTAAAGTATTTTCAATATAACTGATGTGAAAAATGATATGTGTGATACAGATTTCTTTCATGTTTCTTTTTGCAAACCTAGGTAGAGATGAGGAGTGATGACCATATGTTATACATTGAATTATTGGACTATCTGTAATACCCATATCTACAGCGAGGCTTGACAACTTTTCATTCATGAGATCTATAATTCTACGCTAAAACATTCCATTCAAGTTCTGACTGACTTCTAGCATCACATGTTCTCAGAAGCTTATTTGTATTTTACAGTTAGTATAACATCAAGTTTTACAATTGCAATACAATTTCAAGATGGCCACTTCCATGCTAAAACTGTCTAAACGACTATAACTTGGTTAGATAAAAATCTTAATATTTCAAAATAATGTCTAAATCTGTATTTATATGCAACAAATTCCAGCTCAACTAATATTTTGAATGGTAACGTGGATGTTTTATGCAAGCAGAGGCTATCATTTCTATTATCACATATGTAGACTTATGACATATGTAGAGCACCCATCCGAGTAGCACACATCACTACTATACAGTTAGGTTGTAGCATATCTTTAGTATGCAAGCAATATAGCATATCTTTAGTATGCAAGCAATGGACATCTATATAATCTATACTTTTTTTCTATATTCACAACATTTTTGAGCATTAAAGGGTTTATCTACTAAATTATTAAATGACCCTTGCTTGACCACTAATGCTGTAACCTTTATACTAAAAAAGATAAACTAAAACATAAAGATACATATTTTTTGCAAATTATCTTTTTTTGTGTCATATGTTGCAAGTCAATTGCCAACTCGACAGGACTGTGGCTTATATTCAGTTTACAAATATACAAAAATAAGTCCTGCGCTCAAACTCCAACTACTGCTGGGTGGCAGCAATGACATCGGTCCCAATACATACAACAAAAAACAAAGAAAAGAGACTGTTCCAAATCCCTATGCTCATTTATATAACTGGAGGTGTTTAGTATCACTCCAGTTTCCACTTGAGTGTAGATCTTTACTTTGGTTTAAATTCAGTTAAAATAACCAAATGCGTGGCAAATCGAGTTTAAATTTGGTTATTCCAAGCTGAAACCAAATGAGCACATTTCACGGTAGAATCCAATCCAATGTTTTAAACTGTACAAAGTAACCCCATTTAAAAAGGATCTTTCCTGCAACCAGGCATTTTGCAGAATATTTATTTAAATTCTGGCTATTAGCCCTCTGGCCAGTGGTGGAACAATAGGAGTCGCTAAGGTGGCAAGTGAAGCCAGACCCTCTGTTCTCCGCCTGTTGCAGGGAACCCAAGGAGAGGATCCACACCAGCTCTCCCAAAGATAGGGATGCTGGGTAGCATAAAAAAACTAAATACAAATACAATTAATTTATAAAAATGTGTGTCAGAGAATGTGTGCAAGTATATGTGTGTCAGTAAGTGAGTATGTTAGTGTGTCAGTATCAGTGTATGTGTTTGTGTGTGTCAGTATCAATGAGTGTGTGTCAGTATCAGTGAGAATGTGTGTCTGTGAGTGAGAATGTGTGTGTCTGTCAGTGAAAGTGTGTTGATTAAGCAGTGTGTGTCCCAAAAAGTGTACGTATGGGTCAGTGAGAGTGTGTGCTTAAAATAAGGAAAATGTGTGTATGTATTTGTATGCATATAAACTGTATATTTATATATACTGCATATGTATATTATATATACAAAGTATATATGCATGTGCATGTAATGTATTAATAAAAAATGTGCACAATATTAAAGTGTAATATAAAATAAGTGTATATTAAATAGTTTAAATTCCTTCTGTATTATGTCCTGCAGAAATGCTAGCAAATAAATAGATGTAAATGTAAAGCTCTTTCAAAATATGGTCCCTCCCCTACCTGCCAATTAAACCCTCAACATTAGACGCTGGCACACAGGTTGGCATGGAAGCAAGCATGTTAGCGTTAGCATTAGCACAGGGGATTGCCCTGCTTGGGTTAGTGTACTCAAGCAGGGTCAACCACTCCACACTCACACCCACTTACAGTCACACTCAGACAGCACCTACAATCGCACTCAGCCAGCCAAACAAATATAAACAGTCACACTCAGGCCACCAACATAATCACAATAAGTCAAGCCGCACACTGAATAACACTCACCTAACCAACACACAATCACACTCAGCCACCACACACATCCCACTAAGGTATATCACATTGGGTTAAGCAAGAAGGGGACATGAGGGGGGCATTCTCTGATTCTTGCACCAAGGCCCTGTGGTTCCTAGTTACGCCCCTACCTCTGGCAAATTTTAGGGGGTGTGGGCAAGTCCCCTTTTATTTATTGGAAGTCCTGCACAATGCCCATGGGGGATGTGGGGGTAGGGGGAATCAATCACAAACACCTCTCTTAATTAATTATAAAGATGTTCACACATGATGTCTATGGGTAAGAAAATGGGAAAGAACCCGTTGAAGGATGGAAAAGACCCCACCTAGAGGCCTGGGCTAGCAACAGAGATTAACTGTTATTAAAAATACTGACGCAACTGCCTCTACATTAAGAATGTACTCCACATGCACTACTGTTCAAAAATTTACCCTGTAAAGATTTTATTTCTATTCTGCACACTTCATCCCTGTATTAAATATGTCAACGAAAAGTGTAAGTTACTTTATATTTGAGATAGGAGCTCTACATGGAATAACTTTTCCACTCTCCGCTGTTAAAACACAATCAACCAGAAAAATTGTTTCAACTCAGTAAACCTCTCTTTTTTTGGAGGGGTGGGTGTGGGGGAGATATACAGAAGTGAACAATTCTCCCACAGGAATTTCTTGCAACTAAATGCAATGAAGGGGATAAAAGACATATGTTTCCCATATTTTAATGCTCTGCTAAAGCATAAAATTAAATATTCTACAGAAAAAGATGAATAGATAGTACTTAGTGAGAAAAGGTTCACTGGCATTATTAAACAATCTAGTAAAGATAATTAAAAAAAAATACATTCTTTAAAATTCTCGAATTGCAAGTCATGCTAATTGGGAGTTGAAGATTAAAGATTAATATTTATAGTATGAAGCAGTCTATAATTTGCCTGCTGTACGTAAAACTAAATAAAAATTTGGCAGTGTTTTATTTTAATAGTGAGGGCTTAGAATAAATTGGGGGCAAACTACTGTGTTTTCCTCAGTGACCTACAAAACAGCTCCTTGAAATTCCAGATGGTTGCCTGTTTTTCGTCCTGACTTCAGGCATAAATAAAATGACATACTAAGTAGTAGATAGGCTTCTTTGAGGTAGTGCCATGTCTCCAATAGATTAATAGATGCATTCTACAGTCTTGAATTTTCAGCCAAAACGATTTTATTTGAGCATAGCACCTCTAATTAAAATCCTATTGTTTTTGCAGAAGCACATTGAGCGCAATTAAAGGTACTAGGTATTAGCATCTAATTCTAAGCATTGTTCAGAATATAATATCTGGCAGCCATATGCTTTCTACTCTGCGTCGCCAAAATTACTAGGACGTCCTGCTAATTTCAAAAGCCTGCGTTAAAAAGAACGATATAAAAAGAAAGAATGCAATAAATCCTTATATGCTTTAGATTGATTATTGGCCTTTGTTAAAAATAAATAATAATAATAATAATAAAATCTTTTTAAATTAATATTTTTTCTCGGTCAGAATAAGCCTTAGGGAAACAAGCAAAAAAAAAACTCTTTGATTTTGGAAAAAGAAAATTGTGAAAAGTCTGGTTTATTTATGCCTGCTATGCACCCGCTATTTAATTTATTCCTTATATTTGTTAAACACTGTCTACACTTTGTAGGTAAACACATTGGAATGTGTGTTGCCAGGTGCTTGAACAGCATCAAACAATCCCAATCTCAGCATTTCAGCTTAACAGCCAAAACAGTGGTGAGGTGTTTGCATTAGGTTTTAGTGCATTAGTGCAGAGCAGGATATTTATTATTGTGGGGTAAATTGTAAACCTGGAAGAAAGATTATTGGAACCTTTTGAAGATTTCTTAAAGCAAGGATTGCTTTCAACAAATACCATATTTATAAAGAAGTGTGGAAAAAAATTAAAACATTTTTCATAAAAAAAGAAAAAACATAAATATTTAATATTCATTCATATTTAAAGTGTGTTGTGAAAGGGCCCTGATCTTTTTATCAAATCCCTTAGCTCAGACAGAACATTGAAACCCCTACCTGATTTCCATAAGGAGAAGTAACCCACAATGCTTGAGACCACCTTAAACACTTTTATGCATCCATCTCTCATCAGAATGCCTTGTATCAGCAACTTACATTGATCAGCCACAGCATTAAAACCCTCTGCTTCATATTGTGTAGGTCCCATTTGTGCTGCCAAAACAGCTCTGCTGTGTAGAGGTTTGGACTCTGCAAAATCTCTGAATGGGTCCTGTCGTATCTGACACCGAGACCTTAGCATCCTTTAAGTCCTGCAAGTTGTGAGGTGGGGCCTCCATGAGTGGGATTTGTTGTTCCAGCACATCCCACAGATGCTTAATCGGATTGAGGTCTTGGGAATTGAATGATAAGGCAACACCTTTTTCTCTTATACTGTTATAAATTACCCATCGTTAAAGGAACACTGGCTACGCCTCGATGGCTGAGATGCTTGATGATCTCAGCCAATCCAATAGGAATCTATAGGAAAGAATTGGTAAGGTATTGCACATGCAATAGCAATAAAACATTGCACTGTGCCAATGCATCTCTTTGAGGAACATTTAGCACCTCCATGCAGCACATGGAGACACTGAATGGCAGTGCTGCACATTGTGCAACACTGGACTAGGAAGCACCTCTGAGTGCCTGCCAGTAGAGGTGCTAGTAGAAACCAATGTAACCATTGTTACCTTTCATAATGTTGCTGTTGCAGACTATCTGTTATGACTCAAGAGTTTGTCTTTGTCAAATTGGATAATCTTGAAAGTAAAATTTTAAAAAATATTGAAAAGTGTGAATTTAAACACATTGGACAATTCTCTAACTTTTTATTTTAATGTACTTTAAATAGTATCACTCATACACCAATGTTACCAGCGCTGTATCTAGCATGAGGCTGACAAGGCATTTGCCTTGGGCGGCACTATAAGGGGGGGCGGCAAAACACTTCCCCCAAATGCCCTGGCAAATGCCTTGCCAGTCTCTTGTCCTGGGGCAGTCTCTTCCCCCCTCCCCCCCCCCGAGGCTGGCAGGCGCTAATGTTTCATGTGGGCGGCGAGGGAGCCCTCTCCCCTGAGCTCTACCTGCTCAGCTCCCTCGCACGCACTGCAGTGATGCCGAGCCGGAATATGACGTCCCTCTGGCCCCGGCATCACTAAGAGGTGCACATGGGAGCTTAGCAGGTAGATCAGAACTCCCTCGCCACTGCCTCCATTGCTCACCTGTTTGCCAGACCTCCCGACTGCCTGCCAAGCTGCAGCCAGCCCCACTGGACCACAGGGAAAAATCCACTCCAGCACCCTCAAAGGTAGGCAGCTGGGTGGATTGAAACTTAATTATTATTTTTTTTAATTGTGAGTGTGTTAGTGTGTGTGACTGTTGGTGAGTGTTAGTGTGTGTCTCTTAGTGAGTGTGTGTCTGTTAGAGTGTATTATTGTGTGGGTTGGTGTGTGTCTGTTAGTGAGTGTTAGTATGTCTGTTAGTGAGTGTGTTAGTGTGTGATCTGCTAGTGAGTGTCTGTCGGTTAGTGAGTGTTAGTGTGTCTGTTAGTGAGTGTTAGTGAGTGTATGTTAGTGTAAATGTGTGTCTGCTAGTGAGTGTGTATCTGTTACTGAGTGTGTGTGTCTGGAAGTTTTAGAGTGTATGTTAGTGAGTGTGTGTGTTAATGAGTGTTAATGTGTGTCTGTTAGTGTGTGTCTGTTAGTAAGTGTTAGTGTGTGTTTGTTAGAGTGTGTATGTGTTAGTGAGTGTGTCTGTCATCGAGAGTGTATATGTGTTTGTCAGTGAGAGTGTATACGTGTTTGTCAGTGAGTGTGCATGTGTCTGTCGGAAAATGCGTATCTGTCAGTTAGTGTATATGTGTGTCTGTCGGTGAATGTGAGTATGTGTGTAACTGTGAGTGTAACTGTGAATGAGTGAGTGTGTATGTGTGTTTCAGTGAAAGTGTGTGTTGGTTAAACAATGTGTGTGACAATGACTGTGTATCTGTGAGTGTATGTCAGTGCATCCATCAGTGAGGGCTTGTGTCTGTCAGGAAGAGAAATTTAGAAGAGGGGGAGGGTAGAGCCTGAGCTTTGTCATGCCTAGGGCAGCACAAAACCAGAATACACCACTGGATGTCACGTGTGGTCATGACGCAACTACGTTTATACTGCCAGGATATCGTACAGTTTGTATTTAACATGTGAAAATCTTGTGTGTACTTTGAATTCATCCATAAATAAAAAATAAAAAAAATTGTGTTCTTCATAGAACTGTTCTCATGTATCATTGGCGCAAACAACTAATTGACATTAATATATACTAATTTTGCAATCAAATGTGTTCATAGATGCTGGCCCTGAACAAAACTAATAAAAAGGTTTAAAAACTAGACCTAATTTTTTTGGGTTTTTTTTTATGTAGTATGGTAACATTTATGTATTCACAATTATTTTGTTCACTCTTGCTTAGAATTTAAACAATTAATCTTTCAGATTTATTCTAGGACTTCAATAAAATTCCATGATATAACCAATTTCTTCTTGGGTAAAGAATGTAAAAAAAAAAATAGACACAGTTAATTACACATTGTCTCTTTTCCTAAACAGTTTGGAGTCTGCAGATACAGTCAGCAGTCAGTCAGATACAAAAAGGCCCAAAACTCTTTCATGCCATAAAACACATCAGTTCAATTTAAAAATCAATGCCAGGCTTGATGGGAATTCAATGTAGTTAGCACAGAGGAGGAATGATTTGCTGTGATCTCTCTGAAAGGCATGTCCAATTTCATTTTTTTATTGCCTTTAGGTACAGGTAGGAAAATTCTCAGCGTGCGAAATATCACCTTAAGCAACCATTGCTAAAATAGTATGCATTCTCCATAAACCGGGAGCTTCAACTTATATTGAGAGTGCAATAGCTTCTTTTGATCTACAGCATAAGCCAAGGATTTATTTTTTAATGAAGTCTAGTTATATTCACTCAAATGTCACTATCAAAGTTTCAGAATCTGCTGGATAACCAAAGCAGAGGAAAGAGAGTTTTCAGTGTGTTAATTGAGAAATGTGGTAGTCTACTCACTAAAGTCCAATTTCACACTTTCTCTGTTTATAGTACAGTGTTTGTCAAAGTAACCTCAGAGGACCGTGAAGAGTTAAGGTTTCATTGATATTCCTACTGGAACAGAATTGGATTACACCTAAAATATAGACAATATGGGTTTGATGGGCTGAGTCAATTAAGACATATTATTGCCCCAGACAAGATAAAAGTTTGTGGCCACCCACATACCTTTATACAACATGTAATTAAGTGGATATTTAAAGCATCAAAACACCAACACTTTAACTAAATAATTCAGTTTTGGTGCATATATTTTTCACCGCTCAATTCTCTGCCACTTAGGAGTTAAATTACTTTTGTTTCTGTTTGTGCAGCCCTAGCCAGACCTCCCCTGACTTTGACTCACACAACCTGTGTGAAAAAAAAATCATTTTCAATTAGATATTATAGCACAGTGTGTATACTTTAGAAGTTGTTTTTTTTTATCTCCCGCTATATTGGTTGAATTTGAATTACACACATTAGGCTCCTGCAGGCTCTAACAGGAAATCAACAGAGCAGGAGATAATACATTCTAAATAAACAAAATGTGCAAAAAATATGTTTAAACATTAGATTTATCTTTACAGGAAATGATCAAGCAGACTATGTAGGTCAAATGCTGAGGAGGTGTGGCTAGTGCTGCATAAACAAAGTAACTTACCATAACTCCTAAATGGCACAGAATTGAGTAGTTAGGCTGCAGAGCCATGATCTATACACCAAAACCACTTCATTAAGCTATAGTTGTTTTGTAAACTGGCTACATTGTATCCTGGAGTTAGATTAATGTAACAGATTGGGCTAGTTTGTGATTTGTTTTTTTATAATCATATATATTTTTATATACACACACAAATCACATGATAATAGAGTTTTATTCTTAATGTTTTAAGACATATCAAGATTTTTCATGAAAATTGAATTCTTGCTAAATTTCTAATGTACATTAGTGTATTTTTCTTATGTAATTGTTTTCGAATTGTTTTAAGACCAGTGGGTATATTGCTAAGACAGTTGTCTCTTATGAAGTGCCGCTAAGGTACAAAATGAGTTAACATATTTTGTTTTCGCTGTCCCTGCTAACTATCTAAGGAATAAATGTTTACATGTTTCTAATCAGTCAGTCTTGGCCTGTTGGTTGGTTGTATTATGGGAAGATCAGCTGACTTGCGGTGGTCACAGTGTGCTCCAATGTTGCAGTTTTGTTTTTTTAACCTTTAGCTTATGTATTATGCTGCTGTTTTTTTTTTTACAGATCATCTTCCAAATTTACTGGTGACATAAAAGAAAGTTATTGCAGCATACCCTTACACAAGTAGGCCCTTACCCCTACCACGCACACAGCCAGTGGCATACACACGATCCATGGGGCCCAGGTGTGAAAACCGATCCATGGGCCACCCCAGCGCTTACACTGCGCAGGCTGGGGCCGCAACACATGGTGGCGGGCATCTGGTCGTAGGGGTCGCAGGGCTGGGACCCCTGCGACCGCGGTATGTATGCCAGTGCATGCAGATACACATACACTGAAAGGACCACTATAGGCACCCAAACCACTTCAGCTCAATGAAGTGGTCTGGGTGTCAGGTCCCTCTAGGTTTAACTCTACTATGTTTCGCTGAGGGTTAATCCAGCCTCTACTAGCTGTCTCACTGACAGCCGCTAAAGGAGCTTCCGCGATTCTCACTGTGAAAATCACAGTGAGAAGATGCTGGACGTCTATAGGAAAGTATTGAGTAATGCTTTCCTATGGGCGGTTTGAATGCATGTGCAGGTCTTGTTCGATTCTGAGAGGCGGATCGGGGCAGAGAGATCCCCAGCAACAAGGGAGCCCGGCGCTGGAGAAAGGTAAGTGCTGAAGGGCTTTTAATACTCAGTAGTAGACACACACTCAATAACAGACACACACAACAGACACACACTAACAGAAACACACAAACTAACACACTCAGTAACAGACACACACATAATAACACACTCACTGACACACACAGACACACTAACACACATACACACTCACATTTAAAAAAAAAAAAAATCCCCCAGCCTCCCTACCTTTGGGAGTGCTGAGGAGATTCCAGCTTTCCCTGGGGTCCAGCGGTGCTGCTAGGTGGCCGGTCACTGCAGGCGGCGAGGGAGCACTGATCCTCCTGTTCAGCTCCCTCACACACCGCTTATTGATGCTGGAGCTGGAGTGACTTCATATTCACTGCGGTGCACGGGAGCTGGGCACAGAGAGCTCAGCAAAGAATGCTCCCTTGCGCGCGTGCGCGCCGGCCCGTGCGCGCCGGCCCGTGCGTCTGCAAAGTGTCGCCACTGCCAGCCTTGGGGGGGTCCTGAGTTGGCCAGCTCCTGGGCCCCCCAGGAGAAGAGGCCGGCAAAATGCGGCCGTGGCCGCACAGAGGGGTGTGGCGAGGACTCCGATGTAGATGGCCGCGTGAAAGCCGAGGTCAGTATGTAACTGGGAGAGAGCGGCAAAACCCGGCATCTAACCGCACCGATGGCAGCCAAAAAGCAACACAACACTGTGGGGAGTACCCCTGCCACTGAACACCCATTCTCAAAATCCTCTCTGCGTAGGTTTTTCTCCAAACAACCGGAGCCAGAAAGATGGAGCAAAATGGCACCTCCAGCTTATACACGAGGCAGCCAGCCTACCAGCCAGGGAAGATACCAACATTAGAGCTTTACTCACCCAATTACCCTCCAAAATTGATCTTGCAGCCAAGTTCCAGGGACTGGAAGACAGCTTCAGTGACAAGCTACAAGCAGTCAGCGCTGATGTCCAGCAACTGGGCACAAGGGTTCAGGCCCTGGAGGATGACAGGGAGGCTAATGATCAGCAATGGTCTGAATGCCACACCACACAAAGGCTTCACTCGGAGGCGATTTTTTACCTGCAAAAGAAGTTGGAAGATGTAGATAACCGTAAATGGTGAAAGGGGGTATACCAGAAGGCCTAGATGGCACCACGTAGGACCCCCATCAAGGTACTGACTCTGTCCTCTTTAACCAAATCCTCACCAGGCCTTCAGAGACAGCTATTAAGTGTGACAAGGCATATAGGGCAGCAAGGCCATGGAGCCTTCTACTGGAGAATCCCCGCGACCTCATATTCCGCATCTTTACACTAAAAAGAGGAAATATATTGCATAAAGACCGTCAAAACCGCAAGCCGGTTGATATCTATCAAGACCTGTCTCCCACCACCTTGCTAGCTAGGCGAGCACCAAGATCCATCACCCAGGCCCTACTGGAGAGACACATTAAATTTCAGTGGAACTTTCCTTTTGCTCTTATGGTGTCACACCAAGGCAAGGCATATTCTATCACTACACCTGCGGATATACCAGACTTTCAACAGGCGTTGGGCCTGCCACCCACCGTAGTGGAAGATTGGATAGGACTGTCTGGCGATTCACCAAAGCATATGCCACAAAGACCCAGATGGCAAAGAACACCAAGGAAGCGCAGAAGACATATACCGCTAGGGAACGACACTCCATCCACACCCAGAGATAAAGAGGACTATCTTTGGTGACTAAAACATACCATAAATTAGTGAGCTTTAGCGTTCACGATGTTCATACTAAAAGTGTTGCCATTGTTTCACATTAACGTTATTTTCATGCAATAGCCGGGCTCTTGAAGCTCTTAAAGCCCTAGAATTTATAAATAATACTTTCAGCAGGGGGGTAAATGGGACCAAAAGAGCTTAGGCTATGTATGTTGCACTCTTGTTTCAGGTGAAAGAGGTAATATACATTCCATCTAATATTGTTCCAATTCTCCCCAGTTCCCTTTACGGTAACTAGGCCATTCACCCCCAGAGAGGTGCCCCAAAACTACTTGTGGACACGATAGCGTCACCCACAGGTATGGCACCATTTTCAGAGACCGTATGAGCTACTTTGATTATACCTATGTACATAGTTAAAATTTTCCTTTAGTTATAGTTTTTTTGTTCTGTTTTCACCTCATATTCCTGCACCAACCCTCATGTCACAGTGACACCTTAGGGGCTCATAACTTTGTGCAAGATAATACACACCACTTTTATGGCCTGGATTAACCTAATGTCCCTGAATGTACGAGGCCTCGATACCCTAGACAAACGCACTATGTTAGCACAGGAGCTAGACAGGCAGGGGGCTGATATTATGTTTGTCCAGGAAACCCAAAACAAGGGAGACTTGCAACCAAGGCTTAGATCTAAACGAATACAACATACTTACTACAGCAATTTCAGGAAGGGGCAATCTAGGGGAGTTGCAATTTTCATGACGTCCCATATTGCTTTTACGGAGCTTAGTAGCAAAACAGACCTCGGAGGGAGGTTTTTGTTCATTAAAGGGAAATATAATGATCAGCTAATCACACTGGCAAACATATATGCCCCAACCTCAGACCAAGCATCTGTCACCCGTTCCTGCCTAAGCAAGTTGGAGAGATTTGCAGAGGGGGGGTACTAATCGTGGGGGGAGAATGAAATATGGTCTTAGAACACTCGCTGGATAGCTCCTCTGCTACAAGAGGTGCTAGATTACACCAGAGGACATTATTTTCTAACATCCTACATGCCCATCAACTGATGGATTGCTGGCGACTGATACACCCACAGGACAGGGACTATACGTTCTATTCTGCGGGGGCGAATAGTTATTCCAGGATAGACATGTTCTTCCTAGGTCATAGATACCTCCCCATGCTCAAAGGAGCATCAATTGGTAATATCACATGGTCGGACCATGCCCAGATCTTCATGACTATAGCCTTGCAGGGAGGTGCTAAACGTGGCATGCACTGGTGCTTAAATTAAACCCTTTTTAATGATCCAAGGGTAATGGAAGACCTACGCATGACACTACACAATTACTTTAAGGATAACACTACACCAGATGTCACTGATCCCTGGGTATGTGAGGCTCACAAGGGAGTCATCAGGGGCACCCTAATTAAATGGGGTTTAGGAATTAAGAAAGAACGCCCTGACAAATTACAATCTTTCTCAGTGGCCATACATGAGACAGAGGCTATACATAAGTAGACCCCTAATCAGAAAAAATGGCTCACAACACTTGGGCTAGAACTCCATTCTCTACTGGCCTTAAAAGCAAATGACAAAGAGCTCATTCTATACATATGGCAATAAGAGTGGGAAGATATTGGCCCAAGCTTTAAAAAACGAAGCTCAAATAAACTTTTATAGCTAAAATAAAAAATAGGGATGGGAAGCAATGCAACACTACAGAGGCAATAGCCTCATCTTTTAGTGACTTCTACCACAACCTTTATAATTTAGCCCCTACAGACCTGTCCACCTGAAGCATGAGGGAATATATATCTTCGTATCTTCTACATACCATCTCTAGCGAAGTAGCCAATCAATTAGAAGAGCCATTCTCCCTGCAGAACTATCCTTAGCCATTAAAAGCCCTGGCCCGGATGGATTGACTGCGCAATATTACCAAAAATTAGCATCTGAATTGGGCCCCCATTTCCTCAAGACACTTAATGGATTGACCCCGGACTCTCCGCTTCCCCCTCCGATGCTACGTGCATCAATTTCTGTCATTCCTAAACCCGGTAAAGACCCCACAGCCTGCTGCAGCTACAGGCCCATCTCTCTTATTAATCTAGATCTGAAGTTAATCGCCAAACTAATTTTTAATCACTGAACCAATTCATACGCTCCCACATGTGCAGGAAGAAATTGAGAAATTTGGGGCCCTGTCAAACTTTAAGATTAATGCAGACAAATGCATTAGGGATCTCAATTCCACCAAATTGGCAATCACGAATTCAACAAACACATAAATACAAGTCGACGAGTTCTGGGCTTACTTACCTAGGTATACACCTAACCACGAAAAGTACAGGCCTATATGAATTAAATTACCCTTGTCTCATAGAAAATATTAGATGGGACCTTAAGAGATGGGACTTTCCCCACTTCTCACTGATGGGTAGAGTCAGCATCTTGAAGATGATGATCTAACATAGAGTACTCTATATTTTCCAAACCTTACCTACCCCCCTTCCAGGATACTTTTTCCGCGTCATACTCATCAGATATATTTGGGGCAATAATACCACCCTGACTTCTACTATAGGAAGAGGAGGACTTGGTCTTCCCCATTTATACAGATACTATGTAGCAGTCTTGCTCACATGCATAAAAGAGTGGATGGACACAGACAGTAAAAAATCCTGGTACAGAGCTTTGCGAAGCTACCCCTACACACACTTCCCTGGCAAACGTGTCAAATACATGTCCTTTCCCCAACGAACCACCCACTTATACAACACATCGTGCAGATTTGGAGACAACATAAAAACTCTTGGGGATTGGCACTAGGGCTGCCTGCATTTTTTCCCTAGCAGCCAATCCTGACTTCCAGAATGGGCAAATAGTACTGTATTATCCTGATTGACCGGGCATCCTGATCCAGTCCTAACAGCTGTCCTGACATCTGATGATCCTCCCAAAATAAGAGCTTTTCCCCGACTGAACCAACAAATGACATCACTAGACACTATGGGTAGGGCACAACTGAACAACTTCTTGCACAGCTCAGTCCTCCCCTTCTGGCACCCAAGAGAAAATAAACCCTCTGAACTTCTATGTGGCCCAGGTAGCGAGCATAGACGTCCACTGTCTAAAATATAGCAGATACTTCAAGATGCAGTGGGAGATCAGCAGGAAGTTTCCCTCCAACAAAAATGCATGAGAGGCTTACACATACACATGTCCAATAAAGACTAGACGAGCATCCTTGACTCGGGGATTAAAGCCCCAGTTAGCATCGCCCGCAAGGAGACCTTTTACAAAAGGTCACCAGGTGGTACAGGACCCTAGTACAGCTCCATGCTTACTAGCCCACGGAGAGCAAAAAACAGAGTATTCTGAGAACGGACAGCAACTGAAATAGCCTGCCCTTAGGTGGGTCCCCGCTCAGAACTCAAACTGGTTTTAGCTCATCTTGTGCCATTACAGAGAGAACATATCTGAAGCATATCAGACTCGTCCCACCCATATGGTCAGTCCAGATCCGAAATGCCAGCAAGTTCCCTCTGCATGAGAAACACAGCAACCCCAGATGATCGTTTCAGCTTTGTTAGGCATCATCAGTGAGGCATAGCTGATATCTCTCTAGGAACCATGAGCAAGGTGTCCACATCTGGATTACCCTTTAAACTTATGGAGAGCAAAAAACAGGTTGCAAGAGTATTCTGAGAATGGACAGCAACTGAAATAGCCTGCCCTTCGGTGGGTCCCCGCTCAGAACTCAAGCTGGTTTTAGCTCATCTTGTGCCATTACAGAGAGACCATATCTGAAGCATATCAGACTGGCCCATGGTCAGTGACAAATGCTGGAGATGTAGCGAGGGATGGGGGGACATGGAGCACATCTGGTGGCTCTGCAAAGACATCAACCCATACTGGCAACAAATTCTAGCAGATTTCGCAGGGATTATCCATCTGCAGACCCGCTTAACCCCAGCCCAGGTATTGCTAGGTTGGCCATGCTCCTTTAGACAGAAACATAAACAAAAATTATTGAACCTACTGTTAGGAGAGCCTAATGCTCTCATCCCAATGTATTAGCGACAGTCTACCACACAAACTAGGGAACAGTGGGTGCAGCAGGTGGAGAGAACAAGCAAGTTCGAGGAGATCCACTGGTCAGTACTGGGGGGGAAAAAAACACTTAAAAGTCTGAGAATCCTGGATTCTAGATGGTATCACCCTGTAAGATAAGGCCCAGAATTATCCAGTTAAGATATATACTAACACACTTGAACATCCACCGCACCACTGAGAGAAATCTGAGATGTATGATGAAATCAAGATAGGCATAATTGCAGGGAGATCACTAAGGGACAGGGGAGATCATTAAGGGACAGTGAGGCATGGGAGGGCAGTAAGGGACAGGAGGGGAGAGCTCTAAGAGACAGGAGGGGAGAGGGAGAACACTACGGGAAAGGGGGCAAGGAGAACACTGGGAGCATGAGAGAGGAGAGACCAATAAGGGACGGGTTGGGGGAGAAGAGACCAATAACGGACATGGAGAGCTTTAAGGGATGGGAGGGGAGAGCTCTAAGGGCCAGGGGAGAGCTCTAAGGGGAAGAGACAGTGGGGCAGTGGAGAGCAATAAGGGACAGTGGGGCAGGATACAGCAGTAAGGGACAGGATGGGAGAGCAGTAAGGGAAAGAGGGCAGGGAGATCACCAAGTTACAGTGAGGCAGGGGAGAGCACTAAGGGATAGGAGGGGAGAGCTCTAAGGGACAAGATGGGAGAGAGGCTGAGGAAGAAGGAATAGAGAAGCAAAAAGGGACTGGTAGGACTCAACCCCTATCCTACCCCACAAACTCTCTATTTCACACTACACACACACAATGCATCCCTACACACAGAAACACACCATGCTTCCCTTACACACAGAGAAACACCAATGCATCAATTACACACACAATGCAACCCTTACACACAAAGACAATGCAGCGCTTGCACACATACACAGAAACACACAATGCATCCCTTAAACACACAGAAACACACAAGACATTCCTTATACACAAACACACACTGCTTTCTATCCCTTGCACAAAAACACACTGCATCCACTACACACACACACACACACTGGATCACCTACACAAACTGGTATCCCTATACACTACATTCCATAAGCACACACTTTAGATCATCTACAATAACACATAACACATCCCCTACACTCTCCACCCCATGTGAGTGAACTCATGGGTGGAACACATAGGTGGATTTATGGGTTGGCATTATGGGCATACTCACCATCAGGCCCTGGGGCCAAAAACTAGAGCTGTGTAAAGGGCCCCAAAAATGCAGCTGCTTCCCGTTCTCCAAGAACATTGATTTTTGTGACCACAGTTACAAACAGCCTTCAGAGAGCCTGTTAATGGAGCCAGACTGCAGCCAAAATCCATCATCTTCATCGGGTTGTAAGTAGATAATCTAGTATTTTATTCATGGCACTAATCTCTAATTTGCCTCACATTAAAGGGACACTATAGTCCCCAGAACCGCTGCAGCTTAATGTAGTGGTTCTGGTGTCTAAAGCATGTCCCTGCAGGCTTTTTAATGTAAACACACACTGTGTGCAGCACTGGCGTTAGTGAATATGGCAGATCATATGGGTGGGGCATTGTGATGTCACATGGGGGGGCTGCGGCAAACTCTTCTTTTGCCTAGGGTGGCAAAAATCTTGCAGCCCTGCATATATTTGAAACAAGGAATGCATAGCTAGCATATAAGCATTTCATAACACAGCAATTGTGTGTGTTGATTGCTTTGTAGACCACCTGAAAAAAATGTAATGTAAATTTACACAAATTTTATCTCTCACTTATTTGTTCGTACTTTGTAAAATATTTGAGAAATGAAAAGCTTTAGACAGTATACAGTGTCATTTATCGTGCAATACTTCACACAGTTCAGTCTGGGAGGGGCAACAAGTGAATGGACCATTTCACTGTCAGCATTTCATTAGCATTCCAGAGATTGACAAAGATTGCTATAGCATTTTACATACCTTTACTTTAGAAATATATGATTTAATTGTATTTACAGTACACAGGCATTATACATAAATGTGGACATTCTTTTTATATGCTGTTGCCATTTTTAGCAAGCTGTACTTCTTGTAATGCCTTCAGGGTTCTTACAATTACCTATAAGCAAGGTATTAAACCATTTTTATTTATTTATTTTTGTCACACCTACTGTGTGTGAGAAAAATTGAATTTTTACTGTTATACTAACATTTCAGTTCCTCTGTGAAGTATTGCAAGATAAATTACACTGTATACTGTCTAAAGCTTTTCATTTCTCAAATATTCTCAAGTACTTGTACAGCCAGAGCATTTGTAATACCGTTAATGATTTGCTAACTGTTTTTTATATTTTCAAATATTTTACATTCTGGGGTCAAGAAGGAATATTTTTCCTAGCTTGTTGCAAAATTGTGCTTCAAACTGGGGTTTTTTGTCTTCTTTTGGATCAACAGCAAAAAACAAATGTGAGGTAGGCTGAACTTGATGGACGCAAGTCTCTTTTCAGCTATGTAACTATGTAACATTGCAACTATAAAGTACTGCTCATACAACTCCAGACATATTTTGATTGTTCTCTAAACCATAAATTACCTTAAATTTTCTAGTGATTTGTAAATTATATGTCAATATACCTGAATGGAAATATTCTCAAGCCAATTACTTTCCAACAGGGGTTTTGCTAGAGTCAAAACACCCCCACAGCTCAAAAATTATTTGGTGACCACTTCATAAAGCTCATCCCCTGTCCCTTCCCAAACCTCATTCCTGTCCCCTCTCCAATTCCACCACTTAAAATCCCTCTTGGCCCAGTTACACAAACACACACACACACACACACAGACAGCGACAGGAAGACAGGAAGACACACATGGGCATTCAAAAGCACACACAGGCATAGGTTCACATAGACACACATATAGACACAGGCACTGACAGGTACATGCAGGCAGAGTGTCATACCTGGTGTCCCGCGCCGTCCCGGTCCTGCCGTCCATCCTCTCCTGTCGAGCGGTGTGGATCACTGGCGGGCGTCGCACACGCGTGCACGCCTCTGAGAGGGCGCCCGGGGACGTAAGCACGCAAACAGGGTAGCCGGCAGGCGTGATGTGGAATCCAATTTTAAAGAGATAGTGGCCTATTGCCACTATCTATTTATACCTCCGTCAATTCTGTCCCTGCCTATCAGTATTCACCTTGCCCTATATTAACCTCCTTCTGACATCACTTCCTTGCCCTGTCGTGGTTTATTATAGCCCGAGAGTGCGTTCTGAGTAGTTGTCTTTTCTCTGGTTCCTGACTTCGGCTTGTTTATCGGTTATTCTCTTTTCTGGCTCCCTGACCTTGGCTCTGTCTATTTCGCTTTTCCGTATCTCTGTATTCCTGACCTTGGCGTGCTTGACTATTCTTCCCTCGTTCCTATGTTAAGTCCGGCCACTTTAAGGTCCGGTAATACGTCTATCTGTGTTCACCTTTATTGTTCCCTGGTTTGCGTGTTGGGGAGTATTAACCTTGACACAGAGACAGGTACACAAATTACAGTCTATTTCCTCCTCCCTCTGGTTTCCAGGGGAGGCATCATTCAGGTCCTTTGTTGTCTACTGTGGAGAGCTTCCAGTCTCTCAATCCAATTGCAAACCTTGTGTAATGGTTCTCCCAAGCTATGAACTCATTGTAATCCACGGCAATAATCTTTACTGCCCAGAGCTCACAGAATCCATTAAACGAGGTCTGCAACTTAAAGGTTAAAGCTGTGCATAGCCCTAAGTCCCTAGACAGCTTCAGGACTTGGGACTCATATATTCTGCATTTTGGAGACCTGTGATTTTCTGGAGGGGCTCACTCGGGCTCTAGTCCAGGTCAGCCCCCTCTCGATGTCCCAGTTTTCCAATAAAGCTATTTTGGTCTTTTCTATCTGGCCATAATTCTATGGTGCATTCCTGACAATTCACTATTTAGTAAATAACCTTGTCAATATATTATTCCTGGCAAAACTATGTCCTAAATAAATAATTGTTCTAGTGGTCTGGACAGCTTAATGTAGAAATAATGCTTCATTTCCTTACCTAAAACAGAACAGACAATTATATAGTATCCTGCAGCAAAATAAACTGTTTTGCTCCTCAAAAGATAAACTGAAAAATGGAGGCACCAAGCTGTACTGCAACAATAGTTTCAGCAGGTAATAGATAAATTATTCGAAGATTCAACGGCCCTGCAGTTACCTGGCAGCACGCAAATGTCCTCAGGAACAGATCAAACGCGCCAACCAGTCTAAAATCAATCAGTTCAATTGTCAGGCGAAAAGATGTAATTTCATATATTAGTCTGTGGATTGAAGATGATGCATAACACCCTTAATGGTATTCTGATCAGCTTCTGTTCTAAACAGTATTTGCAGAACCGATCAGTTGAGTTTTTTAGAAATCTGTTTTGCTGCCATCACATTGTGTAGTTAAAGGGGCTTCAGTACAAATTAAACTCAAGTCATAGTTTTTGGCTTCATTGCCTTGCTGTATCGTACTCCTAGCTCAAATCTCTTTAGGTTTGTGCTGTCCTTCTATGCATTGTTTAACGGTTTTCTTTTAATGCTAAATGAGAGTACCCAGCAGCCCATCCCCCTCTATGCTGCTCAGGCTAATGAGGAAGCATTAGTCTGAGTAGCATGTGGAGGACGTGATTGGTTGAGAGTGCCAGCTGACTGCCTTCAACCATTGCTGGTTTATATTTGTATGGATATGGAAGTGCGTAATCTATACCTTAGATATAGCTCCAGTAGGAGATGGGCAGTGGCCTTATTTAGTGTCAAAGTATTTTTATAGTGTTAGGAATACAAAGTTGTGTTCTTAACACTGTAGTGCCCTTTGGAACCCTCCTCCTTTGCTGTACCCCTTCCAGTACATAAAGGGTTACAAAAAACGAAATTTTTCTTTAAAACAACTTTGTACAACATTGCAGGACTAAGGGGGGCAGGGGGGCTGCACCCAGATCACTTAAATGAGCTGAAGTGGTCTGGTTGCTTATAGTGTCCCTTTAGACTGTTTGAAAATGGTTTAACACTGAATGAAGGGACAGTACCAGGCACCATAACCAATTCTTAAAGAACACTCCACTGTTCAAATTCAAAATAAATAAAAATCAGTTTAGTAGATACATCCCAAATGAAAATTGCATGCATTTAATTGTGCATGTTTTCATTGGGGGGATACCTAAAAACACCAAACAAATCCTGCAGTTTTCTTGTCTGCAGCCTTTGCATGCCCTCCCCTTTTAACCCCACCCAGACCTTCTGTGGCTGTCCAATCACAAACTTCCCAATGCAGCTCAATGAGAAGTCTTTGCAAGGCAGGTGCTCTTTGCAGTTGCTGCCTCCTAAGTTTAATTCCACTGAGCTAAACAAACCAGGAAGTGACAGGACCTGATGTCTACTTGAAAGCCAAGGGGGACTGTAACCATTTTTATTTATAAAAGTGCCGATTTTAATTTTTAATTTGTAAAATGAAATAAAGAGGACACACACAGCTTTACAGCAAGCTAAAGTTTTTAGGGGTCTAGAATGATCCTATAATGTGTTCTTGACCAGCCTCAGCCTTTGCGTATATACAGAGTTTCAGACACTGACAAGGTCATTCACTAAGGTGAGAATTGCTAGGAATTCAATGTGAATTCAAAATGAATGTTTAATTTGTGTCCAAAATAGCCTCAAACTGAATACAAATTTGACTTGGCAAATTCTTCTAATTTTTACAATTCACTTTGAATTCACTTTAAATTCACAACAATTCTTAATTTAGTGAATGTTTGAGTTCAGTGTTTGAGTGGATAGGAATCATAGGAGGCTTCAGCCTGTAGAACAAGGGCACTCAGTGAAGAACAAGGTAAGTCTAGCACACATCGGCCTTCTATTTTTATTTTTTATTTTGCAAAGTTTATTCCAAATTCTGCCCTTACTTTCTGTTACTCTAATCCCATTTTACAGTGATGAGAGGATGTGCAGAGTCTATTTAGACTTCCTGTAAAACTCTCAAATTCTAAAACAGCCTTTTCGCAGCCAGGCTAAAACTGCCCAGCTGAAGTAACTGTGGGTCTCCATTCCTAATTGTAGCCAACATTTGCTGATTGTGATTGCTAATTGTAGTGCAGACAGCAAGTTGCAAAACTGTTCATAATTATGAATGGGAAACAGATTACTCATGCTGACCTGTTTCCCATTCTTAATTTTGAGAGATGTATAATTTTTCTTTCAGTACTATAATTACGTATCAAAATCAGAAAATGCCGGTGACAATTTGCTCGTTTGCTGGCACTGTCCCACCAATGTTTTCAGCCTCGCCTCAAGAGTGCTTGAAAAATTAACACCACACCATGCTCAGAACTATGTTATTGGTATTTTTTACAGTACCAATTGGAACATAAGGTGACAAGCATAATTATCAATCGCAGGCAGATCTGCATTATGAGCAGATAAATTATCTCTTTATCTTTATGTTTAAATCTGTACTGTGAATACCACTGATCACACAATGCAAAATAATGTATCTGTTAGAGATTCATTACTAAACACTGATTGGCTCTTTGCTGAATGAAATCTAAAGAGGAAATCACAGACTAGCAGCAGAGAGGCTGCTAGTCTGAAGAACTTAGAGGCAAAAGAAATGGTATTTATATTATATAATAATTAAATCTCATCTTCAGGGGGCCCCTGAAGAGCCACCCAACTGGTGAAATGCATGTCAGGGCTCCTTCCTTACCTGCAGTCAGCCTGATTACTTTTCATCACGATACAGATCCTGACACTCGGCTCAAAAACACTCCGTGCATCATCCCTGACTGACTCAGTCACACGTCCCACATTGTTATGACCCGGGTAATCTGATTACTATTGGTGTACTTCTCAGTAGAAACAGATAGAATTTGCTTGCAGCTAAGCACAGGTGCCCTCGAAGGCACAGATTAGGATATATTCAGAGCAGTCCACAGATCTGATTTATGCTTTAGTTTAAGACCTTTCTACAACAATTTTTTTTCTCTGGATCCAACCCTTGTTTATAATTTTAAAAGTTGTACTTTGGTATTGAGCACTGCTTACCTGAGGATTCCCCCTGGCACAGCATAGCAGTATTATTCAAGTATACAATGTTGCCATTCCATTGATATCGGTTAAATGTTACTTTGATACTTAAGAGGACACATTCCTTTACTACAAACTGCTACATAGCTCTACTTTCACAAACTTAACTTGTACCTCAGGGCAAACTTTAGCATTTTTTGTACATAGTTTTGTATATACTTTTTTTAACTTCTTTTTTTACTACTATATATATATATATATATATATATATATATATATATATATATATATATATATGTGTGTGTTATGTGTTCATTATATCAATATATATATAATTCAAGTCTATTCTGTGTTGACGTGATACATTTAGCTCATAAAATTGTATGTTTTCTTAATCCATTTATGATTAAAAGTTAAGGTTTAACCATTTAATCATTTACAGTCCTGGATAATTACCTGTTCCTTCCCCTTTTCTTACTACTTACTTGGGTACATGACCTCCTCTTTTTGCCCCTGAGACCCAAACACCTTACTTCCATTTTTCCTTTTTCACCTTTAAATGTTCTAGCACAGACTAACTTAATTTAACCAATTTCCGGGTTATTTACAGTGACACTATGAGCTAATACACCTTTCCACAGCAATTATCTTCTCTTGCAAGGTTTGAAATGATTAGCTCTATATCTACATTTGTCAGCAAGGTCACATCTCTTTAAAAAATATTAGGGAACCTGACACTTTAAATTATACAACTCCTATGATTAAAATACAGTATTTATATGGACTGTTTCAAGCCAATTATTGCTTGTTGATGGGGACACATTCTAAATATCATACACTTAATACATTTGGAATACAAGTTTTTAAGACTCATTGTAGTGAACAAGGCAGTATCCTAGAATGCAAGTCTGTAAAATGTACTATTTTCAGTCTAGTCATCCTAACAAGAGAAAAATACTAAATTCTCACTCATATATTTGAAATCTGTGATCACTTTTATTGCATTAACAGAGTGAGCAATGTTTTAACTGACTTATAGGTCTTTATCTGATACATAATGCTAATGTTTCAGAAATGCAGTTTAGTCTGTCAAATTGTTGGCACAATAAAACTTGATTTAGATGTGTGAGTGCTAGAATCTTTGTTATTCAGGATGGAACTGTAATTGTTACCTTGGACCACATAAGATATTACCTAAGAATGTAGAGAGTTCAGTCTCCATTCTTGTATAGATTCCTAAATGTAATAGCTTTCCAAAAGGGAAAATACATTTTACAAAATTTTCTTGGTCACAATACAGACCTATCCTACCTGAACACCATGTGATTTCTATGTAGTCTGTTGGTCTGTCCGTTCAAACATCCATCTGTCCATCTACCATATATATATTGATGGGCCCAAATTCAGGGAACTATCAGATCTACTGGACACAAGTCTGTTAGAAACCCAAACTCAAGAAGTAAAACAGCTCCATATATACATTTCTCTGATTTCTTAGGGCCAAATTAATTCACCATAGAGAAATCTGATGTAGCATTTCAATGTCTCAAAATCAAAGATTTAATAAAACCAGAGGACCATTAAATACTCAACTTACAACATTCTTAAACAAATCAAATTGGGCCACTTATAGACATACACCTCTATCCTACTGAGAACAAATGGTGCCTAGTGAAAATACCAGATCAATTTTACCTCTCACTTATTGGCCAACTAGAAAATACAAATCTCTTCATGTTATACAGTAACCCGCTCACTACCTCAAAATTCATATTGTACGTAGGGACACTGTTTGTGGGTACCACCCACTATCATTATTTTAGGACATTCATTTAGAATTGGAGTTGCTTCAGCAGGATCGAATAATAACATTCTAGTTGACATAATTAAACGATTAGGACGCTGGAAATCCACTGCATCTAACCAATATATACCTCAACCCGAGAGGAAGTGAGACAAGTGTTCAAAGATTTGGTTATCTAATGTGATGCATATTAATTTGCTCTGTTAATTCTTTTTGCCCTCTTTAATTCCAGGCTTACCCAAATGTTGGTTTAGGCACAACACAACCAACTTTAATTATATCCAATTACTTTCTCTCTTGGCTTTTGTCCCTGACCACAAATGTTAAGGAGGAGCCTGGAGTTGTGAAGGGGTTACCCGCCAGTTTTAAACTCAAGGAACCCCCTTCTATGGGCAGTTATCATATGGTTCATCCAACCCACCACTCCCTTTATCAAACATTACATCTTAGTGAACCCTCTTTATTTACAGGATTACCTGAACGTTGGTTTCGGCACACCGCAACCAACTTTCATCACATCTAATTTACTCTCTCTCTCTCTCTCTCAGCTTTTGTCCCTGACCACATATATATATTTAAAAAAAATATTTTCTCACCATTCCAGGGTGGTATATTTATTCCTCAGAGGCCTGTGAGTTTGAGGGTTCTGCGCAGTATCTTAGCTGTTCCTAGAAATGCACGCACCTGGACAGCGATCTCAGATGTCCCTCTCTTCTTTCAGTCCTTGGTATTTGTCCATCGTCTCATGTTCCTTCTTCCTGATATTATAATCACTGGGTATTGCCACATCTTCAGGACTCGCCTGACTCCTGTAGGTACTTGGATGTTGCTATTCCCCTTGCTTCTTTCTCATAGTTGCCATGTGTTTGTGGTACCCCCACGTACTTGTAGCATATTCTACAGAAAATTGTACATATTCTAGTTGGCCTTCTGGTATTTGAACGCCTTCTGTCCTAATCATCTTTCCTTTCTTTGCTATTAAATGCCCACACTTTTCTAGTCTGAACGACATTCCGTTGTCCTTGCTATATATAGCATAGTTAGGTTCATCAATGAGTCAATGTCCCGCTTATTCTTGGCATACAACTTGATGTCATCCATAAAGAGTTGGTGCCTGAAAGTAGCTTCACTCTTGAACCTTTATCTATATCCACTCTTTTTAATGATCTGGCTGCCTATGCAAAACAGCACTGGCGATAGCACGTCACCTTGGTATATGCCACATTTGAGGTTCACTTGTGTTATTGTCCTGGAAATTCTTCTATAGTTGTTTTTCACTTGCCCATTGAGTTCTTGATGGGAACTCTTATGGTATTAAAATTCCACGTGGCTGCTTTGTTTTTTGATCCTCTGGAGTTGTTTCCAATACCCTTTTGAGTATTGATCATGCATTGACTCATATGCCCAATGATCTTAGAGGCTTTGATGCCTGATAGAACCTTCCATGTTGTAGGGAGGCAGGTGATTGGTTGGTAATAAGATCGTTTTGTTCCCTTGAGAGGGTCCATCATGACCAGTAGCTTTTTACAGTGCGGATGGTGTTGGCATATATTTGTATTTCTTCAGTAGTCAGGATCTATCCTTGATCTTCCACCTCTGTGAAGTTGATCCAGCTTATGAACTTATTTCCTTGTTGTCTTTATCTTGGCTTCTAGTCATAGCCTCCATGGTGAGCATTGTAATCAAGCAGCTGGAGTACATAAATGAGCTTGTTGGTCTCTATGATGGTGCAGGTTGGGATTGTGGACAGTGCTGTTATAGTAACATTCAAGCAGGTCTACGTTCTTGCTTCATGTTCAGGAATGGTTTGAGTATGGTTTGTTCTCTTAACTTTGTGGACCATTCTTTTGCAGTCAAACGGGATACTCAACGAACCCATAGCCATTCTTGTATTTCAAGTGTTCCAGCTCAAGCACACCTGGTGCAACTAATGAAGCCCTTGATTAGTTGCATCAGGTGTTCTTGAGACAGCACCTGTTTTGCATATGTGTGCTATTGCGAGGGATTCTATTCAGGGGGTAAAATAATTTTGAGACTTATAAGTTGCATTTTCAGTAAAATTTGGGGAAAACATTTGAAGCATTTGTTTTGTTGAGCTATTTCAATTGCTTTTGTTTGAATTGTTCATTGAAAACAGCTGAAACTCTGGGAGTTGAATAATTGTGATTACAACTGTACATTTTGCACTTCTCCTGTAGGACTTCACACTACACACAAATTAAGAACACCAGTTAGTTTTTTGTAACTCTTCTAACAATATATATATATATATATAAATAATACTTTATCCACGCTGTTCACTCATACTATAAGAAAAACGCATATGTCATGATTACAATAAAGTTATGCAATAAAAAGTTTGCTGGACAAAGCACAAAATAGGTAAATATTAAAACATAGTTGCAAATGTAAACGTAAATATATTCTATTATCAAAACCTACATAAAATGATTACATTGAAATATCTTTATATATCTTGACTATTTCCTGTGTCTTTTGACGTATGTGCATCTCATGATGTTAACAGATCAATCACAGAATGCCATCATGCATAGCATTCTGGGATTGGACTGAGAACAACTGAGGAAACGTGGGTGAGTGGGTTAATTTGCATCTCAGTTAATAGGATAGCTGCATTTCATATGCAAGCGGCATAGTATTGTACATTAGAATCGTCAGCGATGAATAAAATGTCATATATTTTTGCTGCTGATTTTGTTAATAGCACAATGCATATAATATATTGCATTGATTAAATTGATGTATATATATATATATATGTATATACACACACACACAGACACAAACACACATACACACATATCTGCACAAACATGCACACACAGATATATGCAAGCCCAAAGTAACAAATTGTGGATATATACTTGTGACTTGTGTGACAGCTGTTTCTTTATTAAATATGAATATATTTTCCTCTCTTTTTGTTGGTATAATGCACAGCCTAATATTTCCTCAATATGGATTTTAAAACTCACTATGTTAACTTCTGCAATTAGTGGTAAAATGACAGAATGTGTTCTAATTAACAGCTAGAACATTGTTTGGCTCACATCATTAAATAATTACTGTAGCTACAAAAGCAAAAATATCCACTAGGGGGCATTATGGTTTAATGATTTCTTGAATGTAACTTGGCTTAAAACAAATCACTCAACCATAAACTTGTGAATAATTTATATTCTCCAAATAGGAATTTAATAATGTTCCCCTTTGGACAAAGTTAGGTACAAAATCCTTTAACGCAGAGAAAAAAAAACATATATAGATTCTTCAAAGTACAAAATGCAACTAATGAATAAATGTGTTTTAATATTATACTACATTTGTTAATGATCAATAGTACAGAACACTGAATGACATTTGACAATCAGAAAAATAAGTATATATACTTGGAGGTATTCCAATGAAACGAGTCGAAGACTGAGGTTTGTTATGTGCCAAGTCTGTTCTTTGAATTTTGATTTTTTTACTGCAGAATGCTTTGTTATAACAATCAGTTTGATGGCAGCAATCAAAGCTTGGGTGAATTTTGATTTCAAAACGTGAGTTTTAGCACATTATCTGCAGCTTATAGAGTCTTTGGTTAAATAATATGTTGGCATAAAATCATATACGGTTATCTCCCAGATCTAAAAAAAAAAAAAGGCTAAAATAATTACCTTCATATCCCAACTATTTTACAAATCTCAGACTTTTTTTTGTTGCAATATAATTGGATGAAATTTTATTTGGCCCAGTGTAAGAGCTAAATCCTATTACAAGTGATGAACGTAACTCTGGTTTCTGAATAGCAGTTATTACACTTACATATATGGGGATATTGCCATTCTATTAAAATAGATTTGCTTATCTTTCTTAATAGAATCAACCCATTAGTGGGCAGATATTTATGAGATATTTATGGAGAAATTCCTGCTAATTTTTGCTTGCTGTAGGCTTGTTAGAGCTCAAAATAAATATAAACTTTTGTACATATAGTAGTTCTCCAATTGATGTACTGCATATAGTGGAATCACTGTTTAATTACCAGATGTATGCTTGGCTCTTTTAATGGAATCCAGTCCAATGGGTGGATTTAGGGTGGGAATCCCAGCGCAACGCCTTCCATGTGAAATAAAGGTATCTCAAAGATCTTAGTGGTTGCTTTTGGATTTCTTTCAAATTCAAAACCAACTGATAAACATGGCATACATATTTTTCCCATTAACAACTATTTGATTTTGTTTGTTTGGCTTATTTTTTTTATTTTTATTTTTTTAATAAAACAGTTATTGCATCTACTTCCATGAGTGCTAACCTTTACTGCATGCTAACTTGTTTTCCTGCAGATTAGAACTTTGGTGTACACTGAACAGCTCCTGATGACAGCCTGCTGACACGCCGAAACGCGCGTCAAGCTATTTTCTTTCATTTATACCACTTGCACTTGGTAGCATGTTTTAGCACTATGTTACTGTATATATAGCACTAGTTTTCCTTTAGGTTTTCTCCAGGCAGGGAAAGTTTGGTTTAGGTAGGTACTAGTGGATTTATCCATGGTGCTGAGGTATGATTAGGGGGAGCTTTGGTTGGAATACAGACAGCTTTATGGACATCTATTAATTTTCCCACATCGCTACCTCCCCATTTTCCTCTCTTCAATATCTACCTATACCCTGTGGGAATGGATGGTTGCGAGTGTCGGATGGTTTGGTATATGTTGGAGTGCAGTGTGGAGGCTTTGTTGATTTTGGACATTTTGTGCCTATTGAGCCAACCAGCACCAAATATTGGTTATATATACCCCAGCACTACCCCCACCATATTTTCCTATAGTCCTGGTTACTATTGTAATGCTTATCCCTAGAACTAATAAAGGTAGGGACTCCTTTCCCTTCTGTATTGATGGAGCTCCAACTCAGGATCCCTTTAATTTAAGGAATTCCATATTTCTATGTTTGTACTTATTTTAAGGGTTATCCCCTTCTTTGAAGCTCATGTTTATTAGGACTCTTGGCTTGTACTGTGTATTACATTTTTGATTTTTATATACGGTACATAGTTCCTTCGTAAAGTGAGAAGTATAAATAATTACAAGCACCAAATTGCCAAAATGGAAGCACAGTTGACATGGCAACTTTTTTCATTTTGGCTACTTTGGGCTGAAATGTAAAATTCACTTTGAATGCTCTCTGAATATCTGACAACTCTCATTGGAGAGAATAACCCTGATAGAAAAAGAAGTCAGACAGTCAGATGAGCAGGTGGGGATATGTACGGACTGATGAACAGATACATAAATAGTAGGTAGAAATATGCAAAAGAGGACTACATTGATTATTGTATAAAGAAGACAAATAGGTAAATGGTAACCATCACAAGTCATGACATAATATTATCCAGAAATATTACTGTAGTATGATACTGCAAAAAATAGGACTATTCACAACTGGCTGAAAGATCTGCAGTAGCAGAGGCACGTATATTCCAGGTCCTGAGACTGCAGACCACTAAACTATTAAATCAAGTAGCTCTCAAAAGGTTTTGGTAACCATTGTGAACATCGTGCTGTAACTTACTAGAGTAGATATATACAAAATGAGGATACAGCTGTGGATCTACAAAAAGGAGGCACCCTTGGGCATTATCAATTCATCTATCTTGTGAGTTATACTCTACACAGCGCACTTACACGTTAACAAACAGTGATACACTATTATTTTGTGTTATTTTCTTTTTGTAGATCCACAGCTGTATACTCATTTTATATATATCTACTCTGTATTGGAGGGATTATTGCTGGGATATCCCGGGAGGAATCTGTTACCACTGTCTATTAAGATAAGTGTTATATATCCACTCTTTTGTTTTATGGGAAAAAAGTGATCGTTCTTGTATTATATAGCTAACTTACCAGAACTTGTTTTCTATGATCTACCTGATTTATTTATCTATTCATTGCAAAGTGCTGCTGACTACACTGGCACTATCACATGATGAATTTAAATTGCTCTAACAATTTCACCCCTGCTACCTCTTGGTCTTAGTGCTTACCATTTTTGAGCTCTTTGGTCATCATTCATTACTCTTTGCGTGAAAGAATTACAAATGTTAAATTAAAGCCCTTTGAATGACTGTATCCAAATATATATTCGTCTGTCTGTAACTTTACCTATGATTATTTGTTACATGTATAAAGCACTCACTCTGGGTCAGAATGCTATAAAAGAACTGTTAAATAAAAAAAAGGAATTCTGCTGCATAGCTTTGCCACTGTCTGTCACTCTAATACATTTCCTCCTCATGTGAGCCATACCGCAGAGCAGATGGACTGCCCGAGGTTTTCTGTACCTGGTTGTAAGACAAAGTCAGAAGTGTAATTTAACATTTCGTAACAGATATTTGAAAAATATATTTCAAAATGTTGAAAATACTCTTTTATAAAAGTAATATATAATATTATGTATTAATGCTTATATTTAAAGTATGATCACTGTATTAGTACTCACAGTTCCCAGAATACATTCTATGAATGAACTAATACAAGTGTTAGAGTGACATTTAATAAAATCAGACATTAAGGTTTACTCCAACCAAAAAACTAAAACCACTGTTTTTGGTTAAAGTAAGTTGGCCTGCTGCTCTTGGCCTGCTGGTCTGTCCCATTCAAGCTTGAAAAAACATTTTAACTTATAAGTTTAAGATCTTAAACTTACCTTACTCTCTAACAACAATTTCTCCCTCAGCCTGATGTCCCCTGACTATTTCACTCCCCTTTGCCAAAGAGGGAGGGAGGTCAGGGAAGACCAGGTGAGGGGAGAACAGTCGCAAGAAGGGGGGTGCTGGTGCCAGATGCCAATTTTGCACATAATTAACTTTAGCCATCCAGAACTCTATTTCTGGCTACCTAATGATGCCCCTAGGATGTGGCACGTCCAACAGCAGAGGGGTTAATCTCTGTGTAAGTGAAACACTGCACATATAGACTACATACACCATGGCCACTTCAAATCAATGAAGCAGTCATGGAAATGCAGTAACCCTTTAGTAACACAGTGCAACCTAACACAAGTAAAACTGGCATACACTGAAGAAGATACATTATGCTTCACATTGAAAATCAACCAGTAGCTGATCAGGTTTATTGTTTCCTCTGTAACAAACTCTATTTCTTTTGTACAAGATTAGAATCAATTACATATAAAAATGAGCCACTTACTGCTGGTAGCAGTTCAGTAATGCTTTACCATGTATTAAATGTTATACAATACTGGCACAGCATCTGGCATTGGTATAACCTGGCACAAACCATCACAGAGAGACCATGGCAGTGGAACTCTATGGTAAAGAGTCAGAGATCTCCAATGTTTTCTGTTAGAACATCAAGATGTCAGTTAATTCACTCCTTTAAATTAACCTGCGCCAGCACCATGAGAATAAAAGCTAATAATAAATAATGGTTAATATGTGAACAAAGTATTATATTGCTGTATAACATGTTTCACACCTATCATTTCCCATACTTCTTTATACCCTAAAACAGGGAAATAGGCAATCTTTGGCAATCCAGATGTTGTGAACTCCATCTCCCCTGATGGTTTGCCAGCACTATGACTGTAGAAGCAGTATCGGAGATGTGATCCACAACATCTGGAGTGCCGAAGGTTGTCTACCCCTGTTCTACATGGTAAGTGGAAACTGCCATATTTGGCCACCAAAAAGACTAGTGGCCATTAAGAAGAGCTACATAACTAGTTTTTTTCTACCATTGGTATGACAGACCACTGTATGTTGGTTCTCCTAGTTAATCTATACCTTTATTGTTCACAAAGAGTTAAGAATTAAACAAAGATTTTTTTTACTGTGTTCATGAAATATATTTTAATTAATGCTTCTTTGCAGTGTTTTCTGGAATATTAATTTTGTAATAGCATGATGCATGTTAAGCATTTTCTGGGCATAATTCACTCCTACTTAGCAACTGTCTGGTTGTGCTATGTCTGTCTTATTCAAAATTACATGTATAATTTCCAAAGTATGACTGCATGTGGAATGCCTCATACAATTTGGAGAGCAGCAGACAGAAGATGTAGATACAGAGGAAGATGTAGATACAGAGGTTCCATGGCAGGACAAATGTCTCCTGATGCACCACCGGCAGATAGTGGATGTAGCTAACATGAAAAAAGTCCTACAGGTGACAGGAAAAAGAAAACTAAAAGGCAGCACAGAGCCATTACTCCTCACAGCATCAGAGCAATAGGAGTAATTTTCTATCATATTAGACAGAACCTAAGGTGTGGCCTGTATAAAGAGACCTTAGAGACAACCCAACATCTTACACAGCCAAATGTAAGATACTAGCAGAGGCAACATACACTGAGACTGGATATGGAAACATCTGCACTTAACATCAGCTGGATCTTCCTAAGTGCCTCAAATGGTAATTGACAATCCCTTTGGGACTTCCAGACAGAAAGGTAGTGACCAACCAGACATCATGGTGGAAGATATGCAAAGGAAGACTGCAGTGGTGGATCTAGCAATATCCAGTGACCATACCATGAAGAAGAAAGTGTCAGGGTCACTAGCGTGCTATGTGCTAATTATGGGTATTTGGGTCTGGCTGGGTCTCCTGCATCCCAGTTAGGCACCTTGCCCTTGACACCACACATCTCTAGGTCCTTTCATGTGGTTCCTGGGTTCATGCTGTCTGAATCTCTAGTTCTGGACATATGCACACCTGTTCCTGGTTCCCTGATGATTAAACCACGCAAGGCTGGTTCTCGTTGTCAGATTGTGTTTCCTGTTCGGTTTCACTGTTATTCATCTGACTCTGGTTTTGATCCTCTGCTCGTGCTACGCTCTTGCCTGTTTGCTGCCTGTCCTGACCTTTGGTTCTGTCCCTGACTAAGTTTTTTGGCTATTCCTCGTCTGTACCTCAATCCTGGAAGCACTGGTATTATTCAGCCCCAGTGCACTGTGTCACAGCCTTGGGGATTTCTGTCTTGAGTCCCTTTGGCCTGTGTCGAATTGCAAAGGGTGCTTTAACTCTGCGTGCCAGACTCCCACTCCAGGTAAGATCCTGACAGTACGATCTGACCACATGGAGTCCGCAGAGTTAAAGATTACCGTTGCAGCCTTGACCCAGCAAGTTTTTCAGCTCATCCAGGCTTTGCAGGGCTTACAGCAGGAGCTGGCTTCCCTTAAAGGGAGAGCAACCTATGACTCTGGACTCTCCGAACTGCTGGTTGCTCTACCCGAGATGTTTTCTTGGATCCGGTCGATTGCGAGGTCCTGTTCTCCCTGAGACCACTTACTTTTGCCATGGAGATCATTAAAGTGAGGACAGCGATTACCTTGTTGTCGGGGCACCTTAAGGTTTGGGCCCACCAGCTGTTACTCGCCAAAAGCCCAGTCCTGGATTCCTGGGAGTCCTTTATTCGGTCCCTGGGTTTACAATGCAACAGAACACAAAAGTGTATATAGATCACCTCCTGTTGCCTCACTATATATTGCAACCTAGACTGGAGATGGACTACACTACTCCTTTCACTCGGACTGGTGTTACAGCTAACCCTACCGCTTACAAGTCTCCCGAAGCACCTGAAACACTGTACACATCTGGCAGGGAGGCCGAGGAACCCACAGAGATTGGACTGGTTACGTTCCATCAGTCATCTCAAGGGCAAGAAGGAGGGCGCATGGACTGTGTTATTATTGTGGGGAGAGGGGGCATTTAATATCATTTTGTCCATCTAGGCCTCAGGTTCTCCGTCTGGGTACTACTCTGGCATATCCTATGAGACCTGTCTGCCAACATGCTGCCTGTCCTTGCTTGACCACTCTGACCAATCCTCAGCCTTCTACAGTCATTGCTCCTGAGGTCGTGCAGGAATCTGTTACTAAAAAACCTGAGATCTCTATTTCTACTAAAGATTCTGCTTCTAAGAAGGCGAGCATCACAACCACTACAAGTCCTGTCGAGGAAGACCCCCCTTCTGGCTGTACCTAATGGGACTCTAGTCCGGAAGGAGGACTTAAGTATTTGAAAAGGCCCTACAAGCTATGACCTCCGCTCCTGCTAGTACCACCGATTCCAAGAAGTAACCTTTTGGACCATATATCACTTTCCCCTTCTCGCCTAACGGCGTCTTGGAAGGGAAGGTGATGTCAGGGTCACCAGCGTGCTATGTGCGGGTATTTGGGTCTGAACCTGGGTCTCTTGCATCCCAGTCAGGCACCTTGCCCTTGACACCACACATCTAGTTCTTTTCATGTGGTTCCTGGGTTCATGCTGTCTAAATCTCTAGTTCTGGACATTTGCACACCTGTTCCTGGTTCCCTGATGATTGGCTGAGACTCCCTATTTAAACCCTGCAAGGCTGGTTCTCGTTGTCAGATCGTGTTTCCTGTTCCTGTTCAGTTTCACTGTTATTCATCTGACTCTGGTTTTGATCCTCTGCTTGTCCTTCGTTCTTGCCTATTTGCTGCCTGTCCTGACCTTTGGTTCCGTCCCTGTCTAGGTTTATTGGCTATTCCTCGTCTGTACCTCGATCCTGGAAGCACTGGTATTATTCAGCCCCAGTGCACTGTCACAGCCTTGGGGATTTCTGTCTTGAGTCCCCTCTGCCTGTGTCTAATTGCAAAGGGTGCTTTAACTCTGCGTGCCGGACTCCCACACCAGGTAAGATCCTAAGAGAAAGATCATCTTAAGGTGGATAAAGGTAAACGGATGAGTGAAAAGCTAGAATGGATGTGGAAAGCGATGGCAGAAGTAATCTCAGTGGAGAAAGGAACACTCATGACTCAAAGCTGGTAGAGTAGCAACAGATTCCAGGTAGGACACTCAAGAGCTTCGTCCAGAAGAGTGCAGTTCTAGGAACAGTTAAGATGATACATGGAACCTTCACACTCCCCAGACTTTGATGAACACAAGAATGAGGAGTACATTAAAATACCACCAGAAGGGTGAAAGAAAATCTTTTAAATTATTTAATCAAATTATTCACTGTCAATAAATATGATTGTTCATGAATTAAAAAGAGACAGAAATTACATTTCCAACAGGAGAAAATATAGTAGACTAGACTAATTAGTTTATTTCATTTGAATGGCTGAAACAAGGTATTTTATATCCATTCAAGAGCAATTTATTACAGCTGAATTGACCAACTCACCTGCTGCCAAGTTCAAACTTTGCAACAATTAGTAGTAATGATTAATTTAATCTTAGTCCAACAGTTAGCAGACGGTTTTATTTGTTGTTGTTTTCTTTTTTTCGTTTGTTTGTTTGCTTTTGCAGATTGCAAGCCGGAATATTTAGGAATATGAGCCTGTTGCAGGCTATATATATATATATATACATATTTGTGGTCAGAAACATAATAGTATGATGCAACAGTAGAATGGGGTTATATGTTGGCAGTGGTGTGCCGAAACCAATGTTTATATGTATATATAAAATTAATTCAACTTTTTATACATAACAATACTTAACTTGCCTTAGCCACTGCTAAATTACATTGAACATTGTTGCCTAGTTTGTTGTTTATAACTATTCCCGAATATATATGTCAATGCATGTGGATTCCTATAAAAAACTCTTCTGATGACACCAATTAAACCATAGTGAAAATGAGTGTGTTGTGCTTATTATCAAAGCCAGTACGTTGTTGCAAGTAAACAATATAAACATTTTCAAAATAAAATAAAAAAAATTAAGCTTGCTTTAGTTTGCTTAGTTGCATATTTGCCTTCAATATATATAAAATTGATAATGGCATTTTAAGTCACATAAAGGGCTTATAGTAGTCATTAAGCTTTCTAAGCTACTGCCATAACATCAAATAAATAACTAAAGGGATACTCTTAGCACCACAACAACTTTAGCTTAATGAAGCTGTTTTGGAGAACTGATCATGCCCCTGCAGTCGTATTGCTCAGTTATCTGTCATTTAAGACATGAAGCACTTTGTTTATGCTGCTCTAGCCACACTTCCCCTGGCTTAATTAAATAATGCTTTCATTTTTACAGCACAGAGTTTTATTTAGACGATTATATAGTTCCATAGTTACATAAGCTGAAATAAGACCATCAAGTCCATCAAGTTCCTGCCTTTCTCTCATCTGTATTTGCTGTTGATGCAAGAGATGGCAAAACAAGTTTCAAGTACTTCCAATTTTGCAGCATATTGGGACAGACATTCCTTCTTGACCCCAGAATGGCTAAGAATAAATGTATCATTGGATTAAAAGGCTATTACCCCACAAATTAAAAATCCTATCACTAAATAGTATGTTTTTGCAAGTATGCATCCAGTTGCTGTTTAAAAATCCTGTACAGGCTCTGATAAAACCACTTCATCAGGTTAAAAAAAAGCCTCTCCTTTGCCTTAGACTAAATCTCTTTTCCTCCAGTCTAAACACCTTGAGTTCTATGTATGGTCCTGTTTATGAGTAGAACAATAGTTCTATTTCAAACAATAGTTTGTATTGGCACCGAATATATTAGTATAATGCTATCATATTCCCTCTGAGGCTCTGTTTTTCTAAATTAAAGAGATTTAAATGTGTTAATCTTTCTTCATAATTAAATTGTTCTATTCATAGAAACATAGAAACATAGAATGTGACGGCAGATAAGAACTATTCGGCCCATCTAGTCTGCCCAATTTTCTAAATACTTTCATTAGTCCCTGGCCTTATCTTATAGTTAGGATAGCGTTATGCCTATCTCATTCCTTTTAATAATGTTGCAGCCCACCTCTGCACTTTTTCTAGTGCCATAATATCCTTCATTAGAACAGGAGCCCAAACTTACACAGTCTTACCTGGGAAACTTATATTCTCATCCTGAGAATTAATGCCCCTTTTTATACGTGACAATACCTTACTGTCCTTAGCCCCTGCTGATTGACATTGCACATTGTTGCCTATAACAATTCCCAAATCATTCTCGTGTGTTGTTATCCCTAAGTACCCACCATTTAGGGTATAAGTTGCCTGTGCATTCTTTACCTCAAAATGCATAATGTAGTATTTTTCAACATTAAATTTTATCTGCCATTTAAGTGTCCATTCTCCCAATCTATCTAAATCCCTCTGCAGCAAAGTAATTTCTTGCTCACATTGTATTATTTTACAGAGTTTTGTGTCATCATAAGTTTCAATGCTTATTCCAATATCATTTATAAATATGTTAAACAGAAGCAGTCCCAGAACAGAACCCTGAGGAACACCACTTATCACTTTTCTCCAGCTTGAAAATTTACCAGTAATCACAACTTTCTGTACTCTATATTTAAGCCAAAATTTGTTTCCCTTTACGCTTACAGGTCTATAATTTCCAGCCAAGGATTTTGAACACTTTTTGAATATAGGAGCCACATCTGCCCTACTCCAATCCCCCAGTAAAATGTACCTTTCTAATATGTGTGTGAATATATTCCATTTATCCTCATTAAATAATGTGTATGCCAGTCAGTATATTGTAAATCTGACCTTATCTTATTGAAATTGGCCTTTTTAAAATAATCTTTTAGTATCCCCCATGTGCATATGATTTTTTTTAGTTTATTTAAAAAAAAAAAACACAATATTGTGATCACTATTTCCCAAGTGTTCTCCTACTTGAATGTTGGTCAAAAGATCAACATTGTTTGTTATAACCAGATCCAGACAAGCATCCTTTCAAGCTGGAGCTTGTACAGGAAGGTTTAAAAACCTGATTCCCTTTGCTAGTCCCTCTATCCCAATTTCTGTCCGAGTAATTGAAATCTCCAATAATTAACATGTTACCCATATGTGCAGCTTTTCCATTTTGCTCAAACAGCTGTTGTTCCTCATCAATATTAACATTAGGATGTTTCTAACATATCCCAACCAATTATTGATTTCCCCTCTAACTCATGGTTAACAAACAAACATACCCCAGACGTTCATATCTCCTGTTCTACTAAGTAAACCTTAATCACACATAGGAGATCTATAAGACAATTAACAGAGCAGGAGATAAGAAAATATATACGAAACCCCCTTTTCCATAAAGGAAGCTAAAACATGTGAGCTTGTGTAGGGAGACTGTGAGTCAGAAAAGGTGGCTATGGCAGCGTAAACGTGGTAGATAACTGTAACTGACCAGTGAGACTACAGATACCTAATCTTATACCAATATCAATTTGTTAAACTAAGATTATGGTGCGTGGAGTGTCTAAATTTGACAAACTAAAAAATATATAATTTGTGCAATATATACAAAAAGTGGCTGTTTAGGTTCTCTCAGCAAGCCAGTTTGCGTCATATATAGTCGCTATACTTGGCTTTGCAAATTACTTGCCTTTATTAAATATATGGATTCGCGTTTTTTTCCAATATGGCTATTTCAGTAAACAGCGTGCAAGTCGATTGCGTAGTTGGTGGAACGCGACCTACATGTTTGCAAGCACAGCTCATGTCTTCCTTTCTCTGGCACGCAGCCCAGTACTATATTGCAATCTTGTTACAAATGTTTCAGGGTGTTTGCTACAGCAGAGGAAAATGTGTTTCCAACTGGTACAATTATATTTGAACTTCCTCTGAAATATGCAGCAACAATACCAAATGAAATGTATCAAAATCTAATATGGACGTGTTACAAGGCTGCTTCATTTTATTTACAGATACTGTTTATACAGTCAGTATTTGTACTGACCAGGCATATCAAACAACTGAGTAATCCAGCTTGCAAAGGGGTTTAGGTTTGCTGTAAAGTATTGTAAGGATGGACTACGAGGGCACTACTAACATTTATGAATTGCATTTCCCATGATGCAAATCTAACAATAGAACATGTGTCATTAGAAATGTAGATAGACAGACAGACAGACAGATAGTGTGTATATATTTTTAATTAGCTTTTTCTTTTTTTTTTTCATTAAGGTCTGACGCATCCTTAAATATTCCGTACATGCTGGTTCACACTGGGTATTTTATTTTTGATAGTATAGTTTTTTTTTAATGTTTATATATATATATTTATATATATATATATAAACATAAAAAAAAATAATAGGTGGAAAATATTTTTTAAAAGACTGAAACTGGGTGCATAAATTGAATGCATTATATTGGTACACACATCCATCCAATTCTGCACCATTTTAGATACATACAATTAAATGTATATGTGTTTAGAAATCACAACACAATTTTAGGTGAAATATTCAGCAATTTTCACTATTACATGAAATAAGTTATGTGAAAAATTGCAACATATCACTTATGTTTCCAGATTCTTGCTTCAGTATAATTGAGTTATTATTATAAGTAGTAGTAAAATAGGTCACAGTATTATTATCCTACATGTGACCCTATCAAAGCTGCGATACTTTCCAATCAGGAGACCCATTCGGCCATAACATATTTATCATTATACTATAATTCACTTTTCGTGTCTACGCCACACACTTTGCATAAAAAATACTTAAACATTATGAGACTTGTCTCAAAATAGTAAAAGAGTAATGCAAGCTAAAAGTGTATGTTTCTAAAAGACATACCCTGTTTGGGTTTTCAAAGGTTTTCAGAAGATGACATAGAGACATAGAAACATAGAATGTGACAGCAAATAAGAACCATTCAGCCCATCTAGTCTGCCCAATTTTCTAAATACTTCAATTAGTCCCTGGCCTCATCTTAAGTATAGGATAGAATTTATAATTTTATTCATACTATTGGTTTTATACTTACATAATGTTTTACACTAGTCCTTTGGTAATTTAGAATAACATTTAACTTCATGGTCTTGAGAAAGTCTTGTGACAGAGACGAAACGCGTAGACTCAGTTGACCGTGTTCAGCTTGCTTTTCAGTTTCTGTGCTTTATAACATCAAGGTAGCTGCGGTCTTTTGTGAGGATACTGACTGCGGCATTTACTTGTCACCTCTCCTCGTGTTCCCTGAGCTATTTCTCACCCTACCTTGTGGCTAAGGATTGGCGCCATCAGGTTCCCAGCCTTTGAAGGGACTTTTGAGCTTCGGATCCTTACTCATACCTGGATTCATATGGCATACTGTGATTTATGAAACACACTAATTGAAATAAATCAATTAGAAACATACAGGATTCAGTGGAAATGAGAATATATAGAGCACCTCACAATAAAATGAAAGTTAATTTATGCTCTCTTGTTTTAAATGTATCAGCTGATCATATCATCACTACCTATTAAATAAGAAAGGCAGAATCTATGAGCTGCTGAAAATAATCTAATATAGGTTTCAATAAATTGTGAATCCTATATATATGGCTGGGTAATATAAGTAAAATAAAAATGAAATAGAATAGAACCCCTCCAAGGGTTAAAAATATAATGTAGCAGACAGATACTTTTCAAAGTTTATTAATAGATGAATAAAAATGCTACAAATATATGTAGCTATCAATAAGAGTCCCAAAAGAGAGTAGCAAGTTAGACAGCACCCATACCAGGTTAACAGACATCGAGCCCAAAGGATATTGTAGTTACTTTCTCGCCGGCCGGACAGAAGTAAATGGGATTTTCTCGTGCTGTGTGCTGCTGGTTTCTAGCCGCGTGCGTTCCACTGCGGCTCAGGATGCGTGTCAAGGATGCTCACTCTCGGGATCAATGTGTGTTTGCAGATGCCGCCTTACGCGTTTCGTGATTCTCGATCACTTCGTCAGAGGATGGCATCACGTAGTCTGCAGTCTTCTTTTTATACTTGTTCTGTCTGTCTCCAATAGTATTAAGTTAACCCTTACTACGTCTATATATAGTATTGCAATTCAAATCAGTATAATACATTGTTAAAAGATTGTAACTACACATAAAATCCATAGTGAGAAATATGTACCTATATATAAGGTCTATAAAGAGAGGAAGTTATAAAAAGGGGAAATTATAAAAAACAGTTTAAAGGGGAACAATATAAAGAGGGGCAATATATAAAAAAGGGGGAAATGTATAAACAGAATTATAATAAATACTGACATATTGATAGTATCCATGTAATAATAATTGATAAAATAATCTAGTTATCTAGTACAAATACATGATAAAATACAGTAATCAATAATTTAAAATAAATAAATGATGATGGGTAAGTTATAGGTATGTAAATAATACATCTATCTTTGAATATAATATAATATAATGTCTAAAAATATTATAAAAAATATATATTAAAATATATATTAAAAATACTCTTAAAATTATTTTAAAAATTCATTGAGATGTGGATTGATCACCTAGGAAGATAAAAAGAGGAGAAAAAGAGGAAAAGGCAAAAAAACGAATACATTATTAATGAAATTCAATTAGTGTAAATGCACAAAAAAAAAAAAAAAATTAAGAAATTAGAGAAAAGCGTTTAGTTCAAAATCAATATTTAGACCAAAGGGCTCCAAACTATTAAGTTGAAATATCCATTTCGCCTCACTTTTATCTAGAGCTTTTTCATAATCTCCTCCTCTCCAATGTAAGTTCACTTTTTCAATAGCATAAAACTCTAAACCAGCTGGATTACTGGAGTGGCAGTTTGCAAAATGTCTGGAGAGATTATGTGTGATGAGTCCCTTTTTAATATTGCGAATATGTTCTCCTAGTCTAATTTTGAACTTTCTTTTTGTTCGACCTATATAGTGTTTCTTACAGGGACATACTAGGAGGTAGATAACTCCAATGGTATTACAGCTTAAATCGGATTTTATTTTAAATTCTTCGTCCCCTTTCATATTTTCAAATTTCTTTGTTAAACCTGGTTGGGTTGGGTTGTTTCTACAACCTGGACATCTATTGCATTTTTGAAATCCACCAGTTTCCTGATTCTTGCTTGATAATTTGATTTCTTTAATCGTTGGGGCTAATATGGTTTTGAGATTGGGCGCTCTTGAATAAAAAATCTTTGGTCTATCATCCAATATCATACCCAATGAGCTATCTTCTTTAAGGATTCTCCAATGTTTATTAAGAATGTGCTTGATCTTTCCTGCTTGGTTGCTGAATTGTGTGATAAACGCTGGAGTTCCGTCTCCATTTTTGATATCTTATTCTTACTTATCAAAGTTTCTTCCCTAGATAATTTCAAAGCCTTATCCATTGCATTAGTCAGCATCTTGTTCTCATATCCTTTTTTGAGGAATTGATTCTTCATCTCCTCCATTTGATTTATACAAATATCTAATTCTGTGCAGTTTCGTCTTATCCGTCTGAACTGTCCATAAGGTATGTTATCCAGCCAAGTTTTCTTGTGATGGCTGTCCGAGGGAATAAAGCTATTACAGGCAACAGATTTTTTAAATGTTTTTGTACAGATCCTCTCCTCTTTAATGTAGATTTCTAGGTCTAGAAATTCTACCGAAATTTTTGAATGATTAAAAGTGAACTTTAAATTATAAGGATTAGAATTGAGGTAGTTCTTGAATTCATTAAGAGAACATAGATCGCCTTTCCAAATAAAAATACAATCATCTATGTATCGCCGCCATAGGACCAGGTTTGCACCATGTGTGGTATTGTTCCAAATAAATTCTTCTTCCCACTTTCCCATAAACAAATTCGCGTAGCTTGGTGCAAACCTGGTTCCCATGGCGGTACCCTCTGTCTGGAGATAAAACCGCTGTTGTGCCCAAAAAGTATTATGACTTAAAATAAATGCAATTGCTTGAACAAGAAAATTAATCTGATCATTCTTTAGCTCGGAATATATAGCGAAGGAGTGTTGTATAGCTTCACATACTTGAAGATGTTCAATAATCGTATACAAGGATGTCACATCTGCCGTCACTAAAAAATATCCTTTTTCCCATTCAATATCTGATAACACTTTAATAATTTGAGTAGTGTCCTTCAAATATGATGGAAGTTGGGTCACCATCGGTTGTAAGAATTGATCTACATATTGGGAAAGATTCGATGTCAATGAATTGATTCCTGAGATGATTGGCCTTCCAGGGGGATTGATAAGACTTTTATGAATCTTAGGCAAATGATAGAAAACTGCCGTTCTTGGATGTTTACAACAAATAAAATCGTATTCTCTTTTGTTTAAAATTCCTCTAAATTTGCCATCATTTATTAATTCCAAGAATTCTTCCATACACATTTCCTGAGGATTTTCTGTGAGGGGTAAATATGTATTAGTATCACTAAGCAGTCTAGTGCTTTCCTTCTCGTAATCCACAGTATTCATTAGGACTACTCCCCCCCCTTTGTCAGCAGATCTTATTGTTATATCGGGATTGTTAGTAAGTGCTTTTAGCACTTGCCTTTCTTTGAAGGTTAAGTTGTCTTTAAGTTCAAAATTAGACTAGGAGAACATATTCGCAATATTAAAAAGGGACTCATCACACATAATCTCTCCAGACATTTTGCAAACTGCCACTCCAGTAATCCAGCTGGTTTAGAGTTTTATGCTATTGAAAAAGTAAATTTACATTGGAGAGGAGGAGATTATGAAAAAGCTCTAGATAAAAGTGAGGCGAAATGGATATTTCAACTTAATAGTTTGGAGCCCTTTGGTCTAAATATTCATTTTGAACTAAACGCTTTTCTCTAATTTCTTAATTTTTTTTTTTGGTTTTTTTTTTGTGCATTTACACTAATTGAATTTCATTAATAATGTATTCGTTTTTTCGCCTTTTCCTCTTTTTCTCCTCTTTTTATCTTCCTAGGTGATCAATCCACATCTCAATGAATTTTTAAAATAATTTTAAGAGTATTTTTAATATATATTTTAATATATATTTTTTTATAATATTTTTAGACATTATATTATATTATATTCAAAGATAGATGTATTATTTATATACCTATAACTTACCCATCATCATTTATTTATTTTAAATTATTGATTACTGTATTTTATCATGTATTTGTACTAGATAACTAGATTATTTTATCAATTATTATTGCATGCATACTATCAATATGTCAGTATTTATTATAATTCTGTTTATACATTTCCCCCTTTTTTATATATTGCCCCTCTTTATATTGTTCCCCTTTAAACTGTTTTTTATAATTTCCCCTTTTTATAACTTCCTCTCTTTATAGACCTTATATATAGGTACATATTTCTCACTATGGATTTTATGTGTAGTTACAATCTTTTAACAATGTATTATACTGATTTGAATTGCAATACTATATATAGACGTAGTAAGGGTTAACTTAATACTATTGGAGACAGACAGAACAAGTATAAAAAGAAGACTGCAGACTACGTGATGCCATCCTCTGACGAAGTGATCGAGAATCACGAAACGCGTAAGGCGGCATCTGCAAACACACATTGATCCCGAGAGTGAGCATCCTTGACACGCATCCTGAGCCGCAGTGGAACGCACGCGGCTAGAAACCAGCAGCACACAGCACGAGAAAATCCCATTTACTTCTGTCCGGCCGGCGAGAAAGTAACTACAATATCCTTTGGGCTCGATGTCTGTTAACCTGGTATGGGTGCTGTCTAACTTGCTACTCTCTTTTGGGACTCTTATTGATAGCTACATATATTTGTAGCATTTTTATTCATCTATTAATAAACTTTGAAAAGTATCTGTCTGCTACATTATATTTTTAACCCTTGGAGGGGTTCTATTCTATTTCATTTTTATTTTACTTATATTACCCAGCCATATATATAGGATTCACAATTTATTGAAACCTATATTAGATTATTTTCAGCAGCTCATAGATTCTGCCTTTCTTATTTAATAGGTAGTGATGATATGATCAGCTGATACATTTAAAACAAGAGAGCATAAATTAACTTTCATTTTATTGTGAGGTGCTCTATATATTCTCATTTCCACTGAATCCTGTATGTTTCTAATTGATTTATTTCAATTAGTGTGTTTCATTTTGATTGTTTAACCCCTGGTGGTGGTTATTTTACTAGTGAACCAGTGGTTATGGTAGCCATATCCAATCTTTATTTTTAAATCCTAGAAAGATACTCTACCAATTTATTTGGTATATATCTACTAAGTTTTATCATATACTGTGATTTATGTCTGATTTTTAGAGATATATTATTTTTGAAAATATCTACATTGTTTGTGGTAATCTATATCATGAGCTGTTCTTATTAAGCTGATTTTCATTATTAAAGGTATTTTTTATACCTTTTATCTACTTCCTCCCATTTTGTTTATGTATTTGGAGCGCACATACAGTATTTGAAGTTTTGAATCTCAGGTTCTAAAGTCACTCTTTTTATGTATGCTGCTGCCCACTTTATTTAGAATTTTGGTCACCGTTTCACACTTATATATATATTTTGTTAACATTCAGTTTTTTACTACCATCTACTAAACATTGCTGGTCCTAGTTCTATGCAACATCTCTCTTATACTGTAGATCCTTTGACATTGTTGTATTTTGTCCATCCACACACATCCCAGGTGGTGATTGTACCACCAGAGTTTATTCCATAGAGCATGCATTTGCTCTTAAAAATGTAAGTACATTTCTTTGATTTTCCACTGTATTTACTACTACAAACAGAGCACTATATTTCTAATTTGCATAATATATACCCTATTGTGGATGTCTACATGATTGATCAGGGATAATATCAATCCACTAAGAGCTGATTGGGAAATTCTCAGTTTGTGTCTGTGATTTTATTTCTATTAATTTTCACCATTTTGTCTCAAATATATTATACTATTGGCGCCCCCTGTTTGTTTGTTTTATTTTGTTTACACATCACCCGTTAGATGCCCATATCAAATTGTTACTGGCTGCGCTCTCACCTGTATAGGAGGCCTGTCCGATCACCCATCATATATCCCTTACAAGGATTATATTGCATGAGAGCTAGTTGATAGCTCCACACTTGTGAGTGTATTTTGATTTATTTATAACACACTTCTGTTTATACAATACTATTAGGATATCCTTCTGTTTATTGTCCTTTCATATCGTCATCCTTTGATTTGGTGAGTAAACCAGACTGTCATTTGAACCTCCCACCAACCCCTCAAGAATTGCACTACCACGATTTATTTGGTACTAAAAATAAAACTTTTTGAGACTGTTCACATATTTTTTTTGTCCATTACCATCTTGCATTTCCTTTGTCAACCACTAGGTGAAACCTGTTTTTGTTTTTCTGTGTTTTGCTTTCTATTTATCTTTGAATTCAGGGCACCCAAGTCTCAGAGTTTGCTGTCCCCCAGAGTTAGCACTGCATCATTTTGCTTTTTACTTTAATTAATATTTACTGGGCTATTCATTAATGTGAGAATTCCAAGTGAATTTCAAATTCACAAGCCTAGTTTGGCTACTTTGGCTTTCATTTGAAATTTGCTTTGAATTAATAACCCTGTTAGTGTCATCCCTGACACTTGGAGGTTTCTTTACTAAAGTGACATTTCATCGTGACTTCAAAGTGAATGTCACGTTTAAAGTCAGAGTAGCTGAACTGAACGCATGCCCGAATTAGAAAATTTGTTCAGCTCAGCTATTTTGACCTTAAATTCAGAATTCACTTTGAGTTACTCTGAATTGTCACTTTATTAAATGACCTTGTCAATCTACAGAGGACTACGGTATCATATATCATATGATTATATGAGCATGATGGGAGTGGTAGTCAGTTGTAGAATGAATTGAAGAGACCACTAGCGTTCACTTTACATTAATTTAATTCATCTCCATGATCGAATCAACCTGATTGGAAATGGAGAATTTCTTAATGTTTGCTCTTATGGGAGAAAAAAGGTGTTTTTACTTTTTGAGTGATAAAAAGTGTCAATCTCTGCTGGTCAGTCCTAAGCAAGATTTTACTAGCCCACAATAGCCCATGTGACACTGAGCATTGTTGACATTCAGAGACCAGAAACTAAATAGTAAAATTAAGTGTAGGCAAAAAAAAAAAAAATGAGATGCAAGCAGGAACATTGTTGTAGAGCTAGCCTCTTAAATGGTGTCCTGAAAAGTCTTGGGTCCAGTTTCGGAACCCTTTAACTGTTTGTTCTGTAACATTTAGTGAGAAATAACAATTTCAGTTGCATAATTTGCAATAGTGCCTCTTTAATGCATAATTTTTAGCGTTAATTATGCAGCACATTGTGGAGGTATTGCCATGGCTAAAGGGTTTTAATGAAAATTGTGCTGGCTATTACTGCAAATTAGGGGGTGATCCTGTGTTTACAAAGACAATACAGCATGGATTAGGTTTAATACAGTAAGAATATAGTTTTTTAAATATAGAGTTATCACATTCTCAGTTCATCCAAGATTTGGTCTCATAATGTTATGCATTAAAGAGCTGGATATTGGGTGTGGCATAGGGCAGGTTTTTGGAGGGGTAAGCCACTATATAAGGAAAGTACCATAAATGCACCCTTGGACTGAAGTTCCCAATCATTTTGCAGTTTAAAAATGTCTCTAGGCCAAATATGGTCCTTCCAACAGGTCATGCTCACCAGGAATTGCCTAAACCACCTTGTTTTCTGGACCCCTACTTTGTCTTTATATTGATGAACAGGTTTTAAATATCTGGTAATGGGACCAAATAATTGATGCAAATACAAAACTTACTGCTGTGCATATCTCCAACTAGACCTTGGGAAGTCCACTTTAATGGAATACAACAGTGAGTTTTGTATTGATGGACAGTCAAGGGCTGTGCTTTGGTACGTAGAAATTCTATGCTGTAGTAACATAAGCAATTTATCAACATTTCCTTTGGCATCTTTCCTTTATTGAGTGATTGTGTTTTTTCCTCCAACACCTACCTGCCTTTCACATTTAAAGTGCAATATATGTGTCAGCATTACCAAGGGACACTAATGCCAGTAGCACACAATTCCAGCAGAAGCTGCTATTTGTGTGAAAACAATTATGAATTAAGCTGAGATCCGTGGGATATATTACTATTACAGCCATGCATGGGGGCTTGCTATAAATCTCTTCCCACATGCTGAATCAATTGATGGCAAAGGAAGTAAGAAGGGATACTCTGTCACACTCTGTGGTCTCACATTACACAACATGATTGAGACATTTTACCAAATCCTGTGTTTAGCCGGGCTTCAGACGCTCTCTTTATGATACCCAGCTGTACTTTCTTTGAGCAAAAATCGTGAATAGTTGAAAATATCAGCTGTTTCTTATTGTTTAAAATGTGAAGGTTTCTTTTTTTTTTTTAAAGAAAACAAAACAAAGACATTAGTGTAATTTCTTTCTATTCCATGGGCAAAGTTACAGAAGTTACCAAACAGAATAATTTTCTAGTGCAGAAGACATGTGGTCCTCAAGGTTCCCAAGATTCATAGGAACTATATATAAATGAAAAAAATATGTAACTGTTCACGAGTCATCCAGAGGATGTAGTATACTACAGAAAAAAATGACATAGGAGCATTCATCGAACAGGAGAAGATACAGGTATTACAAAATAAACAAATATTAAGTTTGTTAAAAAAAAAAAAAAAACTTTTCATTTTTAAACACACTTTTTATAGATGATACTTATACATGCTAAACTGTGTCTAAGATTCAGATCCAGAGTGTTTCCCCAGTGCTCTTATCCTGTCACTGTTGGCTAGCTTGGCCAGGATTGATAATATGAAAGTTTAAATTTCGCTTTAATGACGTTGGCTAGTGGGTGATTTATGGGTACCAGAGAGACATACAGTTTTTGTGAAGTCATTTCCAAGTAATTTGGTGAAAACAAACAGACAAACAAACAATATAATGGTACCTTTATATCAAGCTGGTTATGACGCATATTGTGACCTTTTTATATTCTAAATAAAAAGTTTTCTTTTTCAGGCATGCAAAATATGTTTGTGTTCCTCCGGATGTTTCTAAACTCAAAGTCTCAATGTCTAATTGAACATTTATTTATTTTTTCTAATTTTGCTCTTTTTTTTTCAATTTTGCAAGTCATTTTTCAGCATTTTCCTATTTAACGAATGGACACCTTGATATATCAATCAACCGTATCAGCTCCAGATAAATGAGATTGTCTTTATTCTGCTGCATTTGACTTTGCTGGGTGTTCTCATTACAATCTTTTAAATAAAAGAGCTGATGCACTTTCCAGGAAATGAAACCAAGTTCAAGGATCCATTTTGTTTTATTAACATTCTAGAAAACATTTTTACGACCTTGTGTACTACCGATTTGTTCTGATGCTTAATGGACGCCTGAAGGACAGACAGTATTATTGCAGTCCTTAAAGATTGGCACAGAATAATAACCTAATAGAAACTTAAACAGGAAATTGGGTCGTAGCATAATATGGAGAAAATCTCAACGTTGATATCATAAATAGTTAAATCCCTACGTCCCATTATTTCTAACTTCTTTACACTATTTATATGAGAGTAACTGATAAAAATCTTACTTTCTAGATTCTCCTGGAAAATATGCTGTGTGCTTATGAACAGCGAGGAGCTATAAGAACAGCTGGATGCTCCACAAGCATTTTAACACTTACAGTGTTATTCACTAAAGTGAGAATTCAAAGTGAATGTCAAAATAGCCAAATTGGAAAAATTATTAGGAATGCTACCAGTTCAACTATTTTGGCCTTCAAGTTCAAGCTCATTTTGAATTCTCACTTTAGAGCTGAGTCGAGGAATGGCATCCTGCTGGGTATCAGCATGTAAGCCTGCTAATGAAGCATAGGTACCCATGGATAAAGAAGAGGAGACAAGGGCTTTTTTATATACATGTCCAAAATCCCTCCCTTGGATGCTCTATTTTTATTTTTAAATGACACTTATTTGCAAAGTTCTACATCGTGAAAAGTAGGCACAACCTGCAAAAGACAACAAAGAGTGTTGCTTTAGTCAAGCTCCACGACCTTTGTCAACCTTGACATTGGCCATGTCAATACTGAATATTCTCCTCTCTCCAGTGTAATGTCACTTCTGGAAGCGGCACGTTATAGATATTCAGTATTGATTCTTATGCCATCACAAGAGTCAACTGAGGTCTGTGTAAGTATGCCCAGTAAGTAGGTATAACATAACATTTCCAGACACTGCCATCTTTTACACATTAAGATGGTAGCGCCATGGAAGAAGACCCATCGGAACTGACACATCAAGAAAAATGGTAAATTGCACTGGGCAATCCCATATAAGGCAATCCCAAATAAGGCTACCAAATGATGGAGCTATGTACTAAACAGCCCCATAATATGGTTTCCTTAAATAGGGCAATCCCACATAAGGTTACCAAATAAGGTAACTATCTACTAAACAGCTGAAAGGTAAAAAAAAACAACTTTTTCTTAAATTTGCTCTTTCAGTTATTTTGTAGATAGGTCCCTTAAGTTGTTACCCTTAATTATGGCAATCCCATGTAAGAATACCAAATTAAGGAGCTGTTTACTGAACAGCTGGTGGATCCAAATTAAGGGGAAAAAAAGACAATTTCTAAATGTTGCTGTTTCAGTTGCTTAATAGATAAGTCTCTAATGTGCTATCCTTAAGAGAGCTAAAGGATCCAAAATAATTTGATTTAATTCTTTATGAATTCATTCCTTTTTGGTCATTTCAAACGCTGCTGAATTCAGAAGCTTTCAAATTTTGAAATTCGGCAGAAATTCGGATTGAGTTCCATTTGTTTGAATCCAAATGCACGTATAATGTAGTCTTGAAACCTGTTTCATACAGATGTTCACCAGGTTCAATAACTCTTTCTAAAAGAATTTGTTAAAGTCCTAAACATCTTTTACTCTATATTTGTGATATCATCAAAGCAGATTAGAACCTTTGATCAAATGATTGGTGTTTGTCATATGTACGCTACAGACATATAGATACTAGTGATGTCCCGAACGGTTCGCCGAACGGTTCGCCACGGATGGCGAACATATGCGCTGTTCGGTCAGCCCCCTATTCGTCATCATTGAGTAAACTTTGACCCTGTACCTCACAGTCGGCAGACACATTCCAGCCAATCAGCAGCAGACCCTCCCTCCCAGACCCTCCCACCTCCTGGACAGCTCACTAAGAATGCAGCTTCACAATGAATGTAAAATGGATACTGTCCAGGAGGTGGGAGGGTCTGGGAGGGAGGGTCTGCTGCTGATTGGCTGGAATGTGTCTGCTGACTGTGAGGTACAGGGTCAAAGTTTACTCAATGATGACATAGGGGGCGGACCGAACAGCGCATATGTTCGCCGTCCGTGGCGAACCGTTCGGGACATCACTAATAGATACCAATGCAAATAGTTAAAGCACACAATTGTCAAGGATATTTTGTGCTGAATTATGTATACATTCCATGTATGAGGTATTTTTGAGAGAGAGAGAGAGAGATATATAGATAGATGTATTTCCAACAAGACATTTCACCTACGTTTAGCTCCTAAACTATGTCAATATTGAAGTTGGACATGCCCACATTGTGAGTTTTACAAGGAAAGTTTGAGATGATGTATAGATCAAGCCAAATGAATTGTGGATACTCTTAGAAGTGTTGTGCAATAGAATGGAGAGAAGACAGAGCATTGAGATAACATCAGGTCACTTAAACATAAGTAGCGGCAGGGTAAGGCATTCTAAATTGGAACTATCTAAACTGAGATAAGAGAAATTAGAATGAACATCTTTTCACCACCATAAAGACGAGTCAATCTATTCACAAGAGATATATTTAAAAATAACACAATTTCATAACAAGGTTGTATTGCAGTGCATTATATCTGCCTTTCAACCAAAGCCTCCATTGCATAGCAACCCACAGACTTACGTCATGGCACCAGAAATATAGGTGGTATTGTTACAGCAATGTATATGTTATATAATAAAATATGAGATTAGAAACATATTAATTCTGTATTGTGTTATTTATTCCTAAAGCAAGAGATACAGGAGAAATTACATAGGACATCCCACTCGTACATTTCTCAATTCATTTGATAATTGGTTCCAATGTTTCTACTGAGCAAAGCGTAGAAATAGTCCCCCTCTCCCCTTCCTCCTTGCATTGCTATTTTGACATGAAGCTTGACATTTTCCTTTAGGTTGTCCAGAACACCAGGTTTAGTTCCATACATTTTTCAGTGGAATGTCTTGTTCATCTAATAAAAAGGACAAGGAACTTTATGTTGCATACTGGGAGAGATGTCTAAACCAAATGCTACTTTCTGTCCAGCTCACACCAACTCAGTTCACAGGATGTCTACATCATCTATTGGAATGTCAAGAGCCAAAGAGCTAAGGAGGCTAGTCAATTGGGTGAGGTTTAAAGTACAACACCAAATCTACGATGTTCTAAGCAAGACCATGGCGGCATATCATAATTACTGCTGAAAGAGAATCTCCTGTTCTAAAATATGTTACTTGGGCCACTCAGCTCAGGATCTTACCTTGAATGGCAACACAACATCTAGTTTATTAATGTTAAAAGTATGAGTTCTGAAGTGCAAGTTGATAAAAGTAACGCATTTGCAAAAATGTATATATATATATATTTGTTTTCAAATCTGGAAAAATAATTCAGTGGTAAGTGACTCTTTCTTCCGGATTTCAAATTTGGTGGTTGATTCCTGGAATGGAGAACTCAGACTTCTAAAGTTGATAAAATAAGCACAACCACATTTGGTAATAATAATATTGAAATCCCAGGAAAACTTAAAAACTAGAAAAAGCTGTAATGATCTTTCACTGGTTATATATTGTGATATTATTTTCAAACCAACTGAATTTTATGAATTCCTGAAATAATAAATCAGGAGCAATTTACCTTTAAGTGTAAAAAAAAAATCATTCCTTTGGTCCTTTCTTGGAATAATGAGGAATTTTACTCTCCTAGGGCAGCCTCTCATAGTAAAAGGATTTTGGAATGACAGATTGTTCTCAAGTCACTGTAATTCAATTCCTCTTCTGTGGTCCTGGTACAGTTATTTCACTCAGTCTGGTTTCCACTACTGTTCTCATCCTATTCTAATTCTTTACTGCAAGAAGAATTTTAGCAACTATGAGGATCCACCACCTTATAAATGATGCTGCTCATAATGATGTAAGTTGAATATAAATGCTTCATGTTAACTAAATCTTAATTTAATTAAAATGTAAAACAATTGTGTTTATATCTACTTTTTTTTTCTTTTATCACAAAGGCAGAAGCACCAAAGCCCAACAAGGGATATTTTAAAAAATGTATGATTTTGGCAATAACAGTCTGTTTACTCACTATAACAATTCTTCTTGTGCTACTATTTGTTGTGAAGGACCTCTTTCATCATGTACCAAAAAAGGTAGGAATCAAATCATGGAACATCAGTCAATTAATCTATCTTGTTATCATATAGCAAGGAATGGATGATGGGGCAATTTTGTAGAGAAACAATAAACTATCTAAAATATTTTAAAGTCCCAACTAGAATGCTAGAATCTGTTTTTGCAACTATAAAATAGAACAAACAAATTAAGGATGAATACACTTTCAGAAGCAGGTTCTTTAATATGTATGCGTCTGGACCCTTTAATATGTGTTTTATTACATTTACATCTCAGAGCAAAACTTTTTTTTTTTTAGAAATTATACAGAAAACACAGTATATATATTGAGGCATTGCATAAAATGTTGTTGTTTTTTTTTTGTTTTGTTTTTATAATATGCCTTGACTCCAAGTGCTAAATTATGTGATTTGAGAAACGTTGATCAGAGATTAGCTGTTTAGATTATAGTAATTTCAAAGTAAAAAAAATAATATAAACATTTGAATATATTTTTATAACAAGCAGCAGGATTGCAATGGAGGTAAAACCAATTACATATTTGCTTCCGGATGTAGAATATGCTCCTTTAATTTTTAAGATTATAAATACAATTCCACCAGTGTAGTTACAGTGTAGTTACATATTTAGACTGTAACTACACTGGTGGAATTGTATTTCTAATTGTGTATATATACAGTATAATTTATATTGTATTTCTAATTGTGTATATATATAGTATGTATATAAATATGCGTGTTTGTGTGTATATTTTTATATATATATATATGTATACTAGAAATATAGGTGGTATTGTGGTATAGTGCCATGATATATATATATATTGAGTGGAAAATCACACAAGTAAATATTTGTTTGTTATTCATGAAAAATAAACAGCAGTGCCTTAAAGTGCAATAGGACACTTGGGAATAATAAACGAACAAAAATGTATGTGGAATTCCCAGGTAATACAATCCAGCCCTTCTTTCAAGGATCTGGAGGTACAGCAAGGGGTAATTTATCACAGTAATATGGATCCAGACCAAAATATTCTAATCTATTTGTGTGCAAGGCTGTCATTCACGCTAGGATGCTGGCATCAACAAATGTTTGGAAACAGGCTCTGTATATTGGTCCTCCTCTGGAATGCCATAAACTACTTAAAAAAAAAAAAAATCGAAAAAAAATGTGGTTATTTTTCTATATTTAAAGAATAACTCTATTTAAAGATTCCTTTGACCCAGTGGCACGAGATCATTATTTTTACATTGCAGTGATAGTGAGGACCTTAATTAGGTTCCCTCTACTCATTGCATCTAAAACCAATAGTCTATTACTGCGGTGACAGGCATTGAGAAAATATCACCTGCCGAGGCTGTGTCTGCACTGATATTGCTGATCTGTTGGGGTGCATACAGATGGTTTGCTTGCCACTGCAAATCAGAAAATCTCATTTTTTATGTTTCCATTTTCTACGTTTATATTTGTTTAGCTCAAATACAAAGTTTAGTGTCTCTATGCTTCTTCATCATCCATACATAAGCATTCAATTTTGGCTCTGAGTGCTGGGGGTGAGTTCATCTTGGCCATCCAAGGTTGTACGGCTAATGAGGAAGTGGATTTTCATCATTATTAAAGGGATTGTGAAGGGGCTGAGCTTTGAGTGTTGGCAATGGTGAGCAGTCTGTTTTTGTAAAATAAATCCATAATAGTTTGACAGAATATTGTGGAGCGGCACCCAAAAACCCAGAGCCATATAATTCCTACAATAAACTGCAGTTGTTATAGTGCATAGAGTGTCCCTTTAAATTTACCTAAGGCGGGTTTTTCTGTTTATGTGAAATAGTAAGTAGAGTCATTTTCCCTTTAATTAAACAGATAAAAGAAAATGTTCCACTGTCTGTTTTTCTTATAGGGTGATTCTTTTGAAATTAACACATTTTGTAGTTAAAATAACCACTGTATGTGTTTCAAATTCTCCAAATAGCTTATAAATAAAGTGAATCTCAGCTATGAGAAATCTTCCAATAAAACCATCCATAAAATATCACTTGAAACTATGCATGCCCTTAAAATATCAGCTGTGCTCCTCTTTATTCCACATTTGTGCAGACAGTTCAGATTACCTACCGAAAGAAATTTGCGAGAATGATCAAGTGCTTTTCCAGACATTTGATTGTTCTGCCAGAGGCATGTGGAAAAAGGTTTGCAGTGCCACGTAACAGGAGAGGTACTAATCACTCTGTTTATTCCATGCACTTATTCTTCTATTATGAATCCCACATACTATTAGAAGTTGGAGTTTTTTTTCTCATTTATTGGAACTATTCGTTTAGATGACTTTCATTTCACTTTCAAAATTCTGTGGATCTCAGTTTAGCTGAAACAAACAAAGCGTAAAACAGAATAGGGGCATGGCATGTTCCCCCTTGCCATTATTGATTACTGTAATCTTTAAAATGGAACTTTATAACTATGTTACTTAGTAAAAAAAAAAAAAACGACGACTTTTTTTAAGTAAAATAAAATATATTTCTATATGTCCTTTCTAATATATAATCTATAAAAAATAATGATGCATGGATGAACTTTTCTATAGACTCAGACATTGTCAGTCCGCCCAACAGTCCCAATTTCCACAGACAGTCACAATTTTGGGATCCTGTCCCACTGGACTGTTTTTGTACCCTGGTGTCCTGCACACCAGGGAATTTTCCTGGGCCTCACAATGCGAGTGCATCATTAGACGCATTAGGAGCCTGCAGAGAGCACTTAAGCAGCTGTCTCCGCAAGGTCCTGTAGATTGGGGGCCATCCAGACAGACTTCTCCTGGGGCAGGCCAGGCCATTTTCCAAGAGGGCCCATTATGAGTGTTACTGGAGAGGCCACCTTAGGAACCACCCACTTGTCACTATCTCATACCTCCTGAAGTTGAAGATATGCATTAAAATAGACATTCTAAGAGAGTATTATTTAAGCTTTCCTTGATGCTTCTGCACAGACACATTCAGGGCCGGCCTTAGGGGTGTGCGAGCTGTGCGGCCGCACAGGGCGCCATGGACCAGGGGGGCGCCCTGACAGCCGACACAGCTCACACATAGCTGGTGTCAGGGGAGGAAAAGCAGGTACCCGGGTGGAGGATTTCATTATTCTCCACCCGAGTCTATTAAAAAAAAAAAATGTGGGGGCGGGGCTTAATGGATGGCAGGGGCGGGGCTTATACATACCCAAAGCCCCTGGTAATACCTACTCGAATCTGCACAGGAAGAGGGAAGCAGGAAGGCGTCCTGCTTCCCCAACAACCAACTGCATCCACTACCCCTTCCTACCATAATGTAAAGAGGTAAGTCTGTGTGTGTGTGTGTGTGTGTGTGTGACTGTAACTGCCTGCCTGTATGTGTGTGTGTGACTGTCTGTATGACTGCCTGCCTGTTTGTGACTGTGTGTGTGACTGTGTGTGTGTGTGTGACTGCTGTGACTGATTGTCTGCCTGTGTGTGTGACTGTCTGCCTGTGTGTGTGACTGTCTGCCTGTCTGTGTGACTGCCTACGTGTGTGTGTGTGTGACTGTCTGTCTGCCTGTGTGTGTGACTGCCTGCCTGTGTGTTTGTGTCTGTCTGCCTGCCTGTGTGTGTGTGACCGGCTCCTTGTGTGTCTGTGTGTGTGTGTGTGTGTGTGTATGTGACTTTCTGCATGTGTGTATAACTGTCTGCCTTGTGTGTGACTCCAATTGTGTGTTTCGCTGTAGCTGTGCCGTTGACTGTGCCTGTATGTGTGGCTATCTGTCTTTAACTGACTGTGTGTGTGCCTATCATCATTTGTGAGTGTCTGCATGCCTGTAACGGAGTGTGTATGACTGTCTGCTTGTAATGGAGTATGTGTGACTGTCTGCTTGTGACTGTGTGCTTGTAACTGTTTGTGACTGTCTGTCTTTAACTGTGTGTTTGGCTCTGTGACTGTCTGCCTGTAACTGAGCATGTCTGTTTGTAACTGTGTGTGTGTGACTGTCTGCCTGTAACTGAGCTTGTCTGACTGTCTGCTTGTGCCTGTGTGTGTATGACTGTATACAGGCAACTTTGTGGGGGGAGGGTGGGCACCGTGAAGACATCTCGCACAGAGCGCCTAATGGCCTAAGGCCGGCCCTGGACACATTGATACTCTGATACTTTTATAGACATCTCAAACACTGTTCTAATGGTCTCATATGCTATTTTTGTATTTCCAAAGGAAACACTCCGACACATTTTTCAAAGACAAATTCAGAAACTGTAATAGACCCCCTGGAACATCCTTGCAGACACTGTCACAGACATGTTTATAAATGTACTAGCAGATACACACTCGGGCACGTTCATGCATTCTCTGACAATTTCTCTAGAACATATACAATTATAAAATTTGGCATTAATTGACCCCCTGTCCAGCTTGCTTCAGCTTCCTTTGCTGAGATTGGGACTCATCCCTGACAGGTTAGAGGGGAGAGCAATAGAAATCAGCAGTGACTGGCTCTCTGTATCTCTACTTTCCTGCAAGGTTCTTTAATAGGTCACAGACTGTAAAAAGAGAAACACAGAAAACTGAGTCAAATAATAATTAGTTCCAAGGCTATCTCTTAGAGCATAGGGACCTCTGACTCGAGGACTTGGTCTTGGACTTATTTTCTAGATACCAGAAAAAGCAACACTGTTTCTAAAAGCAAAACAACAGAAACCAATAAAAGATCCGATTCAGTGCCTAAGCAAGCAGGTGTTCACATTTTACCTTGTATAACCCTTCAGGCCCACAAGCCAACCTCTACTCATTACAACTAAGCTTGATTTAAGGGAGGGAAAATGTCCATTAAAGGGACACTCCAGGCACCAAAACAACTTAATCTAAATGAAGTTATGGTGCCACAAGGCCCCCAGAGTCTTGCTTTTGGAAAAGGTATGTTTCATTCCAAGCCAGTTTAGTTGGCAGGGGCGCTGCTCGGTGCCAGTTCTGAAAATTCAGAAGCCGGATGCCACTTTGGGGGATTGGATATGTGCGGTGCGTGAGAGGAAGCTGAGCAGGAAGAGCTGTGGGCAGCTTTGAGGTTACTGTCGAGAACTGTTTAACCCCTTGAGGTAAAAGTAGTGCAGGGTGGTGCAGTAGACATTGCTTACCTAGATTTCAGTAAGGCTTTTGACACTGTTGCACATATCAATAAATTGCAATCTTTAAGTTTGGATTCCAATATTGTTGAATGGATAAGGCAGTGGCTGAGTGACAGGCAACAGAAGGTTGTAGTAAATGAATTATATTCGAAGATATGGTCTTGTCACCAGTGGGGTACCTCAGGGATCTGTACTTGGACCCATTCTCTTTAATATTTTTATTAGTAATATTGCAGAAGGTCTCAATGGTAAGGTACATCTTTTTGCTGATGATACTGATAAGATATGTAACAGGGTTCATGTTCCAGGAGGGATAAGCCAAATGGCAAACGATTTAGGTAAACTACAAAGAATGGTCAGTTGTGTCAGCTGACATTTAATGTGGATATATGCTAGATAGTGCATCTTGGATGTAAAAACCCAAGGGCAGAGTACAGAATATTTGATAAAGTCCTAACCTCAACATCTGAGGAAAGGAATTTAGGGGTAATTATTTCAGATGACTTAAAGGTAGGCAGACAATGCAATAGAGCAGCAGGAAATGCTAGCAGAATGCTTGGTTTTATAGGGATAGGTATTAGCAGTAGAAAGAGGGAAGTGTTCATGCCATTGTACAGAACACTGGTTAGACCTCAGTTGGAGTATTGTACACTGTACTGGAGACCGTGTCTCCAGAAGGATATTGATACTTTAGAGAGAGCTCAGAGAAGGGCTACTAAACTGGTTCATGGATTGCAGGGTACAAGGAAAGGTTAAAGGATCTTAACATGTATAGCTTGGAGGAAACACGAGACAGGGGGGATATGATAGAAACATTTAAATATATAAAGGGAATCAACACAGTAAAGGAGGAGACTGTATTTAGAAGAAGAAAAACTACCACAACAAGAGGACATAATCTTAAATTAGAGGGACAAAGGTTTAAAAATAATATCAGGAAGTATTACTTTACTGAGAGGGTAGTGGATGCATGGAATAGCCTTCCAGTTGAAGTAGTAGAGGTTAACACAGTGAAGGAGTTTAAGCATGCGTGGGATAGGCATAAGGCTTTCTTAGATATAAGATAAGGTCAGGGACTAATGAAAGTATTTGGAAAATTGAACAGACTAGATGGGGTGATTGGTTCTTATCTGCCATCACATGCTATGTTTCTATGTTTCTAAGTGCCTCCAGGGGCCTCCTGGCACCATAACAACTTCATTAAGATGAAATTGTTTTGGTGCCTGGAGTGTCCGTTTAAGAATTTTTTATTTATTTTTTTAGATCCCCACTTTCCATGCCCATCTTGTCTACTTTGCACATACTTACTACTTTTAGTGATCAGCAGAACGCAGCAAATGTTGCACTATAATATAAATTCTGTATATGAAGGTTAAGGGGGAAAAGGTTAAAATTCAAGGGGATGCCTTGAAAGTCCAAACTTGTAATGCCAGCAATTGTTGACTATATTTTCCAGAAACTTCTGCCAGTAATTAGCCGGGAGAAAAAAAAGTGTAGGACAGCATTTTATGCATTCAGTAGGCTGCCAGGACTTTATAGAAATGATAGATTAATAATATGCTGTGTCACCCAAAAGCTAATGCTAATAGCCAGTCATACTGACATGTGAAAACATTGAAACATCACATGGAAATAATACAATAAAAAATCTCAAACAGTGTAACGCATCCTGTTGAGCTGTTGCAGATTTTTATAGGTTTTTTTTATTTGTTTTCTCTGAAAAAGCTATATATTAAACCATAAATCATCAGGAATTCACCAAGGATTTGAAAAATGGTCAAACTAACTGTACGGAATTTATGGAATCTCAAATATAAGGTCAAAGTAGCTATGCCTCTATTTTGGCTACGTTGGCCTTAAATTTGAAATTCACCTTGAATTCACTTTGAATTAAAATTATAGGAAATAATCGGCATGTAAATAACCCTGTGGGTGTTAAAAGCACAGAACACCAGAAAACAATAATTTAGTATGGCTGAGCTTGGCATCCTCAAATCAGATTATCTTGAGAGTATGTGTATATCCTAGATACATTATAAAATGCCGATAAATTTGATTTGTTATTATTCACGAGCCACGAGTACTCGCGCAGGCTTGGTTGGATAGAGCTATAAGGTCATGGCAAGTAATGGTTAGAAAAAATCCCAGTTATATTTGGTGCTGTAATGAGTTTTATTGTCTCTTAATAAATGCAGCCCTTGGCTAACTAATATAAATTTGTATACGTAAATGTAAGTATATGTGTGTGCCAGTTTTATATAGTACACTCATACATGTGTCCTGGTGTATTTAGTGCAGTAGCTATGTAGCAGCTGTGTCAAATTAAATTTACCTTAAAGAGGCCAGGTTTTATCAAGATATTTACTCATAGTAGAGTAGATCACATGAGAATTTCATCTGGTATCTATTAAATTCACGTCCATTTTTCATTTCTTTAGACATGTTAAAGCTTCGTTTTTAGTACGTTGCTACCGTCCCATTGCTTACATCCTCTTCTTTTCAAGAGCAAGTTGAACGTTAGAGATTCCTTTTAATCTTTTTTTTTTCCCCGTTAGGGTCTAGCAGGTGTGCATGCTTCGGGGATACAGAAACACATTGCATCTCTCTCCATACTGGGATTATGAAATACAGTTACTGGTTCAGTTTCAAAGGTTTGAGCATACAACCCTGTGACACTCATAGAGTTAAAATAAAAGGGTGACGTCATTACCCACAAACCTAAATTTTTATATGTAGCATGCTGTATGTTAATATAGTCTATTATTATACACAACTGCCTTCTGTATAGGACTAACCAGGAAATTGATACTTTAATGCAATGATATTGAAGGCTAAGCATGATATGGTTATACAATATGACTAAATATTTTTTTCAGTTTATTTAGGTTTTTTTTTTTAGTTTATTTTGATGTTTAGCTTTGCAGTGTAAGATTTATAGAAAACTGGTTTAGGATTGAACATAGTGTGTACTACAAGATGGATGTATGGGATGGAATTAATTCAATATTTGTGTGGGTGCCCAGGGATTTCTCCCTGTAGGCCCCCAACACCACCCCCTTCCCTCAAAACCCTTTTTTGTCTTTTGAACAGAGCAACTTTCCTTTTTCAATGTTGTGCTAATCCTGCTGGGTTTTCTTTCATGGCATTAATATTGCATTTCTAAGTTAACGAGAGCCAAAAATTCTATCTTCTGCCCTTCATTGGGAGTGCAAATCAAGTCACGCGAATGTCCAGGCTTCCAATGGACCTCTGCTGACTCTTTAAATTGTATGAGAATATGTATAGAGGATCCGTGATGCCCATGGAAGTGATGCAACACTGGAAGGAGGTGAGTGCAGTTTGACAGCTATCGAAAATGTTGACAAGAGCCATGAAGCTTGACTAAATCTCGATCTTTTATCAACTTTTGTCAACATGCAGGTTGTAAATAATTGAAAGTAGTCCCTCTCTCTCCATCAATTGGACGTTGGAAATGACAAGTGGAAGTAGTGAGTAAGAGCCATAAAAAGAGAGAGCAAGTGTACCTGAGAACATCATGTCAGCCTCATAACCTGGTTACACTACTTCAAGTAGTCTTTCTATATTCTGCAGCTAACGTCCCCAAATCTTACTAGATCGGGAGCTCATGAGAACAGTTGTATTGTCTTGCTTAGATATTTTCACCACACCAGGTTAATAACACTGCAAAATGGGCGCAATATGTAACACAATGAGTTTCCATTCCTTATTTGTTCATGTATTTATTTAATTTACAAAGTACTTAGGAAGAATAGATAACTTTTTTTATTTTTTTTAGGAGCATGTCCTGTAGTTATACCTTCTATTGGAAAGTCCAACCTAAACATTCACTTAGGATATCTTTACTTTTTTTCACATTTTTGAACAATGCAGGTAAGGCATTACAGAATAAAACACAACCCCCCCTCTGTTTTAATGGAGGTTTTAAAAATATAGATATTATGATGTCTCAGACTCACTAGTCAAATAGAATTCAAATCGAACTTTTTAAAATCCATACTTTTGTGAAATGCTAAACAAAGCTTTTAGCATAAAATAACACGTAAGTGGCAATGGAAAATTATGTAAGGTACTTTTATAAAATAATAATGACATAGAAAGCACTACATTGAATTAACTAGTGCTTAACAGTCCCAGTGGACCAATCGTAATAAACACATTGCATTTTAATGCTAATAACTTATTTCAATACACTTTGATACAGTTTTGTGATTGTACAAATATCAATCTGCAAATGAAAGTGTTTTTGACCATATTATATGTATTGTGAAAAACTATTCTAGTTTAACTTATAGGCATCATACGTAAAAGTTTATATATTTATTTGACGTTAACGTATCAAAGGGAGAGGTTTAGGCAAATATATATTTTATACATACCAGTAAAGGCATAAGCATGACAAAGTCATAAAGTGACTTTATAAAACCAAATTGTGCATTAGAAAATGTTCTTTGCCAACAGAGACTATTTTATTTTTTAGTATAAAGAGTTATCATGTCTATTGATATTTCAGACCTCTTTAGCTTAGTAACAAAGACATATATGGGAAAAGGCTGTATAATCTCTGTATAAAAGAGAACATAAAACAAATATAGTGTAATACAGTCAAATGTTAAATATATGCATTGTAAATAGGTACACTCACAAGATGGTGGAATTAATGCGCTCAAAACGTGCCTCCTCTGATTTCATGGGGGGTTATTGGACCCACGCCTTTGTCCTGATATACTTCCTTGAAGCAGGATTCCAGATGGATGGTTGAAAAATGCGGCTTTATTTTAAATAAAAAGGTGAGCAAACACCAATATGATAAAAAACAAGGTATGGTTCTACGCGCTTCGTTCAAAAACTTAGGACTTCATCAGGGTCCTTAAAATAAGTACAAATAACAAAAGCATACAAAACAAAGCAGCCTAACCAGACCCACCCGCAAGTCCCTTTAAATAAGGCTAACCCCTAAGTCCATTGGTGGTTCAGTGGGGGTAGTCCTCCAATCGTGGTCCAATTTGTCCAATTTCTTATCCACATTACCTGTGGGTCTTCAAAATTCTTATTTTTCCAACTTGTTGAAAACCGGAAGCAGAAGTGCTTTTCACCATATACCTCTGTGCGTTCCACCTGTGATTACTATGTGATATGTAGATCAATATAGCCGTTCGTTCCACTGGAGTGTATGCTGGTATCATATACGACCTCTGGTGGTGGACTGGAAATGTGCAATACATAAATTCTTTGGATATAAATCAAAGATCGTGATCTTATTAATCCAACATAATGTCAGCAAATTATAATCTAGGATTACATCAGCAAATTAAACATTGATTTTGAATAAACATTTCTGATAAAATATTGCTTAATATTGGTGAAGATGTGATGTAAACAATATTTTAAAGTACCAAGTTCAATATATACTTGTAAAACTAATGCAACTTTTAATACCCTTATGTTCTGATAATCTAAGTAGAAAAAATGGATATATATAACCACACATATCTATCATTGTGATTAATTTATATCTGAAATAACTAGTTTAGAACTATATTTGAAGTAAGTTTTATCACTTCTTTTTAGAGAGTGTAAAGATTCATACACAGACATTGTATTATTGATAAAAGAAAAACATATACATAAACAATCATAAAAAAAAAAAAAAATCATAAACAATATTCAGAAATTATTAAAAAAAAAAAACTATGTCTAGGTCCACATTCAGTCTCTTGGGTTCTAAAGTTTGAAGTTTGTGAATCCAAAAAGTTTCACGTTGGGCAAGTTTCTTAACCCTATGAACACGCCTCCAATGTGGCATCACTCTCTCAATGCCAATATACTTAAAATCTCTAAAATAAAAAAAGGGGCAGGAGTTACAATGAACCGGGACTGAATGTGTCATAAGATCTTTCCTAATATTACCTAAGTGTTCCAAAATCCTAACCTTGAGGACTATTTTTGTGCGACCCACGTATTGTTTGCCACACGGACACTGCAACAAATAAACTACAAAGTCCGTGTGGCATCCAATATTAGATTTGATCTGAAATTGGTCAACTGACATGAAACTGGAAAAATTATTTGTCCTATCTAAGAAGATAGTGGAACAAGCTTTACAAGAGTTACACCCTCTAAACACTGCTACATAATCCCTAGTATTATCACTGTTAGTTTTAATAGCATAACTGGGGGCCAGCAAGTTCTTTAAATTCCAATTCTTTTTATATATAAGTGTGGGATGTTCAGGTAGACATGCACCCAAAACTGGGTCCTGTAATAATATAGACCAGTGTTTTGATAAACATTTTCTTATTTTAACACGGTCCAAATTATATTGGTTTATGAAGGCAGATTTCAATGTATCATTTAGGGATTTCAATTAAGGCTTATCCAACAGTAAATTCTTCCTCTCCATTTGTGTAGTCTGGTTATATATATATTCATTGTTTCTACTTAGACTATAAGAACATAAGTGTATTTAAAGTTGCATTAGCAACCAGTTGTACAGGTATAAAATATTGTTTACCTCACACCTTCACCAATATTAAGAAATAAATTATCAGAAATGTTTATTCAAAATCAATGTTTAATTTGCTGAGGTAATCCTAGATTATAACTTGCTGACATTATGTAGGAATAATAAGAATTCACTTCAACAGATTTACATCAGAGGTCGTATATGATACCAGCATACACTCCAGTGGAACGCACGGCCATATTGATCTACCTATCACCTGGTAATCACAGGTGAAACGCATAGAAGTTTATGGTGAAACGCACTTCTGCTTCTGTTTTTCAACAAGCGATCATGTACCGGCTGCAAAAAGAAGACCCACAGGTGATATGGATAAGAAATTGGACAAATTGGACCATGATTGGAGAACTATGCCCATGAAACCACCAATGGACTTAGGGGGTTAGCTCTATTTAAAGGGACTTGTGGGTGGGTTTGGTTAGGCTACTTTGTTTGGCATGCTTTTGTTATTTGTACTTATTTTAAGGTTCCAGATGAAGTCCTAAGTTTTTTGGACGAAACGCGTGGCTAGCGGTTGCTCCTGGGCTGGGATCTCGGTGCTCTTCCTGCACAGGTCTCTCACGCACCCATTAATGATGCCAATGCCGGGATGATGTCATATCCCGGGGGCCAGCTCAATACAAGGTACACGAGGGAGCTGTCCAGGAGGAGTACGGTAAGTAAAGGGCTCCCTGTCTCCCTTTCTGCCCGGCCCCATGATGGCATCTTGTGGCCCTGGGCTTCTTTAGTGGAACACTTTTGTCATCCAGACCACTTTATCTCAATAAAGTGGTTTTGGTGCAGTGTCACTGTCCTTTTATTATGTAGTTGAGAAACTGTAATGTTTACATTGCAGGGCTAAGTCCATTTCTAGTGTCTGTCAATATGAAGTCACCAGAGGTGCTTCTGCCGCACTGAGCGAGTATAAGTAAAACTTGGTCACGTGATGCAGAAACACCGTAGGAAAGAATTGATTCATTGTTATCCTTTGGGAAAGTTTGAATGCATGTGGCACTCGCTGCGCAAGCACATTAAGTCTCCAGTGCTCCTCTATGAGTAGCGTTGGATTGGACCATCCCAGAGCCTCCTATGTGATGCCGCTGGGAGAGGAAAGGTAAGCAATGCTGAGAAAGCCTTGGTGATGGAACAAAGTAAGTATAAACCTTTTCTTTGCCAAACATGGCGGGGGACACTAATACTACTAGGGACAGGAACACTATAACGTTAGAAATTCAGATTTTTGCTTTAATTTTAAGTATAGGTTATTGTTGGTTTTTTTTTTTGTTTAGTTGTGTTTTTGGAGGGGTTAAGTTAGTTTCAACAAATATCTCTTTCACACATAGCAGTAATATCATAATGCATAATAAAGTCAACACAAATTCTAAGAGAACAGATTAGTCCCTTTCTATGGCTTCTATGCTTACAAACTCCAGGAAGTCTGCTTATATGTTTGCATAACACCCGCATAATAAATAAATTCAGCAGCAGAATGTGTTTTTTCTTCAAGGCCCGGGCATAATGCAGTATTCATCTCTTTCTATATTTCTTTTTACTGTAAAATATCAGGAAACTCATACGGATAAATTTATATTGGTAAAGATTTTAAGGAAACACATTTTCTGTTACATATATTAAAGGATTTTGTGAGTATAATTGTACACTATGTAGTTAGGGTGTGTGTCTCTTTAAAAGACAGGGTTAAAATAACTTTTATACTCTGCGATACAGTATTTAATTAAACTTTGCTGAGTTTTGCTGAGATGGCTTTGAACGATCATTCCATTTTATTTTTAATAGAAGCTCTGATGTATTATGCAGCTTAGAGACGAATGTGGTTAGAAATGGCAATGGGTTGGAGATCAGCCTACTCTGACAAAAGACACCTCAACTGCATTTCAAGCTTCAGATGAAAAATTCTCAACCTCAATGAAAAAATATTTAAAACTCATATTTTACAGTCATATGCCACATGGTTTAATCACTGCGGATATCATATTATTTCCCCACAGCTATTTCTGGCAAGAGCTTCTATCAAAATTCCACTAGCTGAATCTAAAAAGCAATAACTGTACTTAAGACAATAAATTGTGGCAAATTTAATATAAATAGAAAAGGCATATCTAGAAAAAGATAATTACTTATTCTCATTTCTTTGAGCAGGTAAGATTTTTTCATAGGTCAGTAACGGCTGACATTGGCATCCAGGCGCCTGTGACATACATTTGCCATGTCAAAGTAATTTCTTACTAATATATGGGGGGACTGTAGACAACCATCTAGCACAGGCTTCCCCAAACTCCGGCCCTCCAGATGTTGCTGAACTACAACTCCCATGATTCTATGAATGAAATAGGCTGAGAATCATGGGAGTTGCAGTTCTGCAACATCTAGAGGGCCAGAGTTTGGGGAAGCCTGCTGTAGCACATAAAAAAATGTAGGAGAGGCATGCAGGAGTAGTTTCAGAGGAAAGGCCGTGTAAAGATGTTTGGCTGTCCATGCAAAGATGCACTTTACTGCACTCACTCTTCATTGACTCAAACAAACCTCTTCATACACCTCACTATTTACAACTACACCCACCCCTGCCCACTCCCCCCAAGATATTTTTAGAATATGCATTGTTTTTATAAAATGTATAGGAAGGGTTTGTTAAGTTCTTCGCACTAGGCAAGAGCCAGCACATGCTAAACAGCGGCAACAGGCTTGGAAACCAGTCTCTACGTAGACAGTAAGGGCTTTTATAAGAGTAATGGGAACCGTTAGCCACTACTTAGCGACTGGCTTTCAGTAGCGACTGCTAGTAACTTCGTCACTACTTCTTGTGAGATTTGGCAGCTGCCACTACTCGCTAAATGTAGCAACAGGCATTTTAGTGAGTATTTTTTGGCTGGTGAAAAGTAGTGACAAAATTGTAAATATTCCCTTAGAGACTACAGATTCTGCGCCCTCTGGCTGCGGTGCTGATGCCTTATGGACAGGAGTATTATATTATACAGCGAATGAGGAACTATCCAAGGGATAGAAGAACATTTTACAATTTTAATTCATTACTGACTTCCTTCATGGATACTATTTCACCTAACTTTAGAGTGGTTAGTATTTGAGCAGTCCAAGGTGCAAACATTGTGGCTAGACAATATATAAATTCCAAATTTGGATTATATTGAGAAAGAAAAAAAAAACTACAACTACAAAGAGAAAATACTGGAATAGCTCCCAAACAAGCATCCTCATTGTTTTGGATATTGGTCTCTTGGTTGTGAAGCCGGAGTGGAGATGAAAGATTTGAGCACACTTAGCTAATCGTCACTGGGAACATATTGGTACAAACTCGCTGTAAGTATATATGTAGAAGTGGCAGCAATACAAAGTAAATTTCAGCAATACAAATAACATAAAGAACACACAAATTCTACAGTTTCATACCTGCCATTTGCCTCCATTTTGGAGGGACAGTCTCTATGTTGGTCCCCAATCCTTCAGTCCCTATTTTCTATCTTAATGTCCCTCTTTGGTAGAAGCGCAGTATTTTTGGTGTCTTTGAGTGTATCACAGAGCTGCAAAGCAATAATACTCACAGTAATGTGCATTTAAACCACAATAAGTGTGTTTAGAAAGCAGTCTGTGTAATAAATAACATATAATTTGCATTCATTGCAATGAGTATTGATTAGTAATTAATAAGTCACCTATAATTTTTCAGAGCTTCCCCTTGGCCACAACCCTACATATACCCCTAAAATAAAAGTGCCCATGTTTGTCCATTTGGAATGTTGGGAGGTATGTAATGTCCAATCATTGGAGGCACTTACACAGATCTCTTACCCACATCCAATAAATGAAAACTGCAACAACACTGAATTTCAAATATGGCTTTAATAAACCCTATAACTAAGTGTACCCTGTTGGTGCAACCCTGTAACTAAGTGAACCTGTCTGTGCAACCCTGTAACTAAGTGAACCCTGCCTGTGCAACCCATAACTAAGTGTACCCTGTCTGTGCAACACATATATCTGCACAAACCTCTAACTAGGTGAACATGTCTGTGCAACCCTGTAAATAAGTGTTTCTGTCTATGCAACTGTGTAACTATGTGTACCCTGTCTGTGCAAACCTTTTGCTAAGTTTACTAGTCTGTGTAACAATAACAAAGTGTATCTGTCTGTGCAACCAGAGGCGTCTCTGTAATTAGGTGGTTTAGGCAGCCGCCCAAGGTCTTGCACTGGCTTGGGCCTCGCGGCCGCCAACACCACCTAAGGGCAGACTGTGTCGGGTCCTCGGTCAGTGACCCAGGGCCCGACACCAGGAGGGGGCCCGGCTGCTTGCTCAGTATTCAGCCGGGTGCGAGACCCCACCAGTCTGCCCGGCCAGCCATCACAGACACCGGTCTGCAGCTCCACAGAGCTGCAGACCATGTGTCTCACCGAGAACTGGACAATCAGAGCATTGCCATGGGTTACCATGGAAACGCTATTACGGGTCTTGCGAGATATATGGTCTGCACCACCAGGGAGCCCACTGGACCACCAGGGAATAAAGGTATTTAGAACCCCCCTCTCCTCATCACTCACCATCACTTCCCTCATAATGTCACCCCCTCCCTCTCACCATCACCCCCTCTCTATATCACCCCCCACCATCACCCCCTCCTTCTCACCATCACCCCCTCTCTCTCTCACCCCACTCTCCCTCTTACCATCATTCCCCCTCCCTCTTACCATCACTCCCCTCCCACACCAGCACCCCCTCTCCCTCATACCATCAGCCCCCTCTTCCTCACACCATCACGCCACTCTCCCTCTCATTATCATGCCACTCTCCCTCTCATTATCATCATGCCACTCTCCCTCACACCATCACGCCACTCTCCCTCTCATTATCACGCCCCTCTTCCTCTCATTATCACCCCCTCTCCCTCTCATTATCACCCTCTTCCTCACACTATCACCCCCTCTCCCTCACTTTTAGCAACCCCCCTCTCCCTCTCACTTGCATAGCCCCCCTCTCCTCTCACCATAACCCCCCTCTCCCTCTCACCATTACACCCTGTGGCATAGATGGCATTATGTAACTCTTTGGTATTATTTTTATCAGTGTGCATATCTTGAACATATCAAACATGCGCATGTGTCTACCTAATTTTGGTGCAACATGCAGAGAAAGTATATTCAGTCAAACTATTAAACATTTAGCAATGCAATACATAATGTGCAGAAGCCAAATTTTGATAAGTGTGTTGCTAAACAAGCATATGAGAAGTATGACTGCTTTACATCCTACCACTATCACCCCAGGCTCAGAACAAGCTGTTTTTATTTGTACAATTAATTCATAATCTAGTTCCAATTAAGGCATATTGCAATATCAAAACCTGTTCAGAGACTATAATTACATTAGGATTTGCAGGCCAAGGCCATAAGAGATGTGTAATCTCCCAAACCATTCTCTGCACACTCTGGTTCAACACTGTCAACATGCGATGGGTTGTAAGCACGTACAAAGAAAATAATTACATCCAGATGTGTTAGAGCCTTGTCAAACTGAGGGCTGTCAATCAGACAGCTACAATTCGTGCACCTGCTACTTAGACATCTTATGAAGCCAACAGTAAATAAAGCTAATTACTTTATGTTTAGTATGTCAACACTACATATGAATAGCAGATGAGTCTGGATCTCGTTGTGTTTAAATCTGGAAATAATAGATCAATTGGGAAACTAATCTCTAAAGAGGGTAATGTAGAACACATATTATGTACAATGAATTGGACTCGGAAGGAAGGAAGGAAGCTAGGGAGGAAGGAAGGAAGGAAGAGAGAGATGGAGGGAAGGAAGGGAGGAAATACTTTTGAAGCCAATAACATATTTTACTTATTTTAAGTCAACTTACTATGAGCGTATTTAGGAAAAGAGAAATAAGCATTCCTATAATTCACTAAGTTATTTTTTATAAGGCATTTATTGGTTCTATTCCTGGAAATACTTGCATTGCATGGTAGCACAAATTGTCAGTAAAATCTACTTTATGCTAACGTGTTTTACTGCAGATGGCGTGCACCAAGCAGCAAAAGTCACAACAATTATTAAAATAATCAGTAATTGATGGTGTAATGTGTTTGGTTGCAAATGGACCTTGGGGTGGAATCTTTGAACAATTTCTTTTTGAAGGGAACACAGTATAATACATAAGAGGATAGATAGATAGATAGATAGATAGATAGATAGATACACTACTAGGAGAGAATATATATATCCTGGTACACTCCTATACTAGGGGAGAAAATATATTTCGGGTATACTCCCATACTAGGGAAGAATATATATCCCAGTACACTCCTATACTAGGGGAGAATATATATCCCAGTATACTCCCATACTAGGGAAGGATATATATCCCAGTATACTCCTATATTAGGGGAGAATATATATCCCGGTATACTCCCATACTAGGGCAAAATATTTATCCCGGTCTCTAGGGAAGAATATATTCAGGTACACTACTATACTAAGGAAGATGTATCCTGATACACTCTAAACTAGGGGAAAATATATATTCCGGTACACTACAATACTAGGGGAGAATATATATCCTGGTACACTACTATACTAGGGGAGAATATATATCCCAGTATACTCCTATACTAGGGGAGAATATATATCCCGGTATACTGCCATACTAGGAGAGTATATATATCCCGGTATACTGCCATACTAGGAGAGAATATATATCCCGGTATACTGCCATACTAGGAGAGAATATATATCCCGGTATACTGCCATACTAGGAGAGAATATATATCCCGGTATACTGCCATACTAGGAGAAAATATATATCCCGGTCTCTAGGGAAGAATATATTCCGGTACACCGCTATACACTTCAAATAAATTCTTTATGAAAAACGCATGCTGACTGCACTGGTTTTTTATTGAGATTTTAATGAAGTCAAAAGATAAAATAGGAAGTGCTCATCTAGTAGCAAAGTCTGAGGTTGATAAACATTAATAAAAGGTGCTCCAGTGAAACGTTTTGTCACTTCTGATATATATACACTCAAGAGTACCACAGAGGCACATGATGTTCTCATTCAGGATCTGAAGGAAGAATATGTTCGTGGCTGTGAAAGAGAGATACAGGTAAATATGTCTTTAGTTTCACCCGCCAACACACACAAAGTTGACATGTCACCTTTGACAGTCTTTGCGAAACATAGAGCCTCTCTATTTTTTTTCTTTTCAATCTTACCAGGAATCTGCTGGCTTTTAATAAAGTTCACTAATTTATGAAAGGCTTATCTTTTTGATTTTCTATGCATACACAATAAAATTGAATTAGCTATTTTATGGAATATTCTATAGATTACAATTTTATCTTCTCCCTTATTTAAAGGAATAAAGTGGTGGTATGAGCAGTGTCCCCTTAGAATTGTAGCAACCCTTTGAAAAACAAATCTACAGGGGTTGACACACATACAGTATACACAAACATAAAATTTGTGTTTACAACATTCAGGGCCAGATTAAGAGCCCAGTGGGCCTGGTGCTGACAATTATGATGGGCCTAATTAGAGAATGTTATCAACTAAAAACACTAAAACACTCAAGCATCATGTATCTGATGGAGATGATGCTGGAGGGAAAAAAAAAACAGCAGCTATAAGAAAACACATACCCTGTGTTAATCTCTCTCTAATTTATGTTTTCATCTTTCAAGTAAATCCATAACCCCTAACAGCAGTGTCCAGTGAAACAGAAAGTCAATGGGCTCGGTAAAAGGGTGTGCCACTGACGTAAATCACGTTACCTGCCAAATGAGTGAACATAACCAAAAAGGGGGCGTGTCTGCCCAAAGAATTGGAAAGCTATTCTGGCATGAATGCATGTCAGGCTGACTGCCAATCATGCAAGCTGGCCAACTAAGGGCATACTATGCAGACAGCACCCTGAGCTTGACATAAATGCGTCTAATGATGCGCCCGCTCAGCACTTTATAAGGACTGCTGGTCCACTTGTCTTGACTTGCTGGACTTGCTGGTCCACTTGTCTCCTTACCTTCTTACTAGGAGGCAGAAGCTCCTGGTATACAGTCTGGGGCAGAGAAAAGCTGTATGTAGTAAGTGTAGAAGAAAGGGAACATGCCACAGTGTTAGAGAGACCAAAGTCAGCATTACCTTAACTAATTTCATTGCCAGCCAGTCCAAACAAGTTTTGTTCCAGTACATCCCTCTTAAGTTACCATACTTAAGCAAAAGTATGTGAAAAGTAGTTAGGGTTGCCACCCTTCTTGGAAAAACATACCGCCTTACTAATTTGCATAATTAATTATGTATGGGTGGCATCACATGATGTAAATCACAAGGAGTGACATAAGAGAAAGTGCGTTGAAATCACCCCAAAAAGTACTTACAGTTTGATTCTGCTGTATAGATGGATTGCTCCCAGTGTCTCCCTGTCCCCCAGTGTCTCAAGTCTCTCAGTGTCCCTATGTATCAGTGGGAGACATGGGGACACAGACACTAGGGACACTGAGAAACTAGGGACAGTGGCTGGGACACATGGGGACACTGGGAGACTAGAGGATACTGGGAAACTAGGGGAATCTTGAAGACATGGGGACACTGAGACACTAGGGACACTGGCTGGAAGACACTAGTGTCTCAGTGTCCCCATGTCTCCCCAAGTGTCTCTGTGTTCCCATGTGTCTGTGTCATAATGTCTCCCAATGTCCCTTAGTGTCTCAGTGTCCCAATATCTCCCAGTGCCCCCATGTCTCCTTGCAGCATTCCCCCCCTCCCTTACGTCCCTGAGCTGTAGGCTGTCTCTCCAGGTGTAATGATATTGATGTTACAAAGTTTTGAAGTCCAGTAGCTAGATCAGCAATGTTTTCTGCCAGAGGTAGCCACTCGTTACCCAGGTGGTTGAGCCCCTGAGCCTTGAGTGGCCTTCTGGTCTTAAGCAGAGATGGGAGACTGGAACAGAAAGATGATAATCGTTGTGAGGCAAGCCGAGGTCAGTGGGAAGGAGAAGCAGCAAAGTCAAAACAGTCCAAATTCAGCAACAGGAAGGAGAAACAGGAACACACTTGATTAGAGAGTACAGGAACCACAATAATCTGGCAAAGGTACAGAGACAGGAAGTGGCTTTTATAGGCCAAGAACCAGACACCTGACCAGACACAGCTGAAGAGAGTTGTCACTGATAACCTTGACTCTACAAGCAATGGTATCAGATCTCAGGTAAATTTACAAAAGGCAAGATGGTGTACTGGTAAGGAAGAGGTTTAGCACCATGTAAACCAGGGTTCAAAACCCAGCAGAGTCAGTTCCTCACATTACCTCCACAGGCACAGCCTCTGGATGCCCTATTTCCTGGTTTAGCAGGGTACTGTGCATGGAAAGACTGAAGAAGGTCAGGAGCATGAATATTGTCCACTGGTTCCCACGATCTATCCTCCTCACCATAACCTTTCCAATGAACCAAATATTGAAGCTTGTTGCGGAAGATCCTGGAGTCAAGAATTTTTTCCACCTCGTATTCATCTTCACCATCCACGAGGACTGGTGATGGGGCAGGCAAGGCTCGACCAGGGAAAGCATTTTCATGAAAAGGTTTAAGCAGTGCCACGTGAAACACCGGATGTATTTTCATGGAATCCAGAAGTTGCAGACGGAACGTGACTGCATTGATCTGAGCGATTATCTCAAAAGGTCCCATGAACTTTTGACCCAATTTATGAGAAGGAATCCTAAGCTTAAGATTCTTTGTTGACAGCCAAACCTTGTCACCAACATGATAAACTGGGGCCTCCTTTCTGTGCCTATCAGCAGCTCTTTTGTAACATTCCTGAGCCTCCGAAAGAGTCTCCTTCAACAGTTCTTGGGAATCTCGTAAGGCGGTTAGCCGGTCAGTGACTGCAGGAATGAGAGTAGTAATCGGGAGACTCACTAGAAAGGTTGGATGGTAACCATAATTGGCAAAAAAATGGGCTCAGAGAAGTGGAGCAGTGTTGGGCATTGTTATAGGCAAACTCCGCCGTGGGTAGAAAATCCAGCCAGTCATCCTGCAGGTAAGTAATATAGCACCGCAAATATTGTTCTAAAGTCTGGTTGGTTCGCTCAGTCTGTCCATTACTTTGTGGATGAAAAGCTGAAGACAGATTTACATTAATACCTAGAATAGAACAAAAATATTTCCAAAAATGAGATGTAAACTGCACTCCCCTGTCAGAAATTACTTCATCAGGCACTCCATGCAAGCGAAATATTTCCCGAATAACAAGGTCAACAGTCTGTTTAGCTGAAGGGAGACCACGAGCTGGTATGAAATGACTCATCTTAGTTAACCGGTCCACAACAACAAGAATGGTAGTGTGTTCCTTAGAGGGAGGTGGTTCCACAATAAAGTCCATGGATATAGATCCCCAGGGACGATGAGGAATCGGAAGAGGCTGAAGCAAGCCAACAGGGGATGAGCGAGGAGTCTTATGTCTGGCACATACATCACAAGAGGACACATACTTCTTAACATCCTCATAATATTTAGGCCACCAAAAGGATCGGGTAAGTAGTTCTTGTGTCTTTCGGATTCCTGGATGACCTGCTGGTTTAGAGTCATGGTAGAGGCGTAAAACGTCCAGTCGCACTGATTCTGGAACAAACAGACGTTGTTGAAAAATCCAAAACCCATTAAGCATGGTCATATGAAGATCACGAGGAGGATCACGAAAAACTGGATCTTTAGAGTAGCCCTTTTTAATGCGAGACTGTGGCGAAACCGGCCTCGCCACGTGTCCTTGGAGGGGGCTGCTTGCCCGCCTCTTGCCTTTGGACTATGGACCAGACCTTATGTGAATGTGTTATACCCCAGATAGGAATCCCATGGAGCCCATTCGTATGAAACTGACTGTAAAGACTTTGGTTCCATGGGGATTAAACTGTATTTGTGTGGTCCGAGCGCCATTCACTTAATAATGTGCGCTCAGACCTGAGCTATCTGGGGATATGTGAAATGTCTGTGTGTTATGTGTAAAATGTGACTTTATGTATTTTAAAGTGTTTTGTGTCTTTTTGCAACCATGTGCTTAATGGAGTCTTGTGTCTGTCCTGGGAGATAATTGAATTACTTATCTCCAGGATAGAAGACTCTGAAACTGGTTTGGGCCAGAAAGCCATGCTTCATTTAGTCACAAAGGACTTTTTACTAACTTTTGAACCCCTTGTCTGATTGTGCCATTTTTGAATATGTTGTTCCCCTGAATGGATTGATTGTGAATATGTAATTTTATGTGAATGTGATGTATGGTTTTGGAGTTATGAAAGTTGGGTAGAAAGTATGTTTTAACTGTATGTATAATTGAGTTTCCTCTCAGGATAAGGGGAGGGAATATGTGGGATGTAACTGTGATGTGATTGGTTGTTTTGTAACGCCCTGTGGGCTGTACTATGTTTGTGGATTGGGAATAAAAGAGACTGTATGTGACAGTACAGGGAGTTCCTGTTTTAACCCTCAAAGTGAAGTGTCGTCTCATTATTGGGGGAAGGATTTATTGTATGCTGTTCCAGTTTGACTGCTAGGAGAGTAAACCTATTCGTATGGTTCCTATTCAACTGAGAGGATTCATATGCTTCTCCGGTTCGGTGGTTGTGGTGTCTGCTGCAGTGCTTGGAGTCCTCAGGAAGCGCTAGGAGCATCTTTCAACGGAGGTACCCAGTCGGGGTGCCAGCGATCCGTTACAGAGACATTAGATCAGAAGGAAAGGTAACTCCTAAAAATCTGCTCTCCGGCAAGATGGTGGCCTTGGTTACTGTAGTATGGAGGGGGTCAGCTATCCTAGACAAGGCATCTGCCTTGCCATTTCTGGAACCAGGGCGGTATGAAATAAAAAAATTAAACCTTGAGAAAAATAGGGACCAGCGTGCTTGTCTGGCTGACAGTCTCTTAGCGGATTGAATACATTCCAGATTTTTGTGATCTGTGAGGACAGTAATTGGATGGGTGGCTCCCTCCAAGAGATGTCTCCATTCGGCGAAGGCAGCTTTTATAGCCAAAAGTTCTTTATTCCCTATGTCATAATTTCTTTCTGCTGGTAACATCTGGCGGGAATAGAAGGCACATGGATGTAACAACATCTTAGGTCCAGTCCTTTGAGACAGTATAGCCCCAACAGCTGAATCAGAAGCATCTACCTCTACAGTAAATGGCAATTCTGGCTGAGGATGTACCAAGATAGGGGCAGATGTAAACAGAGTCTTTAATCTGGAAAATGCAGTGTCAGCCTTATTGGACCACTGAAAAGGAGTCCCTTTACGTGTAAGTTCAGTGATCGGTGTAATAACGGCAGAGAAATTCTTAATGAAACGCCTGTAAAAATTGGCAAACCCCACAAATCTCTGTATATCTTTTTCATTCTTGGGGATGGGCCAGTCCAGCACAGCTTTAATTTTACTTGCGTCCATACTTAAACCTTTAGGAGTTATTACATACCCCAGGAACTGAATTTCTGTTTGTTCAAACTCACATTTTTCCAGTTTAATGTATAGGTGGTGGGTACGAAGGCGCTCAAGAACAATGCAGACCTGTTTTCTGTGATTTTCAAGATTATCAGAAAATATCAGGATATCATCCAAATATGCCACAACAAACTGATCCAGGAGATCCCGTAGTACATCATTGATTAGATGCTGAAAAGTTGCAGGGGCATTACAAAGCCCAAATGGCATTACTAGATATTCGTAATGTCCGTACCTGGTTCTGAAAGCTGTTTTCCATTCATCATTTGGTCTTATGCGAACCAGATTATATGCCCCCCGTAGATCAAGCTTCGTAAATATTTTAACTGAACGAAGTCTCTCCAGAAGTTCAGGAATGAGAGGCAAGGGATAACGGTTTTTAACAGTGATTTTATTAATGTCCCTGTAATCGACACATGGCCGTAGACTGCCATCTTTCTTTTCTACAAAGAATATAGGAGCTCCTGCTGGAGAAGTGGATGGTCGAATAAAGCCTTTGGCAAGATTTTCTTGTATGTATTCACGAAGTGCTTTCAATTCAGGCTCAGAAAGGGAGTATATACGGCCAAATGGGATAGCAGCTCCAGGTAGCAGCTCTATGGGGCAATCATAAGGCCTGTGAGGTGGAAGCTGATCAGCATTCTTCTTATCACAGACATCTGCAAAATCCCAATATTGTAGAGGAAGCTTAGTTAAGTTTGTAGCAACCATTTCATTAATTGTTGTGGTAACAGGTGTCGCCTTAGAGGGTTGACAATTCATTAAGCAGTGTTCTGAAGGAAAGGACAAAGTTCTAGTCTTCCAATCAATCTGTGGGTTATGCAGAGCAAGCCAGGGTATACCCCAAATCACTGGAAACTGTGTTGAGGAAATTAGGTGGAAAGATATAGACTAATGGGGATTCCCTTCCAGAATCAATTTTAAGGGCACAGTCTCATGTGTAACCGGGCCTGACGTAAGTGGAGAACCGTCTACTGTTTCCATTAACACAAGTGAAGATTTAGGGATAGACTGAATTTTATTTCCTGCTGCAAATTTAATGTCCATAAAGTTTCCGCCTGCTCCGGAATCTATCATAGCTGTAGTTGAAATTTTATTATCACCATATTGCAAAGTGATAGGCACCACCAAATGAGGATGTTGAGTCATCATACCTTCTTCACCCTGAGCCAGAGAAAACAAGGGTTGTGTGACAGAATCCAGTTGGTCTGAAATCTGGGATTGGTGTTGAATCTGTGCACCCTCAGCAGTCATAGCTATTGTTCTTTTAGACTTGTTAGGGCAATTGATGGCATAATGCCCTGCACTACCACAATACAGGCATAAGTTGTGAGTGCGTCGCCACTGTTTTTCTTCATTGGATAATGGCCCTCTTATTAGATCTACCTGCATAGCCTCAGGTTCAGAGTCTGTAGGTGTTTGTGGGGTCGGAGTAGAAATTCTTGAATAGAAAGTAGGAGTAGCACTTGGTTTAAAAGAGCCCTGTCTTTCCAATCTTCTTTCTGAAAGTCTCCGATCAATACGGATAGCCAACCGCACAAATGCATCAAACTCAACAGGAAGATCAACACGAGCTAGCTCATCTTTTATAGCTTCTGAGAGACCCCTTCTGAAGTGGAACCTCTGGGCTGATTGGTTCCAAGTAGTATCAGTAACCCACTGTCTGAATTCAGCAGCATATTCAGCCACAGAGCGCCTCCCTTGATGTAAATGAAGGAGAGTAGCTTCTGCTGTAGCACAGCGATTGGGATCATCAAAAACTAGGCACATGGCCTCAAGAAAGTCTTTTAAAATTTCCCAAGACTGGACTGTCCTGTTCCAGAAAAGGGGAGCCCCAGGCCAGGGCTTCATCTTTGAAGAGGGAAAAAATAAATCCCACCTTCTCTCTTTCAGATGGAAAACGGTTAGGTAACATCATGAGATGCAAACGGCATTGATTTAAGAAACCCCTAAATTTTTTGCGGTCTCCTCCAAATTTTTCTGGTAGAGGCAAGCGGGCATCTTGTGCAGGTGTAACAGTAGTAGTAGCAGCAGCCGCAACATCATGTGCCCTGTAGCTGGTAAGCTCACTATGCATTGATCGAACTTCATTTTGCAGTTCAGCTACCTGATCCTGCAACACTTGAATGGTCTGTGCCTGGGTCTGCATAGTTCTTGCATTAAAAGCAACTTGCTGGGCCAATGCAGAATCTGATCCGACGGTCTCCATGAATGGGCCAGATTATTCTGTAATGATATTGATGTTACAAAGTTTTGGAGTCCAGTAGCCAGATCAGCAATGTTTTCTGCCAGAGGTAGCCACTCGTTACCCAGGTGGTTGAGCCCCTGAGCCTTGAGTGGCCTTCTGGTCTTAAGCAGAGATGGGAGACTGGAACAGAAAGATGATAATCGTAGTGAGGCAAGCCGAGGTCAGTGGGAAGGAGAAGCAGCAAAGTCAAAACAGTCCAAATTCAGCAACAGGAAGGAGAAACAGGAACACACTTGATTAGAGAGTACAGGAACCACAATAATCTGGCAAAGGTACAGAGACAGGAAGTGGCTTTTATAGGCCAAGAACCAGACACCTGACCAGACACAGCTGAAGAGAGTTGTCACTGATAACCTTGACTCTACAAGCAATGGTATCAGATCTCAGGTAAATTTACAAAAGGCAGGCTGGTGTACTGGTAAGAAAGAGGTTTAGCACCATGTAAACCAGGGTTCGAAACCCAGCAGAGTCAGTTCCTCACAACAGGCTGGGAGTTGCTGTCTGGACTCTCTATAGCTGCTCATTGGCAGATCAGTGATTAGAGATATGTTGGAACTTTCTATCCCTGCCACTCTCCACACACAGCAACCCCTAATGGCCAGTGCTGGTATTGCATCGTAATCTCTGTTTGTACTGAGAAAAATACCAGCATTTGTAGTATGACTGCAAAATCAGCACTGGTTAGGCAGCCTCACATACTGGCTGTGCCAGTAAAATACCAGGTGGAAACCCTAATAGTAGTGTGTAAAAAATAATTTTTATAAATCAATTGGCCTATTAGAGCAAAATTGTTGGTCTGGTCCTGACCCCAAACTGCAGGCTGAGCCCCAACCACCAAAAATGTTTCTTAATTGAAGGAAAAAGTCAAAGTGTTTTTTAGTCTTTGTCTTAATTTGCTACCACCAACTAGCCTGAGTCCCCAGAACAGGAACATACCAGGCAAGCCGAGGTCAGTGGGAAGGAGAAGCAGCAAAGTCAAAACAGTCCAACAGTCCAGTCCAAACAGGAGTAAAAAAAGGAGTACAAAATGTTCATAAACAGTTCAAATTATTTCTGTTCTTTTTCTAAAAATAAAGAAAACACATTCATAGTTATTCACTAAACTCAGAATTTTCACAAAGAAAAGTGTTTCAGTACAAAAAAAAGTTGGAGAATTTCTGCAATTTACATATTTTGACCTAAAATGTACAACGTTCTCGGTTCTCCATCTTTCCCAGTTTAATGAATTGCCCTGGTGGGTGACTTTAACAGGGTACAAGACTCAATTAGTGTTTTGTTCCTGTTCCCGTAAAACAACAACTTTTAAGTCAAAAGGCTTGTAACAAATCTATGTCGGATGCAAACTTCCCCTCTTACAACTGCTTCAGTAGTTTTAATTCTGATTAAAGTATTGTTTATAAACACAAGGAGGGATTTTAATACTTGCAATGTTTATATGTTTAATAAGCAGCCCTGTGGCTTACAGTTTTTAATTTAATTTCCTCCATAAATCACGTTGTCAGATTGGATTGTAGATTGGGAGAGCAAGCTAAGTAAACAGTGTGTACTAGACGCACAGGCTATAAGAATAATAATTAGCACAGAATATTGTTTGCTTGTTATATATACTAACCCTTCAAGTGCCACGGGAGATTGGAAATAAACGTTACATTAAAATCTATGTTGTCTTTTAACAAGGAGGTGGGACTGCAGCTATTGCTAAATAATCCCTCTCCCCTAGCAAGTGCACTGGAAGGAACCAGTGAAGAACCTTTTGAGCACAGTTTTTCTACTGTAGGATATTTTGGTTATACAGAAGTTGCACAGGTAAAGGGTTCCAAGCCCCCACTTGATAGGTTTATAAATAACCCCCCCCCACCCCCTTTTTGTATTTTTATCCCAGATTTTATAGTGCATATGTATGTTTTAATTGCCCACTGTTGAGTAGCAGTTATATAACTGACCTTTTTAAATGCTTGGAAAAAGTTAGCTTGAAACTTTAGCTAAAGAAAAATAAAGCAAACCTTTGCTCTAGATATTCAGTATACCTGTGAGGCTTAAACTTGTCAGGCTGCTTTTCATGCACATGTTTGAAAGTATGCATGCACTAGTTTGGGAGTTCATCGAAGCGTTGCATTTCAAAGATATTTTGCTGTTCAACAATTTTTTAAGACCATTCAACCACCAGCAGAAACCACAGCCGATAGTCCCGTCAGTATAGTTAGGAAACTAGAAAAATCAAATTAATGGAGCCAGCAGCAGACACTTTAGGCAAAAACAAGTTTTAATATCTAAACATATATCTGGCATTTATCATGTAGTCCTGCAAATTTGGGGTCCACAGAGTTTTCCATGTTAGTAGATTTTATACTGTACCTAGTCTACACCCCTGTGGAACACCTCGATTGCACACTGGAACCCAGAGTGAAGGTGGACAAACCTAATGAAAGTCCCTATTAGCTTTATGCTTAGCTTACAGCACATTCTAGTGATTATGATTTCAGGGGTGCCCTGGCATCCCCCTTTATAAGTTGTCAAACTGTTTTAGAATGGCTTAACCTCTTACTTAGGGTTCGCTGCTCTCTGCCTTCTCTTAGTTACTAGGAGAGCCAGAAGCTCATTTTTAGGAGCCAATACTGCAGTGTTTCAGCTGATCACTTTCAGCCAATGAGCTAAGCCCTGGAATGCTAGTTTCAATTTATGAACATAATTTCCCATTATTAACCATGATTTGAAGAATGAAAACATGGGAAAATGTTCTGATCTAACTTGAAGTCAAAACTGGAAAGGGATGGGATTATCTGGGACGGGTAGGGCGGAAGTTATAATATCTTACCTGCTTCCAAAAATTATGTATTTATTTAAAAATATACCACTTAGAATTGATAATACTGTACTTAAAGAAATTCCACTAATAATTAATACATTTATAATGGCAGGACAAAAAACCCAGAATAACTTCAAACATTTTATACAGAGATTTCAAAATGGGAGGTTTATCTTTTCCCAATATCTTTTCTTTGTAAAACAATAATATGTTAACACATACTGTTGCTTGGGATAATTTTTCAACCCCCAGACCGATATGGTTGGAGATTGAAAAACAAGACTTGGGATAAATTCGAACCTTTCTTTTTACTTTGTTTAGGTATACATACTAAGGGTAAAATAAGCAGGTTTACTTTCACTCAAAACCCAATAATCAGAGACATTTATACAATTTTTTACAAATTAAAGATTACAGCTTTGGGATTACGAAACTCTCTTTTGTCAAATATACCATTAGAAACTATAGAACTGGACATAGGCGATATTAATTTGTCAAGTTGGGGAGTAAAGAACATTAAATGCTTAAATGATCTAGCACCACATGGAACACTATTATCTTTTGATTCGCTTCAGTCTAGATTTGATTTTCTGCCTAGAGAAGTCTTTAGCTATCTTAGACTGAAAAACTTTATTCTAAAAAAAACGATGTAATAGATAATCCTTTAACTGATTTTCTAAATAAACATTACAAAAATAAGACCACCTCTAGAGTTTCCAGTATAGATAAAACTATATTCAACTGCATAATAATTTGACATTCTTTGGCTTAACTGCTATGCCACTTATAAACTTGCTAATATTATGGGATGCTGTTCATGTCACACATGTGGTAACATGCACACACAGCTTTATTGTCCATCCAAGGATGTCATGCCAGGTGTAAAGGAAGCCGTTTTCAGCAATGTATATGTTTTAATCAATATGTTTGCTGGGGATTTTCTGTACATATTGATTACTTGCTATTTTATATATATAAATATATATATACTATTTGTACATTGACACAAGTTTTGTCATTTCGGCTCTTTACCAAAATAAATTCACAGTTACAGTTAAATAATGCATATGGGCTTAAAGTACATGTATTTAAATAAATAAATAATATATATATATAATGTTAATTGTATGTATACATTTTGCAGTACATTGATAGGCCAAGTTAATTACCCTTTTGGTCCATCTGAATTTTTTTTTTACTAAATCTTTTTTTGTTAAGGAAATTCAGCTGAGCCGGACAGTCCTTAGGAACAAAATTTGGTAGTCGAAATTCTTTTTCAGGCAAATTGGTTCAGCCAAGAAACATTTTGTTTGTTGTATACAACTCTATTAATCATATTCCAAATTCAGTAAAAGTGGGAAACAATTTCTTGCAATGTACTGTTTAGCAAATAAACTTCCAAGTCATTTCTAAATGAAATATATGAATGGAAGCGATCATCTTAATCAGGAGACAAATACGAGCAGACTTTGGAATAATTAAATGTATCAGAGCCTGAAGAAAAAGCTGTGAAATCCTGCGTTTTAATGTTAAATCATTACGTGTTTGTTTAAAAATATAATTTGTCTTATTAATGCAGTTTAATCTGCAGTTTACCATCATGTATACATTCATTAAAATTTAATTTTTACCTCATCCTTGATGTCTAAGTATAGAATATGCGGCAAGAGCTTGTCTGTGATTTTGTCACCATGTACAGTGGCAAAGGGGCTGCCTGTTAACCCTTTCCACGCTGCTTCTTGCAATCTGGGTTTTTCTTACAACAAACTATAAAAAAAGTATTAGGAAAGTGCAAATTCAGCATTTATTACAAAGCATCCCTCATTGCTAAAAAAAAAAAAATAGCATAAAACAGCACAATTTCTACATCACTATTCATGTTGCTACTGAACTTGGAGATTTAAAAGCAAATAAAAACAGCTGCCAAAAATACATTATTTTGAAACATCTACCCACTCACCCTCCTTTGAAAGGAGATGTTTTGAACTCAGTTAGGTATATTGCAAGTCTTTTTAGATGAATACTTCTCTGTCATTACAGTATGTTCCTGGCAGGAGAACACATACAGAACATCTGCTTGGAATACCATTCTGTCATCAAGCTTTTAGATGACACTTCCTGACTTTTCGAGCTTTCTACATATCGTAATTAACTTGCTCCTAGTTCACAATGAAACAGGGAAAAACAACAACATTTTTCTATCTGTGATTATGAGTTTATTAAGTGTATATGTATATGTATACTTACATATTTACTTACACAAATACATATATAAATATATATATATATTTATGTAAATGCTCCGGATTTAGTCGCACATGTGTTTCTCGTCCACATTGGATTGGACGAGAAGACAAAGAGTCAATGTAACGATGCGGGAGGCAGATCAGGCCATTGCTGCGTCTGGATCTTGGTAAGTAATAATCTTTTTTTAATTATATTTTGGGGAGCCACGAATCTAAATGGTGAGCAGAACACTATAGCATTGAAATATAAGTTTGTATTACTGTTATAATGATCCTGTTATCTGTATTTTGTATATATTTGGTCTTTACACTCAGCACCACTGCTGCTGAGAAATGCATGCTGTAGGTGTGCCCCTAATTCCCTCTTTTTCTGTATAGATTATGTCAGTGAGAGCAGCCATTTTATTTATTTGTCACATGATATAGATGATAATTCTTCCATGTAAAATAATATATATTTAAATCACTTTGTAGGGAAGTAATAGATATTCACTGTAAACATATTTCTGATGACTATGTTAATACTATGATGGTGGCAGTACCAGGGAAACTGGACATACCTTGCCCCCATCATTATACAGTATGGCACTGGCCCAGATCATGTCATCTCCCCAACATGTTAACCTGTTTGCCTTTTACAAGCTTGTCACAGTATCCTTCTCTCTTCCTGTGTGCCATAATAGTTTGTACTATAGAGGCCCATGCAGTTTCTGTATGGTCCCCCTGTCATTCGGCACCAGAACTGATTTATCAGAGGTTCATGCAAGAAACAGCATGGGCCTCTGTAACCTTCATTGCATGGAATCTCCAAACACCACCAGTCCAATTCCATGTCTCTCATTCAAGATCTCCTTTTCAATCTCTTCACTTCCCCTTTTCATCTTCCACCAATCATTCACTCATTTTATTTCATTATCTTTTTATTTTCTAACTTTACCCTCCCCATGACACTCTTGCTGCCTCTTCCATGGCTTGTACCATCAGTCTCTATTTATTCCTGCCGCCCACACATAACTCATTCTTTCTTAATCCCATCTGTCTATAATTCCACCCTTGGTAGTAATCATAGCAGTGAGCAGAAGTAAGTCTTCAAACTCTCTGATTCTTCCTGCTCATGGTACTGGCTGATTATGAGTGAAGTGCCTGTTCATTAATAGATATGTTGGGGGATGATATCATACCTTTTTCACTGGACCTAATAGAATAAGAGAGAAAGTCTAATGGCGTGAAGGTCTTCCACTGCATCCTGGCATAATACGGTCTCAGGTAGTGCAAGATAAAACCTTAAACCAACACGAATAGCAATATTTGTTCATATATTTATATACAGAAATTTTAATTTTAGAATGATTTGCTTAATTTAAACTATTTGAAAAGTTTAATTTATGTAAAGTATTAGGATCCAAGCTTTAAAGCAGGCTTCCCCAAACTCCGGCACCCCAGATGTTGCTAAACTACAAGTCCCATGATTCTCAGCCAATCTATTTCATTCATAGAATCAAGGGAGTTGTATGGCCATCCAATCACAGACTTTCCAAAACAGCTCAGTGCAAAGTCTTTGTAAGGCAGGTGCTCTGGGCAATTGTCGCCTTTTAAGTTTAGCTCCACTGACCTAAACAATCACAAAGTAACTGAATGACAGCAAGAGTGGTGCAATAATGTTAGTTTATAAAAGTGCCAATTTCCATTAAAATCTTTGCTTTTTTCACGCATAAAGAGTGCTTTAGGGGTCTGGAATGTCCATTTAACACCCCAAAATACAGGCATTGGGTTGCAAGTGAATTTTCAAACAATTGACTTAGTATATTGTCAGTGACATTGGCATTTCTATATATAATAGTAGGATACTGTCCGAACAAACACAAAGATATAAACCCATATTTTTTTTTACTGGCATCAAATTGTTCTTTTTTTCCTGAACTCTATCTCGTGCTGTTGTTTTATTTTTGTCTTAACTTTTTCTGATTTTAGAAAATTGTCATATTGGATTTTATTGAACGTTTTTCATATATAATTATCTATAAACATATAATTCCATGCCTTAATAATAGGAACGATGAAGCTAAGGACATCAAAGAATAACAATAACTTCTAAACATATTTCATAAGTTCAACTGTTTGATGCCTCACCATTTATACATCATTTTTCTAATGACTAGCTGAAAGCCAGCACTAAAGATTTGCAATATAAAAAATCTCAGAAGCTTTTATTACTGAGGCTGAAATTGCATTTTGAGACTGGTGCCATAAAACAATATTGTCCTGCATTATTCTTTTGTTCCCCCCCCCCTTTGTTTCAGCAGGTCTATGATGTCGAATACAATTTCGTCAGCAACGGCGAAAAAACAACAGTATTGATGGAAATTGATCCACAGAACAAAATTGAAACTTTTCGGAATGAGAACGGTACAGAAGAGGCAGTGGAAATCCATGATTTTAAGCATGTTAGTGTTTTGACAACTTGTTCATTTCATTTTGCTTCAGAAAAAAAGATAGATTTTTGAACATTTATAAATGATTCAAAATTACTTTCAAAATAACAGCCATAAGTTATTGCAAAATATGTTACCATTAATAGCAAAAAAGCTTCTATAAGCCAACGCAATACTTATTACAGAAGGGCAAGGAAAAAAAAAGGTATTTACACAAAACAAGTCTTTTTTATATATATATATCACATTTATTTCACTTTCAAACAGTTAGACATATGAATACATCTTGAGTCTCTTCTTTAACCAAGTGAGTGCCTGTTGTATTGTCTAAATTTTAAAAGGCTATGAAATGGGCAAAATTTGCAGTGTTTCATGTCTAAGTCCTATGTGCTCCTATAATCTAAAGAAAATGGGTAAGACTATACAGAAGTGGCTAAAAAAATAGATCGGAGATTAAAGGATCACTATAGTGTCAGGAAAAAAAACTTGTTTTCCTAAAACTTAGGTCCCCTCCACCCTCAGGGCCTCCTTCCCTTGGCGCTGAAGGGGTTAAAACCCCTTCAGTTACTTACTTTAATCCAGCGCCGGCCCGGTGACCTCTCCTCCCACTCCGACATCGGCTCCTGAGTGGAGCGGAATGCGCATGCGCGGCAAGAGCCGCGCGCGCATTCAAACAGTCCATAGGAAAGCATTTCTCAATGCTTTCCTATGGACGTTCTGCACGCTGAATGCGATCCAGTGTCGCAGAAGAACATCTAGCGGCTGTCAGGAAGACAGCCACTAGATGCTGGATTAACCATTCTCTGAAACTGCTATGTTTACATCTGAAGGGTTAAAACCTGGGCGACCTGGCACCCAGACCACTTCATTGAGCTGAAGTGGTCTGGGTGACTATAGTGTCCCTTTAATAAACTGCCCCTAATGCATGCAATGACTTGTTATATTTTGTGGGACAATCCTTATAGAGTGCCATGAAAATCTGGACATTGAAGGGTCAATTTTAAGAAACTGAAATAATTGCAAAGGTTATGATTAAGGGAGTATCTTGCTCCATCTTCCTGCTGATAGTTGTTTATAAATTTAGCATTTTATTAAAATTGTCGGAGCTATTTGTCTGAGTTCCCCTGTTTCAGAAGCAGAAAATTAGAAGTTTTGCCAATTTTGTTCATATTGTATTTGCACACCACATACAGAAGTGGTGAAGATATCTTAAGATATTACTTATCAAATAAACTAAATAGGAGGGCCCATAGTTTCCATGCATGTCTCTTTATAATTCTGTGCTAGCTAAGGAAGGACATACCATCCTAGCGTGAAATGTATAAGTGCAAAACAAGAAACATTAAGTCAACATTCTAATAGCTGCTGTATGACAGGATCTCTCTTTGCTTCATACACATCTTCAAACAAAACTCAGGATAATTCACATTTTGTTCATCCAAATCACTAAAATATGACACCCCACATTTTGATTTGGAAAAATGTGAGGTGTAGAGTGCACATGAAATTCAATTTGGACTTGTTCTCTTGAACTTTGCTTTTGTTGAGTCCATGTCAATTTATGTAAGTTTTCATTGCATTTGAGATTGCCCTCACCATGGTTTCTATCAACCTTTCATCATGAGGTAGAAGATACCAAGGTCATCATGAAACTCACTTTTTGGCATCAGAAGAGCTTGACTCTATCAGCGTTAATTACTAAAGTGAAAATTCAAAGTTAATGTAACATCTAAGGTCAAGATAGCAGAACTGGAAAAATTCTCTATGGCAGCTATGCTTTCAGTTCAATTACTCTGACTTAAATTTGAAATTCTCTTTGAATTCACTTTGAATTTTCACTTTAGTAAATAAACCTGTATGGCTAAAATTTTATCTATTCAGCCACAAGCTCACCATATGATCCACTTGGGTCTGCAATATAGCTCGTTGTCTTCCATCTAATTGATCTTATGTGGATCAAGATGACAAGGTAATTGGTACGTTACAACAATTACTAACTTCAAAGTTAAACAGGGTCAAATCAGGCCTCGGTAATTAAGGTGATTTAATTATGGTTAGTGGAAACGCAAATATTAACTGAAAATAGTCATTAAAATACCATAATCGATAGTAAGTGAAGATACAACCAACCAAACAAACCAGGACCTAACCAAAGATGGTATACCTGACAAATCTAAAATCCTTAATAACAGGGGTAGAGGGTGGCTAAGTAATACTATATTAAATTTACAAATTTATTGTTGAAAGGGAGGCTTTTTTACAAATTAATATGTCATTAGTTTGTTCTAAATATAGAATTAGAATCTATTGAAGATGATTTCTTGATTAAATTTGGCTTTTCACTAATTCTTTTTAGCGTCCATTTTTATCTTGGGATTGGCTTCAAGACAATAAAAATAAGACCTTATATCATGACTTTCACTTCCATAATGTTCTATACAGAGATACAGTAAAACCAGGGGAATACATACAATGAAAAACATTTTTTTGAAAGAAATTGATTGTATATTTACTGGCAGACATTACTAATTATTTTTGCTAGTTTTACTCTTCATGATATAATTAATATCAGAGAATGTGATAGGTGCACGCACTGCACTAAATTTACCGTTCAATAAACAGTATTTTTATAACTTATAAATCAGATAACAAAACTAATTTGAAATCACTGAAATTAACGACCGACATTTCACACTGCATCCAAGAGAATGAAAAGTTTACGCTTTAAGAAGTCTTCAAAAACTTTTCCTGCTCCTTGATGATTAGGTTCTTCAAATAGTCTAGTTTGTATATCTTGTGTCAAAAGGTAACAGGACGTTTTTTTTTAACAGATCTGAAAATTATACAAGGACCTGCAGTATATCAGGTTACCAAATTGGATAAAAGTTATAAAGGAAATTTATAGGACAGTGCGCAAGCATGAATCATCTGTATTTGAGCCTATGAATAGTATGTCAGAAACAATATTGAAATTCCAGTGTGATTGAAAAGCTCGCAGTTATCGTAGGCTACTTGATTTGTTATCATGTGATTGCTTTGATTCATTCTGTGAAAGATACTGTTTACTATATCCTAGACCCGGTCAATTATTCATTCTTATGACGTTTCTGATACACAGCTTGCTGGCAGCAAAGTTTCTCCTGATCTTTTTTTTGGGATAAAAAATAAATGGAATGGAATGCTTAGTGTACAGGCTGGAATCTTGCTGTTCAAGGGTTAAACATACAACCCAACCCCCAAAATGTATAGTAAATAAAATTTAAATGCCACACAAAGGCAATGCGTTTTTAGAATGCTTACTCGATAATTAAGTCATTGTTGTTTATTACAGGCACACAGATGCATCTACCTTCATTTATGCAATTAACCTAGAGCCTTTAAGGCTTTACTTTAATTTCACGAAACCTATGTAGAATTTACACTGCAGTATTGCACTGGTTTTCATTGGGCAGTGCTATAAATCTGACACAGGAGACATGCATTAGAACAGATGTGCAGCTAATTGACAATATTACATTGTAGACATGTTAATTCCATAGGGCTATTCCCTACCGAAAGGTGAATGAGTGGCCTATTTCTGTTGCTAGTAGACATCAACCATGAAAATGAGCATACACTGAATCCTTTTCTCAGTTCTGTTTTACATATTGTGAGAGCTCATACATTTCCAAGATTTTTTCTCAGATGGCCAAATGTGCGTTCTAATTGTTCTATGCAGATACTAGAATGTTACCACCATTCTAGCAGAATCAATGAGCCAATAAGCTACGTCACTTCCACAAAAAAAATCATTTTGGGGAGCAGGATTAACCTTAAGGTGGTCTTAGGGAACTGCCTAGGGACCAGGTGTTAAACAAGAGCCCCAGAACTGTGAGTTTGTTTGGCTGATTCACCATTCCTATTTCAAATTGGTAACATGTCTAGGGCCTTGTGTGTGGGATCTTACTCCATCTCTGGTATTTACTAATTAATATCCTCATGTTTGAGGCACGAATCTTAAATTCAGGATCTGACTAATAAATACATTATAGAGGCTGGGTAGGGACTGCGAAAGCTGGCAACTTTGATGTATGAAGAATAACAAAGTACAGATGTATCCATTTTGGCTTTTTACTTATTTGACCATATTTACAATGAATAATATCAGTTTAAGAAAAAACAAACTAATAACTATTCACTTTATAGAAAGCCTTTTCTTATTCTTTGCAAAGATTACAAAAAGACACACACAAACTGTAACCTCTTTACATTCTTGATTAACGTCAATCCTAAGGAGAACAATCAAGTCTGATACATGTGACTAACCATTATTAGATAGCATTAATTCAGGGCACTACTGTAAATCTATTCTTAGGTCTTTGCTATGAGGAAGAGAGAGAACCAAATGAAAAACATTCTTATAAAGACACGCTGCTTGTTCTTCAAAAATCATGATCTTTTTATGCTATTCTCCTTTCTAATTTTTTTTTTATTCAATCCGCTGCTTATTAAAAATGACCTTTTCTTTATTCAGGGTATTACAGGAATCTTCTTTGCCGGCCTTCAAAAATGCTTCATCAAGACACAGATTAAAGAAATCCCTTATATTGCTGACACACTGATAGTAGAACTTGAGGTATGTAAAAAGTTCTAGTGCTAATATTAAAGCATTTCAGTCTTTTTTTAAATTGCAGTTTGAAATAAAATATTACGTGTAGAATAAAAAGATCCAGATAAGTTAGTTATATCTGTTACCAACACAAACATTTTTAAAAGATTTCAACCCATTCAAAATTGTTAAATAAGAAGAAACCAAACTATTCATTTAGGTCTTAAAAACTGTATTAAATGTTTTTATTATTATGTAATCTTTTCTACTACTGGATGGGACCCTCAATTATACCAATAGAAGCCCAAGTGGATTCAGTCTGATGCTGACTAAATTCATAAAGATTCTGGGCCATGTTGCTATAGTGGCATTAAGCTGTGGATGTCCTGTTCCATCGCACCCCAAAGGTATTCTTGGTCTGGTGACTGCCGAGGCCAATGAGCTACTCTGAACCTGTTGTCATGTTTGTGGACGTGTCTTGAAATTACATGTGTGACAAGACTGGTGGTTATCCTAACGGAAGTGTCCATGAAAAGGTGGGTAGATGGTGTCCTTAACGGGAGACACATGCTCAGCAGCAATACTTGGTTGGTTTCTGGTATCTCAAAAAAGCTAATCTGGATATTAAACAACCTAATATTTGCCAAGAAAATACTTCCCTATATATCTATTTAGTTCTTTGTGGGTTATATATTCGAGAGAGGATGGCACAATAATTGGTATTGTTTTAAAAATATTATAATGCAAATTAATAAGGTATACATTAAGTAAGGTAAAATGCTGATTGACAATTTAGTTTAGATTTCTAAATGCATACACACAAGAAAAAACACATACACAAAAATCTCTAGCAATCTTTTGTAACTGCTACTCTTCCTTTCCTTACTGATATACTGGGAGAGATTGCGGCATGAGTGACTCAGTATTTAACTCGCCCCACTACCTCACTTAACATTTGTGTCACAAGTCCAAGATTTAGGAACCACATAGTTCACAGTATTAAACTATTTTTACAGTTTTTAATACAAAGTCTAAAAAAATAGACAAACCAACAGACAGATAGATAGATAGCATCTATTACTCTCTGTGTTCATGTGCATATAAGGATAGATTCATATAACTATCGAAGAACACGTATGATATTATTCAAATAAAAGATATTTTAATAGTATCTAATAAAGATATATCTATAAAAGATATATATATCTTTTATAGATGTGTCTTATTAAAACTGATTACATAAGAAATTTAATAAAACAATAAGCCATCACAGAGCTAGTATACTCAGAGTACAAGGAAGATAGACAGAGACAAAAAATATTTTTCAAGACAGCTTCATGCAAATATTAGCTTTATAATTCTACAGAGAATGATTTCCCTGAAATGGAAAGTTTGTTATGGTGATTAATAGGCCAAGCAATTTTGTTTTTTTAAAAAAAAAAAAAAGTTATCTTGTAAAATTATTTGCACTTTTTCACATGTGACAATAATTAGTCTAGCAACCGTCTTCAACAGAACTGTTTGCTTAGTGATTGCTTTATCAGTGCCTGCGAAAATAAATTATATTACTTAAAATGTAACATTTTTACAATATGGCCTTTGGGATTGGTATGGTACAAAACATAAAAGCATTTTCTTTGGCTGACATTTTTATGAGGATTTGATTGCAAGGATATAATAAAGGTTCTTTTGAATTCAAAATGTAAAAATAAAACATGGATGTACCCAAGCAATAACTGGCTCTTTCAGCATTTTCTATATATGTGTGTGTCTCTACCTTCTGGCAATGTGAAAATCGAATACACAACAAAGGTACAAATTAATTATACATTTAGCAATATATTAGACATGTAACCTTAAAAGCAGAGTATTCACAATTTGGCCAATTCAGGAATAGCCTTATCCATTAAATATTAAAAAGGCCAATATCACGCTGGGATCTTTATAGCTCTAAAAGTGTCCCTTTGAGTAGAAATACAGTGAACATCATGGAAAATTAAACTATGTTAGGGAAAATAATTCACAGGAACCTAAGTAAGTATTGTCTTACAAGTATGACAATAGCAATGTAGAAATTACACATAGTTGGCGGATTCTTAAACATTTAAAGGGACAATTAAGGCTCCATGACCATTTCATTTTATAGAAGTGTATATGGTGCCTGAGCACTGTCCCTGCAGTCTCAGCTTGATATCCACTTCATATTATTATCTACAGGGCTTTAAAAAGGTCAATAAGAGAGTCTTTGCTCACAAACCAATTCAGATAACCGAATTGGCTACGTGAGAAAGCACAGACTGCTTACGTAGATGGACTTTCAGGTAATTGTCCACAGTGCGGGTGCAAACAACTGTAAAAAATGCCCCTACCATTATGGTGATCAGTATTGTCCTCTGAATGGCTTAATGACCTATCCACTGTTAATGGCCCAAATATATATCTATTTTTTTCACTCAAAACAGGCCAACAGGTCAAAGTTAAAGAGGATCTTTTATCACTTTGACTTAAAGGGAATACTAAAAGCATTATAACCCTACAGCCCTTTCCTTATACTTCCTATGTGGTTTGAAATCACTCATTATCAAATATTGCGTTTGCCAATTTTAGCTGCTCTTATATGAATCAACTTTATCTATGAGAGCCTATTCTCCCAGATAATTTTTCTGTCACATATTTATTTTATTTTTTTTAATTGTGTAACGTGATCTAGAAAAGAAAGCTATTTAAGAACTTGTGAATTAAATTAATACATAAACCAGCCTCTCACTCCAGTAGACCTCGTAAGGAAGGGATCTTCATCTGACCTAGACTTCCCTTTTCTGCTTTAAAGATTCAAGTGGTCTAATGAATTATCAAAACATTATATTATTTTGTTAACACTGCAGCATTACAGTTAATCTAATCGCTTGCAAATTAGTTTAAATTGAAAAAATTGGTTCATCACAAAGGCAGATAAAATAATAAAAATTTGTTTCTCAGAAGTTTTGTTGCCACACTCATTAATGTTCCTTAAGCAAGAGATCGCATGCCAGCTGGAACACGTCCTAAGGAGTCCCATGTCTTTTGGAATAAAGCCATAACAATTAATGTTTTCTGGCTATGTTCAAGTGAGATATTGGAAAGTTTCTACATGAATCATAAACTGGACATATGGCATCAGATGCTACTGTTTAGAATATGGCGTGATTATATAGAGTGTTGGCGCATGATATGTCTGTTTAATATGGCATTCGTTTGACACCTATATCAGTACAATTCATTAGTTCCACAGATTTTGTTATGATTTACAGGCCTTGATTACTTCTGATCTTTAAAACTCTTATAATAGTTCATTCAGATCATTTTAACTTTATACAAATCACAGTATTTGGGTGTAAGGTAGGGATGGTGTACCAGATTTACATGTTTAACTAACGTTTATAGTTAATAAAAATGAGTGAAATTTAATGTTTTTCTTTCCTTGTAGGACTTTTGTAAAACTTTATAGTGTGCGTGTGTTTGTGCGTGCATCTGTGCACTTGTGTATGTGTGTGCTATTTTTGATAAATAGGTATGATACAGTGTATTACAAAAAAACAACAGATGAACAAATTATTGTTGTATGTATATAATGTTTGTATAATCATTAAGGTATACTTTTAAAGACACTGTGGGAAGTTTATAAAAGTATCATCGTATTAGGTGCATTTTATTAAATCGGTTGTGGGTTTTTGGGGGGGTTTTTTTTGTCTGTTACTTCTTTTGCGTCTTGTCATTTTTGAATGTTTGCCATTTTGTTTCCGCTGATGCAATGTATTTATCAGTCTGTCACTATTTCCACCAGAAAACACTGTCTAGAAAATGATATTTTTGTGAAAAATTAAGGAATTTAGGTTGAGAAAATCCAACACTTTTAGAACAGACATAATGCAGATAAAAATTAAAAGGCACTTTTCAGAACACTTTGATAAATATTCCCCATTGACAGGCTTAGTCACTCAACTGAAAATTGTCTGGAATTGACTAGGAAATTGAAGAATTTAGACAAAATAGCTATTCTACAAAAATAGCTAAGCTGCAGATTTTCTTTTATTTCAACTACTCTGAGCTAAAACTTTTAATTCTTTTGCCACTTCTCCAGTTTATTGAATAAACCCTGGTAGAATTGCTAATATATGGGTTGTACATACCTATGGCATGAGGATCCTCAACTCCTCCAGTATTTGTTTGTCAATTTTTACATTTTCTTTTAGATGTATTGTACCTTTGTAATTCCCATTGACACAGTTGGGAAATGCGTTGGTGCTTTATAAATAAAGTAAAACAATCATAATAACAAAAACAAATACTGTAGGTTAAATTACATGTTGAGATAGGTTATGCATACACCCGACTTTCCTGATGCAAGCAATGTTTGTGGCGATTAAGAGATTACATTCTTGTAACACAAATGCTACTTATTATAATTGTAATGAAATATATACGTATGTGTGTTTGTGTTGTTTATGCACATATATATTGATATCAATAGATAAATAGAATAGCATTTGAATTTTTAAATACAGCATTAATTACGCATTTAATTATTCTCTCATTATAGGAGGGTGAAATCAGCACCGTTTATGAGGAAAGCACTGTGTGGATCCCAGGCCAAAAACCAGTTGAAGACATAACATTTATGAAGAACTCCAAAATATTTGAAATGTGCAAGAATGTCCCCGTACATTGGATACACCCATCCCCACTTAATGGCAAGTTCATAGGTTTAATAAAAAAAAATGTGCAATTTATTATACCAGTGCTTGCTAATTTATAGCATTAGTCCACATTAGATTTAAAAATAGCAACATGTTCTGTGAAGCATTACAGAGAAAGGAAGTACTAAAAGTACATAATACATTTAAATATATATTTATCGCAGACGTAATTAACAAGTTAGCTCTCAAGCCTATATAACCTATTATTGGAGGTGCCTGTGGGAATCGATTGTCCATTCAATTCCTGTACATAGGGAGGTAATGCAGTGTGGTGTGAAGTTTATAAATGTAGAATTATAAATAACACTAAGTAGATTTTTAATATATTGTGTCATAATGTTATTTGAAGAACATGTTGGGTTCAGAGTTGGGTCTAGTGCAAGGTATTGAGGGGAGTAGGCATATGATTTGTATTTTTGCTAATGCCCCTAGTTTTCTGCCACCTAACAATATCCCTGCAATGGCTTCTATGTACTGTAATATCCTAAATATATCATGAATAGTGAGCATTGATCTTCTTAAAGACCAGATTTACTATCCAGAGCATAATGCAAACATCACCTGAAGTAAAGAAATAGCCATAAATACATTATCTGTTATTTTTGTATAAATATGTGGGTAGATATGTGCTATACAATGAAAAATACGCTTTAGCACAATATAGTTATATTATAGATCGATAATAATACCATGAAAAAAAATATATACTTATTAACTTTAAATTCTTCGAGATATAGCTCTTATTATCGATCCAGATGCAGCCATTTTTGCCAAGTAAGTAGAAAAAGGTATGACTACGACTTTTAATCTCTGTTAATATTCTTACATTAGTCAATGCAGACGGCTGAAATCTCAGTAACTAAAGCGTAACATTGTATAAGTATTAAAAAGCTAAAGCAATTCCGTATTTCTACTCCCAACGTCGTTGAATAATTTTCATAAAATGTAAAATACTTCCACAATTATTGGTGAAAATCCTGTCAATATTGAATAATATGGCTTTGTAGAAATTTTGCCATTAGTTTTTGGAAGCTACCCGGTATGGAGCAGAAACAGACAGCAGACTTACAAATTTGTTACTGTGCCTATAAATCTCGAGTGGGGTAAACAAGGTTCAATAAATTCGAATGCTACTGGCTTCATGTAAGCAGCTTAGGTTTGGAAGGGATGCAATAATGAGGAGACAGACGTGCGCCAGTAAGGGAGCAAAATATCAGAAAATTGATGCTGTAGCAAAAATGATAGATTAGGAAAGATGTAATAAATTGAAGGAGGGTGGAAAGAAAAGAGAACTATGATGTGGGGAGAGAAAGATGAGAAAGGAATAAAGGAACTAAAGAAGTTTAATAGGGGGCTATCAATGGGATACAAGGACTAAATGATAGATGTAGGGTGTCTAAAAGGGATGCGCAGAGATACTACACACGTTAATATGTATGAATGCTCTATGCAGCTTTTTTCTTTGTATCCATTGCAAAATCAGTTTGTGCCCCTCCTACATTCATGGTCTTCATTCATCCTTGCTGGTTTTTGAGAGTTCATTCTTCATTCATATGTCAATTTGCAAAAAAAAAACAACAACAAAGAACATAGAGGGTAAATATATAGAGGGTAAATATATAGAGGATAAATGTATTTGTATGAAATATTCAGGTAAGCAAGATAGACTGCGATGGTTAGAAAACAGAGCGTGCAAGAGATGGATCATAAAACCTTCTTAATACAAGTCCCAAAAGCTCTTGAAAGATTAATATGGTAGTTCAGTCCATTAACCTAACTCATTTAGCCTAACAGGTCCTTATGCACTTTTACACAAATTATCCAAGCACATTGTATCTGAAGCTGACCAGTAATGAGTGCCTTGTAACAAGTTGAAAAAGTCAGCAGATGTTTAAGGGAAATGAATGGAAGAAAAGGGAGCACAGGCAAGGAAGATGGAATGAAAAAATAAATAACGTGAAACAGAAATACAATTATATAAACATATATACTGCAGTGCTTAGACATACCCAAACACACACACATTATTTATATATATATATATATATATATATATATATACACATACATATATACATACACACACACACACACATATATACAACTTAGTAAAAGGCCTTAAAGATTCCCAGATCAATTAATCTCAATTAAGTGGTCTGGGTGCAGTGGCCCTGTTTATCCCTTCAATCTAAAACATTGCTGTTTAGTAGCCATGGCAGTGTTAGATTATTATTATTATTATTATTATTTTATTATTTATATAGCGCCATCGGATTCCGTACTACTGTACAATGGGTGGACTAATAGACATGTAGATTAAAGGGTTAAACACACCTCTAGTGACTGTCTTCCTGACTGCTACAAGAGGCCTTCTGCTGTGTTTGGAGTCAGTGCTACCCTATGAGCAATATTTGATTAGATGTGCACACAATATTTGCTGTGCATGCACATCTCATCCCCAATTCTTCCCTTCGAGAGAGAAGCATTGGATTGGACAATCCTCATGGAAGCAACAACTTCAATATGATGTCACAGGAGGAGGAGCAAATGGCAGCACCAAGTAAATCTCTGTGCAAGGAAAAAAGGTGACTAAAACCTTTTTTCACTGTTTACAGATCAAGATGTGTGTTTGTTATGGGGGAGGTGACTCTAAATAGAGACAAGGACACAATAGTGTTATGAATACTTGTTTATACTCGTAATGCTATAGTGCTTATTTAACACCCTTAAGGATGGAAGCAATTTTACAAGCTTTGAATCAAAACTAAACCTAGAATCTGTATTGTTTCTTCTACCATATGTTAAGGATTTTTCTTTAAATGTCCCCATACATGTCACATATTTCTTAAAGTATAGCTCAGGCTTCCTTTAGATATACATAACACAATATTAAAGGGACACTCCAGGCAGCCCTTTTTACTCACCTCGTTCCAGCGCCGGGAGCCTCGTGAAACCGCGCCCCCTATTTAGTCAAAATGACGAAATAGGTGGGCGCGAGCAGGGAGCAATCAGATGCTTCCATTCAGAAGCGTCATTGCTACCTTGTGCATTCATGCCGCCCTATGAAGTCCTGAGCGCAATACCAATACGCAATATGCGCATGCGCGCGGTGTGCACGGCCGTGAGCTGAGCTGACTGACAGCTCAGCTCGCGGTCTTTGCCCGCCCCCTCTCCTCTGCTGACAGGCAGGAGAGAGAATGCCCGCACACAGTAAAGCTGTAGTTGTTCAGGTGACTATAGTGTCCCTTTAAGAGTGAACATTAAGCTGTAGTTGTTCAGGTGACTATAGTGTCCCTTTAAGAGTGAACATTAAGCTGTAGTTGTTCAGGTGACTATAGTGTCCCTTTAAGAGTGAACAGAATCTTAAAAATGGGAAAAAAGAAAAAAAAATCACATTTTGACATATTTATTTTTACACATTAGGTGCAACTAAATAGGAAGAGCTCATCATAGTTTCACATATTAGTCTTGATTGTTATATGTCTAGAATCTAAGTTTATTTTGGTAGTTAATGCTAACCCTGTACCAACCCCCCAAATAGTACCTCTATGCTTACCTTAACTCTAACTGTTACCTACTTTTACCTTACACCTAGACTGACCCCCCGATGTAAAAAAGCTCCCTAGTACAATATAAAGATTAACACCCGATATCCATTCTATTAAAAAGAAGGGGGCGGGCAAATAAGGTCATAAGCTTTCTTCATGATTTTATTTTTTTAATGGAGAATGGAATGGGGGTTCTTTGTGCAGTTTGTGGCTATTGACTAGGGATCCTTAACTAAATAAAAGGTACTTCTCATATTTTTTGTTTGGGATCCTTAACTACCCAAAAAAATCGAGAGGTCTGCCACACAATAAATAAATTGGCTTCCCTTTCCACCAGACATCATGGGGAGGAGAGTCATTAGGTTCTCCTCTCTTGTATAGTAAAGTATCCCTTAAAATGTGAACCCCAAAAAAGGATATTTATTGTGTGTTTTACAGCATTTGTGCTGCTCTCTGCTCTGCCACTTAAATGATGAATAAAGTCACTAACTAGCTACAACGGACAGTGCTAGTTAGAGGGAGGTTTATCAGAATGGAGTTTATGCTTCTTTTATCATTGGCTGTTTTAGAGCCAGAAATATTTATTGAACCTGGATTACTGACAGTGAGTCTATTGTTTTCTAGGGTTCTGATGAATTTTGGTCAAAGTGTAATTTAATTGCCACATTAGACTACATATTAACTAATGGTGTTATTTTATACCTTTCAAATTATATTTTTTGAGGCAAAGATTATAATAGTCTCTGGAAAACATAACTTTAATTCCTTCCAGGACCAGATTTCCAAGACTTTGAAGATGGTGAAGATGATGATTCTACTTCGGCAAAAAAAGTACTTTTACCCAAAGAACCAAGAGGTGACAATCTGAATGTTCATACGGTTGGCAGCAAGCGACAAGTCCGTGACCTAACTGATGAGGATCAGCCTGTCAATGACTATGTAAGTAGAAACAAAAATATACTCAAAGAAGAAATGTGAATAGCAAATCACATGAATACAAAATGTAACAAAAAGTAGCAGCATCCTTATTTTGCACCTTTAACAATGGATTATCCAAAGCAGACTTTATTTGGACAACGGATAAGGCAACATTTCATCAGCAATAAAGCCATTGTCAAGCCATAACATTCCCCACAGCATGTCTTACATAAATAGTGCATAAAAAAATCATAAACAAGAGATCAATAGTTACGCACACGTGTATCATCACCAAGCAGGGCAACATTACATAGAGCAGAAATAACATCATCATGTAAAATTCGACCTAGACAAAAAAGCCACTTTCCTAACCTTCATGGCTGAAATAATATCAAGTGATGCTAAGATGGTAACAAAGGTTAGGGGAGTAGTTTGTATGTCTAGGTAGAGTTTTACGTTGTGATATCACTTCCACTGTGCATAATGGAACTTCTGAGTAACAACACACATGGAAGTAGTTATTGATTTCTTTTTTTTGTGTATGGCTTACATAGAATTTATGAAAATCATGCTGTGGGGAATGTTATGATTTCAGAAAGTCTCTATTGCAGCTGAATTGTTGCCTTTTCTGTTATCCAGAAAGGGTCTGTCTGCTTTGGATGATGTGTGTGTGCATGGACTTTTCCTTGATTGTCTACTGCATGGGTAGGTAACCTTGAGCTTTCCAGATGTTGTGGAATACCTCTTCTCTGATGCTTTGCAAATGATGTGGTCCACAACATCTAGAGTACCAAAGGTTGCCTACCCCAGGTCTACTGAAAGGGAGAGATGCCGCGGCAGTCTGAAGACACCACGTTAGGACATCCTTTGTTCGGTGGCGTGTGCAGTTCCTAAACTGCCTTTTTATTTTGTAGCATTGTGAACTTTATGGCTTTATTATATAATATTACATCTCAAGAATGTTTGTAACAGAGGCTACGCATTCTGTAATGGTTTGGGGGAAAATTAGCATAACTGTAGTTAAGAAATAATTTTATTTCTGCATATAAACTAACCATGGTTAATGAGGCCTTCACATGCACTAATGAATGAAAGGTTAGATCATCATATTGTTCTTCCAATTACTGCATTGCAAATGAATTACTAGATGAAGGTCCTTCTAATAGCAGGACCGTCTCCAGATCCGATCCATATTTCTTTTTTTTATATTTAGGACCTGTGTTGTATTCTAAGAAACAGCAGGGACCTCTTCATCTCAAGTTCCTTTTACACAGTCAGACCTTTTTTATATCCTCTCCATATCTTTATTCAAAGCTTGATCCTTTCCAACTAAAGACTCACATTATTATTGTTGTATAAGGTTTAAAAACTATTTCATATCTTAGGATAACCTTTTCAAATTATTTCATATTATGAAAATTAGTTTATTGTGTGATATATATTTATATACTTAATAGTTTTAAAAAAATATTTTAAAATTTAACCAAAAATATTAAATTATTTTGAAATACATATCCAACCATTTTACATCAAGGACTAAGTTCTGTATTTATATTACCAGCATACCCTTTCCAGATCAGCTACAATCCTGACTATTAAGAGGAACTTTTCCAACACAAATCCATATTCTTAGAAACAGCAGAATTTTTCCAAATCAGCTCCTTATTGCTATCAGTGGCAGAATTATTTTTAGATCTTTTCAAAAGCATCATGCAATGAATCTTCATCCCCGTGTATGATGGACCACATGTAAGGCAGAAAACGGAAAAGAAGTTATGTTACTGTAGTGTGTCCTGAGAGTCATTGTAACATTTTGTACACATACATAGGCATGCCACGGGGTGTGCCGGGTGTGCCTGGGCACACCCTAATCCCTGCGGCTTGCGCTGTATGCCTCCCTCCACGGGCCACTGAGGGGGATCAAAGATCTCCCTCACCGACCCACAGGCAGGAAGGGAGGCAGGAGAGGACCCAGGGAGCTCTTGCCAGCAGCTCCGCCGGGATTCTCTCGTGAGGTCGGAGCGTTGTGCTCTGATCTCGCGAGAGTGAACTCACCACTGGACCACCAGGGATGGCAGCAGCATGGTCCCCCCTCCCTACAAAAGGTAAGAAGGGAGGGGGATATTAACTGAACGGCCTCCCCACCCCCACACAATACACACACATACATCACCCTTACACACATAGCACTCACACTAACAGCACCCTTACACACACAGCACTCACACTAACAGCACCCATACACGCACAGCACTCACACTAACAGCACCCTTACACACACGGCACTCACACTAACAGCACCCATACACACACAGCACTCACACTAACAGCACCCTTACACACACAGCACTCACACTAACAGCACCCATACACACATCACTCACACTAACAGCACCCATACACAAACAGCACTCACACTAACGGCACCCTTACACACACAGCACTCACACTAACAGCACACTTACACACACAGCACACACACTAACAGCACCCTTACACACAGTACACACAGCACTCACACTAACAGCACCCTTATACACACAGCACTCACACTAACAACACCCTTACACACACAGCACTCACACACAGCACTCACACTAACAGCACCCTTACATACACAGCACTCACACTAACAGCACCCTTAGCTACACAGCACCCACACACACACACTAACAGCACCCTTACACATACACACACACACTAACATCACACACACACAGCACCCTCACACACACAAACACACTAACAGCACCCTCACACTAACAGCACCCTTACACCTACACACACACACACTAACATCACACACACACATACAGCACCCTTATACACACATACATCACCCTTACACACACAGTGCCTTCACACACACACAGCGCCCTTACACACACAGCGCCCTCACACACACAGCGCCCTTACACACACAGCGCCCTCACACACACAGCGCCTGCAAACACACACACAGCGCCCACACACATACAGCGCCCTCACACACATACAGCGCCCGCACACACATACAACGCCTGCACACACACACAGCGCACACACACAGCACCCACACACACAGTGCCTTCACACACACACAAAGCGCCCACACACACAGCGCCCACATACACACAGCGCCTGCACACACACACAGCACATGCACACACACACACAGCGCCTTCACACACACACAGCGACTTCACACACACACAGCATCCACACGCACAGCACCCTTGTCATGGTGTTAGGAGTCTATACAGTTGTAATCAAAATTATTCAACCTCCAGGTTTATTGTCAGAATTTAAAGACGTTCAGCTGTTTGCAATGAACAAATCAAACAAAAGTAATTGAGAAAGCCCAACACAACAAATGCTTCAATGGTTTCCCAAAATTTCGCAAAATTATTCAATCTCTTTACGGCAAGCATCTTTACTACTTATTAGAGCACCATTTTGCTGTTATGACCTGCTGCAGAGGAGATGCATAGCCAGACACCAGCTTCTGGCAACGTTCCTGTGGAATCTTAGCCCATTGCTCATTTGCACGTCAGGTGAATGTGATGGCAACTGTAGAATTTTTGAGGACTTCTTCTGTAACCAAGCATTGGTGAAATTTGAGGTATGCTTTGGATCATTGTCTTGTGGAAGGTCCAATGACCCCCAAGTTTCAGCTTCCTCACAGACGGCATGACGTTTTCTCCTAGAATTTCCTGATACTTCTATGAATCCATCTTGCCTTCCACATGTTGCCGGTGTCCAGTGCAAGAAGATGCAAAGCAGTCCCAGAGCATCACTGAGCCACCACAATGCTTAACTGTAGGAAGAGTATTCTTTTCAGTGTAAGCTTCATTCTTCTTCCTCCAGACAAACCTCTGATCCATTGGGCCTAAAAGTTTCAGTTTCGTTTTATCACTCCACAAAACAGAATCCTAAAACTTCTGTGGCTTACTAATATGACTTGGAGCAGATTAGAGCTGGCTTTTCTTGTGCTTTTGGGTCAGTAGTGGTGTACTTTTTAGAGTTCTGGCATGGAAACCTTCTGAGTTTATTATACGTCTTACTGTTCTCACTGAAACCTCCGCACCTGTTGCCACCAAGTCTTGCTGCTGGTCTTTTGGTTTCTCAGAAATCTGCCTTCTCAGAAATCTGGTTGCAGCCACGGATAGCTTCCTTTTTCTGTCCCGTCCAGGTAGTGTAACCACTGTTCCTTCAACTTTGAACTTGCAAATTATGCTTCCAATGGTTTCTTTAGGAAAATTCACGTCTTTTTCTATCTCTTTGTATCCTGTTCCTTTTGTGAAGGTTGATGATCTATTCTCTTAACGTTGTGGACCATTCTTTTGACTTAGCCATATGTCTAACATGCAGTCAAAAGTGACACCCAACAAACCCCTAGCCAGTTAAGGTATTTCAAATGTTCCAGCTCAATTAACCCCTTAAGGACTGGACTGTTTTTGCGATGTTGTACATTTGAGACCAGGCCTCTTTTCACACTTTTGTGGTGTTTGTGTTTAGCTGTAATTTTCCGCTCTCTCATTTACTGTTCCTATACAAATTATATATTAGGGGTTTTTTTCAGGACAAAAAAAGCCTTTCTTTACATACCATTATTTATACAATCTCATGTAATTTAATTTAAAAAAAAATATGATGAAAAATTGAAAAAACAATTTTCACTCATCTACAAAAGCGAATGAAAAAAACTGCTAAATAGATTCAAAATGTTGTCCTCAGTTTTAAAATACCCAGTGTTTACATGCTTTTTTGCTTTTTTTGCAAGATATAGGGCTATAGGTACAAGTAAGATATTGCGGTTTCAAAACATAATTTTTTTTTAAATTTATCAATAGTGACATTGTAACACTATTATCTGTCATAAATCTCTGAATAACTCCCCACATGTACATATTTTTTTTAAGTAGGCAACCCAGGGTATTCAATATGAGGTATGTCCAGTATTTTTTAGTAGCCACCTAGTCGCAAACACTGGCCAAAGTTAGCGTTCATATTTGTTTGTGTGTGAAAAAAGTTATAAACTAAATTGAACGCTAATTTGGGCCAGTGTTTGTGACTAAGTGGCTACTAAAAAAGACTGGACATACCCCATTTGCAATACCTTGGGTTGTCTTCTTTTGCAAATGGTATGCCATCATGGGGGTAATTCTCATTCCTGGGCTACCATACGCTTTCAAAGGCAACGTAACCAACCTGGCCATTTTCAATGTAAAAATATTTGACCCATGTATTTGACCCTGTAACTTTCAAAAACGCTATAAAATCTGTACATGGGGGTATTGTTATACTCGGGAGACTTTGCTGAACACAAATATTAGTGTTTCAAAACAGGAAAATGTATCACAACAATTATAACATCAGTAAAAGGGTCTGTTTGTGTGTGAAAAATGTGAAAAAAGTCACTTTCACTAACAATATCATCGCTGTGATATGTTTTACTGTTTTGAATCACTAATATTTGTGTTCAGCGAAGTCTCCCGAGTAAAACGGTGCCCCCATGTACAGGTTTTAGGGTGTCATTACAGGGTAAAATACAGTGCTAGCAAATTAAATTCTCTGGACTTTTGGCCTGGGTTGGCAGGCAGGTCCCTCAAATTGCAATTAATAAAATTACTTAATTATGTAAAAATATTACATAAATACGCACGTAGAATTTAGAATTTAGATATATATGCATATTTATATATTTGAAGTCTATGTGTATATTTATATAATTATTTATGTAGTTTTGTATATGGACATATGTATATTTCATATTATTTTAATTTATTTACATAGATATATATACAATTTCATTTTAAGTGTATTTTGATATAAATATATATATATTAATATCAAAATACAGTTAGAATAAAATTTCATATAATTTTTATTATTTTTACATTTTTTTATTTAATTTACTTATTATTTGTATTTTATAATACACACCGGGAGCACTGCCAATCGCTGCCGGGGGAACGACGGCGATAGGGTAAGTACATAAGACCGTTAGGACGGTTCAGGCAATGCAAAAATGCCGATGATGGTCCTGAACCGTCCTAGGTCGTTAAGGGGTTAAACCTGTTGCACCTAATGAAGCCCCTGATTAGTTACATCAGGTGTGCTTGAGACAACACTTGTTTTGCATATGTGTGCTGTTGTGAGGGATTCTACTCAGGGGGTTAAATCATTTTGAGACTGGAGAAATCATATATTGCAGTTTCAATTGAATTTGGGCAAACCATGCAATGCATGTATTGTGTTGAGCTATTTCAATTGCTTTTGTTTGAAGTCTGATATAAGGCTGATTGAAGTACATATGGAGTCTGTAAATTGTGACAATAAACCTTGGGGTTGAATAGCTTTAAATACAACTGTATATATACTCTTAACACCATGACCACTTCTAAAAGCAGAAGTAGTCATGGTGGTTGTATTTTTAAACAAAGTCTTGGAAAGTTCTAGATCAGCTGCATTTCTATATTAAAAGCAGGGGCTATTCCAGCTTTTATAAAATATTAAAATCCCAATGCATCTTACCATTCGTAATAGGGAGGGAGAGACAATATAAAAGGGCTGAGAGGTCTCTATGTTTCCACCTAGGTTAGGTGTATATAACAATTTGAGGTCAAATTCCAGAGTCTTACTATTTTACTTCTGCTTTGGAAAAAGGAGAGGTTTATTTTCCTCAGTTAGATCTGTTACTTAATATACAGATATAATTGATAAAGTATATCAAAAAGTATGTGACCCCTGCCGTGCCTATGTAGGTCTTAACCCCAAAAAAGCATGTACCAAGGGTATATATTAAACCATTATTCAAGGTTCCCCTGGCAATTTGTTAATTCTCCATGGCGTTCTACAAAAAAGCTAAACATGAATCCTTATATGCTTGACTTCCTGCAAGGACAAAATGTATATTTAAACCCAAACTTTGGGTTTTGGGGTCCTGTTGATAAATTGGAGGCTTTTCTTTAGAGGCAGGTCTGATAGAAATGTAATTTGCTTGAATTTAACAAAATATACAATGCATGCAGCATTACAAATCACAGTTAACTTTTTTCAGTGCAATTGGTGACACTCTCACAGCAGTAGGGATATTTTGCCAAGGACAAATTGCTTACTAAAATGTACTGTTATGAGTTATTTATAAAATTATAACTTTTCAGCTTCTACTCTTAAACTGCTAAAAGTAAAACTGTTTAAACATTCAGATTTAGAACAGAAAAACATACAATAGATAGGGTAGTTTTTTGTATATTTATTTTTAAGAAATAATAATGCATACAACAATTTTTTAAGCCCTGGAGAGCTGTAGTTTGAGCATTGGCCCAGTACCAAAAAGTAAAAACCTTAGCTTAAGTAATCTTGAAAAAAGTGTTGCTGTTTACAATGATGGGAAACATATCCCCTCTAAACCAAGCATCTCGAGCTCTGGTCACCCAGATGTTGATGGCCTACAACTCCCAGAGTTCTTTGAATGTAATGGTTGGCCAGAGAATCATGGGAGTTGATGTTCAGCGATATTTTGGGTGCCAGTGTTTGAGATGCTTGCTCTAAATACATTTTATGAGATACAAATTACTGAAACAAAGAAACTTTGCATTAAAAACAATATACACAAACAAACTTCACTTTGGCCAAGGTGTGGTGACCACAAAGCTTAATTTCTCAACTGTTTCTTAAAGCGCTCTGTGACCGTTTGGGGACTTTGCCGAATTGACATCACCACTGGTGGTCCGGTGGCTGGGGAAAGGCAGGTAAAGGTGCCTGTCCTTTCTTGGTGCTGCCATCTTGACCTTGAGGGGTCCATTTTGGGTGCTGACATCACTTTTGTAGTTTCATGCCGAGAGTACAGCATTGAGGTCTATGAAGGATTCCGCAAAACCATAGGGATCCTCTAGAGGCACAGCCAATTCCCTGCAGTCGTCACTGGTGCAGGGATTAACTCTTAGACTCCGCCTTGTGTCTATGAAAGTCAGGCAGAGGAGAAATACAGAGACAAATAGTCCCTACTTTCAGTGAAATTCCAACACAGTCATAATGAGTATTTCATAAAGATTCTATTTTTCAGGAGGGATGACAGTCCTTCTTTAACTGTCTTAATGCTCGTTGGCTGAGAGTGATTTTCTGACAGTCTCAGTCAATGTACTAGTTCTGCACTGGATGACTTAGCTCAGGAGAGCTTACAAAAGCTCCTATGCAGTAGCCCCCAGCTAAAAGACCAAGGTGGACCAAGGTCAGAAGTCATACCCTTCTAAAATGGGCGCCAGGCACCTCCTGGCACATAACTGCTGCAGTGTGCTGTAGTGGTTATGGTGCTTGGATGTTGCTTTAACCCCTTGAGGACACATGACATGTGTGACATGTCATGATTCCCTTTTTTTCCAGAAGATTAGTCGTCAAGGGGTTAAAGATTTTAGAATGAAATATATGCTTTCTATTTCAGTGTAGCACTTAGTTCTGGTAACAATAGGTAAACTGTGAATATTCCCATATTATGTGTTCAGTTTGAGGGAACAGTGCAGCAGTACAAAAATTATAACTAAAGAACCCCCCATGAATTTAGTACAGCTGTGAAAAACAGACGTTTTTTTGAACATCAATGTAAATAATGGATACAAAACTCTTAATAGTCTTATGGAAAAGATCAGACATACCTTTAGAGTCAGAACATCTAGGAGACTGCTAACAGGACTGATTTGCAACCTGGATAATTAGGAGAACAGTAGCAAGTTATAAATGGATTATAAAGAAAATGTGAATAATAAATTAATGTAGCCAGACTATATTTTAAAAGATAGATGACAAAAAGAAAACGCTTTAATGTTGGTGTAAGTAACTGTCAAAGCATTGACTTTGATAAGCCTTTATCTCTTTACAAGATAAAATACAAGGTGTTAAAAGAAAAATAAATCAAAAGTCATGTGAGCACCTTCCAAATCATTCGGCGGCACAGTACACAAGCAGCAACTGCTTAAAACAGATGGGTCATCATCAGTATTCATCACATATATGACACATTGAGATAGAGCTTCAATCTATAGCTTTTCTGTGCTTGTTTGTTTCCTGATAATATATGGAGATAGCATCAGTTCTAGGACAATCTTCCAAAGCGTGATGCTGGAAAAATAATTATTTTTTTTTAGAAATTTGCCTTTTCACATCATCTGGTAACACTTTCTCGGAACATTCAAGTACAGAGAGTTTACCAAAAGGTCCTAATTTATGGCAAAAAAAGTATTTCCTTGTAATGTTTTCTGGACCACAGCTTTTTCGAGGTAAACATACGTGGGGGGAATCGTATTTCACCCAATATTGCAATATTTAAATCTCTGACACTAAGGAGAGTGTTTACATTAGACCATTTTAACATATTTAATAGCCAACTATTCTTACCTTAAATATGCTTTAGTGCTTTTAGATTGGATGAATGACCTATTTATTTCTTCCTTTATCCACGTAGAAGGGAGGGAAATGAAGCCAGGACTGTGTCTCATAATGTAATATTATGAGATACAGTTTATATCATATAAATACATACATACCAAAAGAATTGTGGTGGGGGGAAAAGTGTGGATGAAAACCCCTTCCACCTGAAGTAAGTGGATAGTTAAGAACTATGGTTATGGTGCTTGGATAACATCCACTTACTTCAGGTGGAAGGGGTTTTCATCTACAATTTTCCCCCCACCACATTTATTTTGGTATGTACTTGAAGTAATGCCAAGCCCCCTGTACTGCCCCCTCCCCCCCCCCCCCCCCATTCCATGTTGCTAAAGGGCTTAAAATCTCTTCAGTGACTTACCTGAATCCAGCGCCTATGTCCCTCGGCACTACGTCAGGCTCTGCCAATGCTCCTTCCCCGCTGACGTCAGCCAGCAGGGGAAACCCAATGCGCATGTGCCGCAATTGCTTCTGACGCGCATTATACCCTGCAAGGTAATTATTGCAGTTTATAAAAACTGTAATAATTACACTTGCAGGATTAAGGGTGATGGGAGTTAGCACCGAGGCCACTCCAATGGGCAGAAGTGGTCTGGGTGCCTGGAGTGTCCCTTTTAGAACTAGTTAAGCAAACTTTTTTTTGTTTTGTTTTTTTAAGTAGCAAAATGTATAGATCTAAATATATTTTGCAGTTAATGAGTATATTAAGTGTTCATCAAAACAAAGAAGAAAAAAGAGATTTAACAAGGCATAAACAAGTTCTGTTGTGGAAGTCAGGAGAAATCGCTGTGGAAACCAATAGATTATCTCTCAACATTCTGAGCATTTTTCACCTAGTATAGCACCTTTTTTGCGTTAATAAATATCTTCCTTTGTTTCTGCTTTTCCTCTTCTACTATGTTAAATGGCAGAAAAGGCTATATTCTTAACAATGTTTAACAGGGAGCAAAGATGAAGGCACCCAGTACAAAGACAGAGGTTATAGCTATGTGGATTTATATATAATTTAGACCTCACAAAGACATATCTTCCAAATATAAGGGAAACAAGAACACAATATCTAATCCATAGGAAGTGATGGTTTCCTTTTAAAGGAACACTAGAGTATTGGGCATACAAAGCTGTATTCCTAACACCGTACAGTCCCTCTGCCCCCACCCTCTAAACACTCATCTTATTCCAGCACCAAAGTCCCTCGGTGTGGCTCCATCTCATCAGACATTGCTTATTGTACATGTGTGGTGAGTGCTTTAGGCCTTCATAATTGGAAAGCATTGACTCAATATTTTCCTATGAGAGATTTGAAGATGAAGGACGTCCTCATGCAGAGCGTGATGACGTCTAGAATCGTTTCACAAAGTTAAACTCCTTGAAACATCAGGAAGCGCCGCTGGTGGCTGTCTGGTACACACCCACGAGAGGTAGTCTTAATGTTGCAATGTAAACATTGCAGTTTCTTAAGGGTTAAGGGGTTAGGGACATTGTACCCAGACCACTTCAATGAGATGACATGGTCTGAGTATCTTTAGTGTCCCTTTAAGACAACAAAGATAAATAAATGTAAAAAAAGGAAGATCAAAATTATTTTGATGTAACCATTTACAGGAAATAACCTACTAAATGAGATTGTGTCTCCATATAGGTAAACCTTTCAATGTTTGCCATTCTTTTCAAATGATTTTTAGTTAACAATTTTTGAAAAAGAATAATGATAACAATATGAAATCGATATATAACAATAAAAAAAAATTGAATTATGAAAAATAAAAAAATAGGGGGTTGGGGATAAAAAAAAAGAAAGAGGGCAAGGGGGTGTCACTTTGATAAATATTTGTCATTCTTGTATTTTCACTTTGCAGATTGCAAAATCCAATAGACACTGAGTTTACAATTAATACTGAATTCAAAGGAAATATATTTCCATCATGAAACAGGTTAAACAAAGTGAAACGATTATCTAAGCGTTTGTTTAAAATGCGAAACTACTCCAGTTTGCTTCTATATTAGGGGAATAAAGGTTTTAATAGTATTCTATACTATCACTTTTCTGACCTTTTACAAGGAGGTGCTGGCAACCCATTTTGGTCAGTACCCGAAAAAAGCCTTGGTTTAACGCTGATTAAATTTATCTAAAATACAGTAGTGATGAGAAAAGAAGACACGTTGGTGTTCTGTCTAATTCAGAAACACAAGTCTAAATTTAGAAGACAGGAACAAAGCCGTCTTACCCTTTGTGGCTGTGCGAAGGTAGAACTTTGATGCATTGCCATAGTTTTCAATTTTATAAGACACAGTGACACAAAAAGTGCACCAAAAAAGATGAAAGGGCTGATTTTTTTTATATTTTTTGATGTTTATAGTGTTGAACAAATGAAAATGCCATTAAATTCAGAAAAACTTTTTTTTTACCCTGTGGTATTTGCAGGGATCTGACAAGAATTACACATTTATATATTATGCAAATGCCTACAAAAATAAAAGAAATAGAATCAATGAACACATTATAGGGTATACTGTTCAAATAGCTCCTCTATTATCATCTTCGGATCATGCACAGTTGAAAGGTTAATCCAGGCGCCATGACCACTTCAGTCATTTGATGTGTTCACCGTGCTTGAAGTCTGTATGTGCAGCATTTCTATATGAAAAGGTGCACATACATATATAGTGGAGATATCTGCTAGAGGTGTAACTGCACTAATGACACCGTCATTAGGACGTCATCAGCCAGTCTGGAAGAAAAATTCCTGCTTGGCTAATGTCAAATCTGTGCATATGTTCAAGCACAGAGGGTAATTCATTGCCTGAGCGTGATCAGCTGATGCAATTAGATCACTATCCAATTTCTGCATTTCTGCAATACTGCAGGCTCAGTGCCCAGTGGGCATCTATCATCAAAGGTTGGAGGAATTACGCCACATTTGGTACAAGAGCATCGCTAGATGATTGACGGCTGAAAACAAAAAAGAAATCTGGTGTGATAAAGCCTAAATCTTAATACACGTAAATCTATGAATCATCCTATCTTGTGTCAATGCTATGTATATTTTATGGAACAAATGTAGCCACTTAATGTAAGTTGAGCATAGGTTGAATGTTACAGCATAACTAGTACTGATGTACCGATTGGATGAAGTTGGTTGAATGCGTTCTATACACAGCCAAAGTCATTTGCAAAAAGATACCACCATTGAGTCATAAAACTTATCACAGAGTAGGCATCAAACATGCTTTTTTTAAGGTTACATTGGCTTCAATTAAGTCAAATGTCTGTACAGAACCCAGATCACAATCCAATGCTAATCATATGGAGTTATATGGAACAGGAAGGTCACAATATAAATTTCTGACTTTTTGATATAATTTGTATTGGTTTAGGATTATGTAAAAAGAGTTAAATTTAAAAGTTAGGCTTAATTGTGCATTCACAATTTAAATATACATCTATTATCGTATGGAACACAATAGAAAACAAATTGCACCGATATAAAGTAAATCCCATTCAAACCCAATTTGAATAGGACACATTTATTTAAAAGTATTTGTTTCCAAATACAACTAGTTAATCTATAAAATAATAAACGTTATTTTTCTAGATAGATTTGAAGGTGTCTGCTTCAATAAGTTCTGAAGATTTGAAATCCAAACTAGATGTTTGCCCAGAGCAGCATAATGCTAGTGGCACAATGCTGAGGCTTGCCATGTCAAATGGAATTTCATTGAAGGTGCTAAACGTTGAGTTTCGATGTTGTATACTCTGTAAGAGGAAGCATTATTTTTTAGATCAGGGGTGCCCAAAAGGTAGATAGATGCCCAGATATTTTCAAGTTACAGCTTCCATGATGTGTTGTCATTCCAAAGGCATGCAAAGCATCATGGGAGTTGTTCTGCAACATCTGTGGGTCTACCTTATGGGTACCACGGGTTTAGATCTTAGAATACTGGTAAAAAAGTGCTTTGCTGCTATGGGGCAAAGCCGGCAACATCGTGTCTGGGCTGAAACACTGATGACTTCAGCTTGAAGGAACACTCTGTTCACTGTAAGCATTTCATCTTAGCGAATTTGTTATAATGCCTTTTGTCCCCTGACATTATCTCTCCCCCCAGTATTAAACAATTTTTTGAGCAGTTTAACTCCTATAGAGGTCATCAGTCAGTGAGCTAAGCCCTGAACTACTAACGAAGGTTCCTGCATCTCCTGTGTGTTAATATTGGACAGGCAGGGACAGGCGCTCGACAGACTACCTTTAAGAAGTTTTGATATTTAAATTAATTTAATTAACATTTTTATTATGTTTTAGAGTTATGAAAGTCAAAAATTAATTTTAAACATGACATTAATATATAATCGTACAATGTAGCGTTAATTATCCAAAAGCAATGCAAAAATTGTATGACTACAATAATTCTAGATACATATCACAAACCACATATGTGACATTTGAGAACACAAAAGAGAATTAGCATATATATAAAGCAGCCAAGACAGTTAGTAACAACTTAGTTACCAAATCAATCAGAAAGGTAAGTTAAATAGGTTCCCCCTGTAGTTCAGACGAATCCAGCATATATCATAATATTTGCCTGTTTCTCAGGTGATATGAGTAGACTCTAGGATGTTTATACACTCATTCCACATTTTAGAATTGGCTGTATTCCAGCAAAATACCCATGCAATACCCCTTTCCATTTTACATTGACCTAATATTGTGTTTGATAAGTGCAGCCATGTATCTGTTTCAGATTTTATTCCAGTTTCGCATTATGGCCATTTTAAAAGCCATTAAAGCATTGAATCAAAATTCACATGAAGGAGAGCCATCTCTGGGGGGCCGCTAATGTGTCAAACCTACTAAATGAAAAGTGTTTTGACTACTTACAATGGAAGGGGGCATCTGGGCACTCCTGGCACTATAACCACAGCAATGGGCTGTTGTGGTTATGGTACTTGAAGTGTTCCTTCTTTGGAAAAAAAAAAACTTCTTCTACCAGTATAAGCTGTAAAATAAAATAAGGATGTAAATGTATACCAGTGCTCACCTCTGCACCCTGCCATGCCTTTAAATATTAAAGAACCAGATACATTATAAAATATTAGCCTGTACAAATTCTTAAATATATATTCTTCTGTGTATCATTTGCAATAATGACCTTGTTATGGTTATTTGTTTTCATCTGAGTGATTAATTTTTTTTCTCTCAAATCAAATCTATTCTATTCTTGAAAGTAACCTGATAATTAGGCAACAAAGGGATTTAAACGGCATTAGCGTACAAAAGGATGAATATACAATAATTATATAACTAGAGGCGTTATATCAGCGTACATGTTAACATTAGCAAGAAAGTAGTTTGCAGTATGATTTTTGTGTATATATATATATATATATATATATATATATATAGTGTTCAAGTAGAGATTGTAGCCGTATTAGTCCAGTGATGTAGATGTAAAAAACAGATAAAATTCGTATTTTATCTAGGTATTATAAGATACGAATTGTATCTGTTTTTTACAATATATATATATATATATATATATATATATATATATATATATGACTGAACAGTAAATGGTTGGTATATACCTGTCAGGATACTAGTTGATCCAGCACGCAAAATTGTGTCACACCTGGGACTAAAGGTAATGTCTTACCGGGCCTTAGAATGGCTGGACTTAATGCACCAGAGAATAGTCAGTAAACTTGCCAAGGTCGGGAACACAGAATGAGACACAACAATAAGGGAAAACTAAAAGTCAGGGATACCAGAATACAGGGAAGTCAAAACGAAGCCAAAGTAAAAAAAAAACAGAAATAAACGCTCAGGAACACTCTCTCGTATAACCTACTAAGGAAAACCACGACAGGGCAATGAGGAGCTTTTAACCCCTGAACGTGCATGCGCGACTCCCGCGTGAAGTCACACGCACGCCGACGTCGTCACCACCGTTAGCGGACATGGGGCTATAAATTGGCGTGGATCCGCAGCGGGCAGAGGCCACTAACATGTTGCATGGCCGCTGAACGGCACTTCCGTTATTCTCAGGGAGGCAATTACTGCAGATACCGCAAGGTGAGGATGAATATGTTACAATACCATGCTTGTACATTAGCTGTATGTAATGTAAGTGTGTCCATTAGCAGAGAATGTTTTTATAACTTTAATTATTGCCTCATTGAATTTTCCCATACGAAAATGTAAATCAAAACAGAAGGTGGTTAGCTAATACTAATTAGAAACAAAATAGAGATTGAATTTACAAAATGGAAATGATTTAAGTATAGCAGTAAAGAGACAAATGATGTAGGTAGGATTAAGGTGGGCACAATGAATAGCAAGTAATTAGAGCTGACAAAGCAAAGTGAAAAAAATTGCTTTGTATGATAAAACTTCCTTATTAAGAAGATGATAAAGGATTAAAACTAGAATTACAAAGTGCTTAAAGGGGCGTTTGCACTTTTTTTAAAAAGAATTAAAATGAATTATAGAGATTCTAAATAAGCTGGGTAATTATAGTTAGGAACAAAGGACACATTTTTAAAATATTCAAATAATATTACCTTTAGAATATTGGCCACGCATACCATATAGCACTTAAAACCAGCATATATCTTCTGTTGATCATTTTCTATTTTCTATTAGTTTTCGATAAAAAAACCCACAATATTTATTTATTTATTTATTTATTTATTTTTAGCTAATCTGTGCTGTTCTTTGGGTCTTTGAAATTTCAAAGAATCTCTTTTATACCCAATCGAAAGCTGGGAACTGCTCAGCAAATCACAGATTCTGATTGGCTGCTGATATATATTATCTATACATCAATATGCATTTTGAAAGACTGATGTCACAGATGTCAACATTTCATTATATAACGATAGGTCTTGATTCAGGATGTCTTAAAAAAGTCTCTGTTCATTATCAAATCGATTTTACATTTACCCACACACACACACACACACATATATGTAATATATTCTAAGATAACACAATTACTGGTACTCTATCTTAAAGACAGATGCCTCAGTGCCTACAATGCTATATGCAGTCTTTTCTACCAAAAATAGAAGCACTCATAGGGATTTTCTTAAATAGATAATCTTCTTTAATTTGCTTACAACAACTAGTGATAATTACATTTGTGATCAATGTTTCGGCCCCTCTACATGTACATTTGACTTTCTCTTTTTGTGTATTTCTCATCTTTGGGTCCTCTTCCAAAGGCCTGGGAGTCTAAGGGTTCTGCCCAGTATTTTAGCAGTTCATAAAACTGCACTCTTCTGGACAGCAATTTAAGATCTACAAATTATTAGAATCAAATATTGCTGGGCTAAATTGCTCCATTTGATTTTCTCTGTTTTCTTGCATGTTTATATGGATCCCAAGCATTTTCTGACCTGGTACTTCCAAAAAGAAAAGACTTCCCAGTAGAATTTGGCTGTTTTCCTTGCAAGTTGCACACTGTTTTGGACATTTTACTGCTTATTTTTTATTATTTTACGGCTGTTGTTTTTTATCTTTTAAAATTATTTTTTAATTGAGAGTATTTTTTATGGCTATAAATAATTTTATTGGTGCAACCTTCCTCTCTCGTTTGTTGTATTATTCTCGTTTGTTGTATTATTCTACTCTTTTGGGGATCTGTGAAGGAGTCCCATCCCTTTAGGCATGCTTCCTTTTTCTTATATTATTGGCCTTTGTTTTTCTTTTTTGTACTACCTGCCTGGATCTGAAAGTACTACAAAATCTTAGCCATGTCATTCTCAACTACCTTTTGTGGTATTTTCCATATACTGTGCAGATATTTTGGTTGGTTGTGCCACTCAGTGTATGCTGTCCCTGCTAACATATTGCACCCGACCACTATGTGGTGGATTGTCTCAGAGGCCTCTTTGCACAGTCTGCACCTTGGGTCCTGTCTGGTGTGGTAGACTCCCACTTCTATTGATCTTGTACTGAGTGCCTGTTCCTGTGCTGCTAGAATTAGTTTATCAGTGTTGTTTTTCAGTCCTGCATTTTCCAACCATAGGTAGGATTTCGTAATGTGAGCAATATCTACTAGTAGTTCACCCCATAAAGAGCTTTGGTTATTGCAGCTGTGCATACACCTTAGATAGTTCTTTGGTAAACAAGGCATTTATTCTCTTAGCCTCTGCTTCTCTGGTGAATCTACTCTACAATATTGGAACCGAAACTTAAAGATTGCAGTTTATTGATAAGCCTTCTATGTGCAACAGTATCAAAAGCCTTACTGAAATCTAGGTAAGCAATGTCTACTGCACCACCCGATCTATTATTTAAGTTACCCAAACAAAAAAATCAATAAGATTAGTTTGGCAAGATCTCCCTGAAGTAAACAGTAAAAAATATAAGCTTGCTGGTCTCTGTGATGGTTGGCATTTTGGACAGTGCCGCATTAACCACTGCTAGCATACTGTCTGGTGGCAATTGTCCAGTGATCTTGTGGTACTCTTGTCCGGTGGTCAAGGACTGCTAGCTTTTCCATGATAATTTTTCTTATAACATCTGTTATGCCACCTTGGGGCAGGGATTGAGGTTTGCAACCCTGTGTGTGGGTATGGGAATTTCTTCCTCCTTCTGGCTCATGTATGATGTTTTGTCTAGTCCATTTCAAATGTTGTGTAACTATCTTTTTTGGGTTTTAGTGTAGATTAAGGTCTCTTATTCATCCACATATGCTTCATGTAGCCCCTCTCATTGGGTCTGCTGTTGTAGCAGCAGCCAAGCAGGTCTAGGTTCTCACTTCATGCCCAGGAATGGTCTGTTCTAGAAGCTCACTTGTCGCCAGATTGCTCTGATGACCTTGTTAATCTGAGTGAAGTCCGAGCCACCATAACTCTCTTAGTTTGTGTTACAATCATATTATTGAGGTGGGCGAATACATATCATTAGGTGTTTTACCAAGGGACACTTACAAATGAGGTGGGTCACATACATACATTTATACATGCTTGAATCCCAGTCAGACCACCTACACACATACACACAAATGCATACACAAATGTAGCTTCTTCTAGTAACAATAAACTAAAGACACTTCGTTGCTAACCAAAGACTAGAGGAAAAGTAGAACACTCAAAGTTCTAAAAGTGGAGCTATCAGGAGTGACATTTCATTGTTTCCATGACGATTGCTCCAGACTATTTTTTTGTATGTTTTTTCTGCAAAGCTGCCATAAGTCACTTATACTATGTAAAAAATAAAAAAGCCTACACCAACTTTTTTGAACTTGTGCAAAAAGTAAATGGTAGAACCCATCTATAACCAGAATTAAATGATTACTGGATGGGTATTCAGACTGGATGGGTATACAGCATGTTCCGCTACATAATGGGGTAAGCCTCATTAAGCTCTGAAAGGGATCCGTCAGCTTATTACTGCATCATTTCTTATTTATGTAAGGATAACAATATTCTGTTTGTTTTTGGTGATGTTCAGCTCAGAGCTCCAGCACAAAAACCCATTGCATTCCCGTATGATACATACGCGCCAAGTCTGTCCCCGCTGTTCGATCTTCTGTTTCCGGTGCTACTCTCTGTGTTCCTAATGAGCCATTAATGGGCTGCCAATTACAGATGCAAATGAGAGATTTCATTGAGATGCTTATTACTGTACCTGAAGGCATAACATGCCACATTAACATGTTAAAATATAAATCATTTTTATTTAAATGATTGTCTCTCTGCCATTAACAATGATCAGAAATCCTGTTAGTTCCTTCCACAAAACAAAGTCATACAAAATTAGCTTGGCTGAAAATGATTATTCCCAGAGAATTCATTAAACTCTTTGGACAGATTTCATATATTTTTGTTGTTTATGATTGATCGTCGTTGCTTGAGACCAGCACAGATGGTATTTACCATGGCTGAAGAAGGTTAATAACCTTAGGCCATGACTGTGCTTGCAAAATTCCCAAAATAGGGCCGACCCACAATATGTTCTTAGATATAATGATATACAGAACGCTTAATCTTGTATAATCTACTAGCATACATATAGGCATATAAAATAACAGTATATACAGCACATACATATATTCCAGAAAACAAAATCATATTAAAATACAAAAATATATCTTGGATTTTTTTTAAATAGGAGAAGACATATGTGTGTGTCTGGAAGCATATGTGTGTATAATATATATAAAAAAAAAATATATATATATATATATATATATATATATATATACTCATTCACACACTAGACACCATTCAGCACACTAAACACCAGTTACAAAGCCGCCATATATTTCAAATAAAATAATATATACATAGTTATTGTAGATCTGTTTATGCAAGCATACACTGTGTTTAAAGTGAAATAAATAAATAAACAAATAAATAAATATACTGAGTAAGCTCAAAATCATGAAAAAATGTACACCATGGTACTTTAACTGAGTGTAGTTTGGGTGCAGAGGTCTACGGGAGTCTCTTCCTCTAAATCAACAACATATGGTCTACTCACTGGATCCCTTAAAGGACCACTATAGGCACCCAGACCACTTCAGCTTAATGAAGTGATTTGGGCGCCAGGTCCCTCTAGGGTTAACCCTTTTTTTTTTTAGAAACATAGCAGTTTCAGAGAAACTGCTATGTTTATAAATAGGTTAATCCAGCCTCTAAAGCCTCATAGTCAGTTTTGACTATGTGAAAATCATAGTGAGAAGACGCAAGCGTCCATAGGAAAGCATTATGAATGCTTTCCTATGAGACTGGCTGAATGCGCACGCAGCTCCTGCCGCGCATGCACATTCAGCCGAAGAGGAGGAGAGGAGGCAGATAGGAGGAGGAGAGCTCCCCGCCCGGCACTGGAGAAAGAGGTAAGTTTAACCCCTTCCTCTCCCCAGAGCCCGGTGGGAGGGGGTCCCTATTTGGTTCATATTAAAAAGCTGATGACAACAATGTGACAAAGTCATGTATTGCAGTGATATTGTGTAAGGAAATGGTTCCTGTTGTGGTCTTTACCTAGGGAAGGGTGCCCAAAAGGTAGATCCCCAGATGTAGAACAACAACTCCTATGATGCTTTGCATGCCTTTAGAATGACAATGCATCATGGAAGCTGTAGTTTTAAAAAAAATCTGAGGAACTACCTTTTGGGCATCCTTGACCTAGTGCATACTCCTAACTGTCCCTATTTTGGGATCAAATCCCTCTGTCCATCATTTATATCCTAATGTCCCTCTTTTGTATGAGCTCTGTATTTGTTGTGTGTTTGATTGCATAACAGAGCTCCCCAGTAATAATACTCAAAGTAAAGAGTTACTCCAACCATCATAATCACCACAACCTTCTATAGTAGTGTGATGAGAGGTGTATTTTGACCCCATTTCCGAGTAATAAGGCAAACTGTTTTGCAATGAGTTGCCATCTTACTTGATTATTTCTGGCTCCTGGTTTACCCTGAGTGTTGGTTTACAACATCCAGCTTCAACAGAGGTGCAGAAGCTGTATGTAGATCCTGCAACTCATTCATTAATTGATATTAGCCAGCCTGGTATTCTAGTTCCAAGCTGGCTAACGCTGATGATGATCACCAGAATTCTCCTGCGATGGACTTATAGTTCTATCCAGCCTGAAGTAATCCACACGAGGCCTCGGGGTACACAATGAATAAAGACTCAGACCCTAGACAAGATGGAAGTTCAACACCTACCAATTTATTAGAACAAAGCAAGGGTTTTTATATGCTTGAAAATAGAAGGCTCCAGGATAAAAGAGGTGTGCATAATCAGGCAATAAGGGGTGTGCATTTTTCAAGTAATAAGGGGTGTACATAGTTAAGCAAACAGGTTAAGATGTTTTGTACAATCATATTGCACCCTGCATGTTCTTCTCTTATCAACAAAGCTTATGTAACACTAAACCCCCCTCCCCTTTTTTCTACAGGAGGATGACTTCCTTTAGTGCTGCTGGTGGAGGCTGGTGTGCGAGATCGGCAGCAGTTTACTCCCCGCGGCTGCCTTTTTCCCTCCAGTGTGGCATTCCCTTCGTCTGGGACTGTCACGTCCTCCCAGCATTCGATACTACATGGGCCCGGTCACGCTCTTAAATGGCCACGGCACCTGACCAGGCGCTGTTAAGCAATACACATCGGGTGGCCCTAAGTGATTGGGCCAACCAATGGGCAAATCTCAGCAGAACCCCAAATTGCTTCTCCAGGGTTCTGCAGAACAACAATTGTGAAATGCTGTGCTAGATTATCCAACTAATCAGGACTTGATATGCATAATGAAATGTATTTAATTAAGGATCTTACCTACAACATGACAGATTATTCCAGTAAGAAAAGAACTTGTGCAGAATATGAAGGAGTGACTATGTGTGACCCTGTTTTCAGTACAATTACATTTGGTGTTTAGTAAATAGACCCCTGGAAAAGGATGCATAGACCCACCTCCCAAAAGGATGCATTTGCCAAATAGTAAATTGTGGTTATTGGAAATGTTAGTCAAAATTGTTTCTTTAGTTAATCTTTAGTTAAACATTTTTCCTGGTTATTTTGGCCTTGGATTTACATTATGGTTTTGTGTTCACCACAATTTATAGCTTTGTGAAGAAAAAAAAACAAAACAAAAAAAACATTACCTCTGCTAAAGGAATGTCTGCATGAAGTAAATGAAAACGGTCAGTAGGTGGCACTGTAGCAAGTCTAATTCCGAGCTGCTAAGTCTGTTAGTCCATTCGGCTGGGTTATTCACTAATGTGAGAATTCAAAGTGAATTTCAAGTTTAAGACCAGAGTAGTTAAAATGAAAGCATAGCTGATTTAGAGAATGTTTCCAGTTTGACTATTTTGACCTTAACTTTGAAATTCACTTTCAATTCTAAATTTGGTAAATAACCCTGTGAAGTTTTTCATTGTAGGGATGTCCTTAATGTCTTTGGCATTCGCATTAGATATATCAATATATGACATATTGTTATGTAGAGGGTCCTACAGGAATGTGTCCTGTTATATACAGGGTACTACAGGGATGTCCTACAGGAATGTGTTGTGTTAATGGCGTTTCCCCTTAGGAAAGCAGTTCCTGCTGATGAAAAAGTGCCTTAATGGGCTGGTGGGTCATCAAGGATCTCTCACTGGCCCTGCACACTTTCATGTCGGTTGGAGGTGGAGGGATGACTGTAATGTTGGGGGGAAAAGGACCTGGAAGGTCTATACCAGCCCTGGTCTATACCATTCATGAGCTTTGTCACTTTCACTGTCCAAGCATTGCCATTGTAAATCACTGCAATGCGCTGACAGAAAGTACCGGGGCTTCAAGTGTGATAAAGGTGCAAGTCAGGCATAGACCTCCCAGCTACCCTCCCTACACGTGACAGAACACCAGGGATCTGAATGACTGTCCTCCCTGTAAGGTAAGAACGTGGAGGAGCGAATGCATTTTTTTCTATAATTATTACATTAAAAATATAAATGCCCCTATCCCCTCTCCAAACTCACAGTGCACCCCCACAGACACAGTACACCCCCACAGACACTTCATCCCTATACACACACTATACCCCCACAGACACTTCATCCCTATACACACATTATACACCCTTTACTGAAACACAATAACCCTTATACATACACACAGAGTACACCACCTATGCACATACATACGCCCTACAGTTCCTAAATACACACACAAAGCAACCACAATGCATATAAACACCTTGTTGTTCCTAAATAGACACGCTCTTAGATACACACACAGTGCAACCCCAATACACATACATTCACACACTGCAGTCCCTAAATACAGACACACTCTAAGGGCCCTATACATACATCTTACAGCCCCTAACAACACACAATTACTACAGCCCTATATATGCGCACACACTCTATAGCACCTAGCTACACCTAACTCACCACAAATAGACCCCTTTACACACACTACATCACAAACAGTCTCTTGTCCAAACACACCAGCCCTGTCAAATGTTGTTCTTATTTGGACACCAGAGACAAGACGACAATAATAAAAATAATAACAAACACAGAGTGAGCGTGTCATAAAATTCACTTGTGCTGCACAAAACGAACAACAATTTTTGCAACACTTTATAGGGCACAGAATCCACTTGAAGGTAAAATATATTGGGTAATACAAGTGTTTTTAGTTTCCTTAATACATGCATTTTAGGACTGTTTATTTCATATTTTAAAAACTTATATGAACATGTAAAGTGTGCACATACAAGCCTGAATCACTTTGCATACAGTCAGTTCTTCTAAAAATAAACAATAACATTTGTTAAATCACTAACAGCCACAAAGGAAGTGAAAAGGAACTGAAGAAACCATTTTCTGAGTAACATACAGGTGATACTCGAAAAATTAGAATATCGTGCAAAAGTTCATTTATTTCAGTTATGCAACGTAAAAGGGGAAACTAATATATGAGATAGATGCATTACATGCAAAGCAAGATAGTTCATGCCGTGATTTGTCATAAGTGCGATAATTATGGCTTACAGCTCATGAAAACCCCAAATCCACAATCTCAGTAAATTAGAATATTGTTAAAAGGTGCAATATTCTAGGCTCTCAGTGTCCCACTCTAATCAGCTAAGTAAGCCATAACACCTGCAAAGGGTCTCTCAGGGCCTTCAAATGGTCTCTCAGTCTGGTTCAGTAGGCATCACAATCATGGGGAAGACTGCTGACCTGACAGTTGTGCAGAAAACCATCATTGACACCCTCCATAAGGAGGGAAAGCCTCAAAAGGTAATTGCGAAGGAAGTTGGATGTTCCCAAAGTGCTGTATCAAAGCACATTAATAGAAAGATATGTGGAAGGGAAAAGTGTGGAAGAAAAAGGTGCACAAGCAGCAGGGATGACCGCAGCCTGTAGAGTATTGTCAGGAAAAGGTAATTCAAAAGTGTTGGGGAGTTTCACAAGGAGTGGACTGAGGCTGGAGTCAGTGCATCAAGAGCCACCACACACAGATGGATTCTAGACATGGGCTTCAGATGTCGTATTCCTTTTGTTGAGCCGTTCCTGAACAACAAACAACGTCAGATGTGTCTTACCTGGGCTAAAGAAAAACAGACCTGGTCTGTTGCTCAGTGGTCCAAAGTCGTCTTTTCTGATGAGAGCAACTTTTGCATCTCATTTGGAAACCAAGGACCCAGAGTCTGGAGGAAGAATGGAGAGGCACACACTGCAAGATGCTTGAAGTCCAGCGTGAAGTTTCCATAGTCTGTGTTGATTTGGGGAGCCTGCTGGTGTTGGTCCACTGTGCTTCATTAAGTCCAGGGTCAATGCAGCCAACTACCAGGAGATTTTGGAGCACTTCATGCTTCCTTCACAGACGAGCTTTATGGGGATGCTGACTTAATTTTCCACCAGGACTTGGTACCTACCCACACTGCCAAAAGCACAAAAACCTGGTTCAATGACCATGGGATTACTGTGCTTGATTGGCCAGCAAACTCGCCTGGCCTGAACCCCATAGAGAATGTATGGGGCATTGCCAAGAGAAAGATGAGAGACATGAGACCGAACAATGCAGAAGAGCTGAAGGCCACTATTGAAGCATCCTGGTCTTCCATAACACCTCAGCAGTGCCACAGGCTGATAGCTTCCATGCCACGCCGCATTGAGGCAGTAATTGCTGCAAAAGGGGCCCAAACCAAGTACTGAGTCCAAATGAATGCTTATACTTTTCAGAGGTCCGATATTGTTCTATGTACACTCCTTGTTTTATTGATTGCATGTAATATTCTAATTTACTGAGATTGTGGATTTGGGGTTTTCATGAGCTGTAAGCCATAATCATCGCATTTATGACAAATCACGGCTTGAACTATCTTGCTTTGCATGTAATGCGTTTATCTCATATATTAGTTTCCCCTTGTACATTGCATTACTAAAATAAATGAACGATATTCTAATTTGTCGAGTATCACCTGTATGTCAACATTTAAAGGGACACTCCAGACCCCTGCAAGCTGGACTTGTATTTGTGAAGAGTGTTCCCTCTTTTTTTTAATTTTACAATAAGTGCAGATTAGAAATTGGTACATTTATGAATTAGAGAATATGAGAACGGACAAAAGCTTAGAGGAACACAATAGATTGCCTTTCTGTAAAAAAAGTATATATATAATTAAGGTCATTCTAAGAGTATTTTAATATTAATATATATCTAATTATATATATATATATATATATATATATATATATATATATAAATATATATATATATATAGTAATATTAAAATACACTTAGAATAATACTTTATGAATGTGCATATGCATTTACTTTTTTTAAACTTTGAAGTTTTACTGTAGCAGTACTTACCCTCTCCAGGGGCCAGACGAGGTCCTCTTTCCCCGCCGCGCATAGTCCTGCTACTGCACGAGCCGCACGCGGCTCGTCCTACAGGGAGGCGTGCACTGTCCGCGAGAAGCGGCCACGTGACTCGCCTGGCACTGGGAGTGCACCGCACATAGCGGGCGCACTCTTAAAGGGACAGTGGGAGCAAAAAATAAAAAAAAGGTCTCCCGTTGGCCCATGTCATTCCACATTCCCCATACACTCACGTTTTGTGGGCGTGGATATGACAAGGGCCAATCAAATTAAACTAATAGGTATTTATACTCACCTTTCCCTTAGCTCCCTGCCCTATCATGGTTTCTGATTTAGTTCCCTTTAGTGCTTGCTTCTTGTAGTAGTGGTTTTTTCGTGCTTGACCTTGGCTTTGTACCTGACTCTGTTTTTCTCTTCATCCCTGATTTGTCTTGCTCACCGGTTTCCTGACTCCTGTGCACCAGTCCTTGGCTAGTTCTTGTTTACGCTGTCTCTCTGTTCCCTTGACCTCGGCTCATTCTTGACTCTGTCTTTTCCTGTCCACGTCGAGTCCGGCCATTCTAAGGCCCGGTAAGACGTATCTTGTTATCTTGTCTCTTGTTGGACTATTCTTGCATGTTGGGGTATACTACCGTGACATTTACAAACTTTGTAAAACTTTTCTGCAGGTATTAGGGGGACTGCCTGAGAGTTCTGTCAGTCCACTGCAGGCACTGGACAAGCCGACTTTTCCGGCCACGTGATCGCGAGGACCCCATGATCACATGGCCGGGAGGGCCGCATCAGGCAGAGGGGGTCTGCCTGAGCTCCCAGACAGACTCCAGGGTCGCGCCCACCGGTGTGGGATTGGCGGGGACCCTGTGAGTATCAAAGATGGCGGGGACGTTCTATGCCGCCGTCCTACGTTTAGAGCCAACCCAAGAAGGACGGCATCGAACGCCCGATGTCCTTAAGGGGTTAAATCTATGTGCTACAAATTAAAAAGAGAATTAAAAAAAATACAAAAATGTGTGTTTTATGATTAATCACAAGCATGATGCATGTTAGGCAGATATATAGCTCCCTCCAAATGAATGATTTATGAGATTCATAGTCAAACAAGTGTAGGGTTACAGGTGGACAGTCTTCGCAGTGTGAAATGTGTAATCATGATACTTTTTTTGTGTGTTGATGGTCATCATGTTTATGCTTGTTATACCTATGTAAAGATTTGAACTTAAAGGGACATTCCAGGCACCAATACAATTTAATGCATGTATTTTTAATTTGTTTTGCGTGCTCATAACATTATAGTTTTTGCACATACACACAAAGAAAATGTTTTGGAGGATGCAGCACTATAAGCCTGCCTCATGCCAGGAAGACTTCCTTATCAAAGGTATCAAAGTTGTATTGGTGTCCGGAATGTCCCTTTAAATAATTTTTATGTTTATAACCCCAACTCTTCTATTTAGCAGTTTCCTTCCAATTAAACATTCCCATGTCCTTACATTCTAGAGAGAAGTGGGAATTGAGTTTGACCCAATGTGGGATCACAGAGGATTCTGCTGCAACCACTGCCGTCGTGGTCAAAGATATTGCAAGCGAGTATGTGAACCTCTGCTCGGATTCTACCCATACCCCTACTGCTACGGATCAGGACGTGTGATATGTAGAGTCATCATGCCATGCAACTGGTGGATTGCACGAATGATGGGTCGAGTGTAGAGAAATTAAACATTTTTTTTAATCATGGATTTTGCTTCAGATTTCTCAAATTCATGGGTTAAAAAATATCTTTTTTTTATCTTTGTAACAGTATACGTTTTTACTTTTGTTTTAATTTGTATATTTTTTATGTTTTTTAATTATTACCAGCAATCATGACATAAAACAGCTTACCATCCTGAATTTCTCATTAGTGATGTTATCTGAAAGCTGGCACTGTGTTTTGTGTTGTACTCAATAAATCAACTCCGAGTGACAATGGCTTTCTAGAAATATTAAAAAAGCAGGAAACATTGGCGTATTGAAGAGCATATATCATGTCCGTTACTAATTCATTGCTGATAATCAGACATTTACAGTCATTTCTTTTATTTAATGTGACATGAAATAAAAAAAAATCCCATTTTTCATATCTAACACTCATATAGACAAACACTATCTAAAATGTCCCAGAATCTTTGCCATTTATTAATAAATGTAAAAAAAGAGAATCCTGCAGAATGAGAACAGCAAAACTTGCATTATTTTCTAGTCCGTATCTTTTCCTGTAAATTGTATCGTATGTCTGCTTGTTGCTTTTTTGAATAGAAGAAAAATGGTGAGTCACAATCTAGCTAGATATTGATTATATTATTTGCATGAAAACATTCTTATGGATTTTACACTTAGTTATAACACAAATCATACAAAATAAGTTTAAATGGTATTTGTAACATAGCGCAAATTCCAACAAATGTATTGTTTTAGAGAACTGATTTACCACTGAGGAACTGACTTGCGTATTGATAAAATATCCAGTTCAACTGCTCTTGAGGTTTTCTACAAAAGTTTCAAGTTCATTTCCAAAGTAATGATAATTCACTGATAAACATCATAGTGTAAATTCAAACAAAGTAATACATTTTAATTCTAATGGGACTTGTTTACTAGTGAATTAGATTGACTTAGAAATGACTACCAAACTAAAACATCCATATTGCCTTAATTTCAGGGTTTTGCCTTATTTAAAAAAAAACAAAGCTCTTGCAAAATGGCATTTCTAATCAGTGGTGGTTTTAAATGACCCCATTACAATCAAAGTGAATAATTGTATACATCAGCAGTGTACGTTTGTATAATTATCAATAAATTCAATCCTTCATCGTGTTTAGACCTACTACTCCCATTGTGGTTGGAAAGACTTATAGCACTGTGTAAATTCTGCTGATTTAAAATATACTGCGGACAACACTAGCCTCCTATATGTTTTATACTGAAATGTCTGCAGAAGCTTATTACATGAGGATTTTATTTTTAATATATGTAATGGACTGTAAGTTATATACAAGGTAAAAAAATAAACTCAAGAAATCTACCTTTGAATATTTCTAACAATTCAACTTTCAGAGGAGGCTCATTAAAGGACAACAGTGGTGAAGTTAATCTAAGAACAAATGATATAATCTTACAGAGATATTGTTATATGATATTTTGTATTGTTATTTTTCATTAAATAAGACTAAGTATATTTGTGTCTGATTTATTTTAAATAATGAATATGTTCTTATTTGTTCCGTTCTGCATTTAATAGCCAATAATAATGCAAAACACAATCCCCACAAATTACAACTGTAAACAATCTAACATTGAGGTTTCTTATATTTAACCTTTTAGTAGCCAGTCTTGAAAATGTTATTAAAACACATTTGTTTTAAATAAATTGTGTGAATACAAATCTCTACTACATCATACCTGGTCAAACATTTACATCATACCTAGCCAAACATACACATCATACGTAGCCGATCATTTACATCATACCTAGCCAAACATTCACATCATACGTAGCCGATCATTTACATCATACTTAGCCAAACATTCACATCATACGTAGCCGATCATTTACATCATAACAAGCCAAACATTCACATCATACCTAGTCAAACATTCACATCATACCTAGCCAAACATTCACATCATACGTAGCCGATCATTTACATCATAACAAGCCAAACATTCACATCATACCTAGTCAAACATTCACATCATACCTAGCCAAACATTCACGTCATACGTAGCTGATCATTTACATCATACCTAGTCAAACATTCACATCATACCTAGCCAAACATACACATCATACGTAGCCGATCGTTTACATCATACCTAGCCAAACATTCACATCATACGTAGCCGATCATTTACATCATACCTAGCCAAACATTCACATCATACGTAGCCGATCATTTACATCATACCTAGTCAAACATTCACATCATACCTAGCCAAACATTCACATCATACGTAGCCGATCATTTACATCATAACAAGCCAAACATTCACATCATACCTAGCCAAACATTCACATCATACCTAGCCAAACATTCACGTCATACGTAGCCGATCATTTACATCATACCTAGTCAAACATTTACATCATACCTAGCCAAACATTCACATCATACCTAGCCAAACATTCACATCATACCTAGCCAAACATACACATCATACGTAGCCGATCGTTTACATCATACCTAGCCAAACATTCACATCATACGTAGCCGATCATTTACATCATACCTAGCCAAACATTCACATCATACGTAGCCGATCATTTACATCATACCTAGCCAAACATTCACATCATACGTAGCCGATCATTTACATCATACCTAGCCAAACATTCACATCATACGTAGCCGATCATTCACATCATACCTAGTCAAACATTCACATCATACCTAGCCAAACATTCACATCATACGTAGCCGATCATTTACATCATAACAAGCCAAACATTCATATCATACCTAGCCAAACATTCACGTCATACGTAGCTGATCATTTACATCATACCTAGTCAAACATTCACATCATACCTAGCCAAACATACACATCATACGTAGCCGATCGTTTACATCATACCTAGCCAAACATTCACATCATACGTAGCCGATCATTTACATCATACCTAGCCAAACATTCACATCATACGTAGCCGATCATTTACATCATACCTAGCCAAACATTCACATCATACGTAGCCGATCATTTACATCATACCTAGTCAAACATTCACATCATACCTAGCCAAACATTCACATCATACGTAGCCGATCATTTACATCATAACAAGCCAAACATTCACATCATACCTAGTCAAACATTCACATCATACCTAGCCAAACATTCACGTCATACGTAGCCTGATCATTTACATCATACCTAGTCAAACATTCACATCATACCTAGCCAAACATACACATCATACGTAGCCGATCGTTTACATCATACCTAGCCAAACATTCACATCATACGTAGCCGATCATTTACATCATACCTAGCCAAACATTCACATCATACGTAGCCGATCATTTACATCATACCTAGCCAAACATTCACATCATACGTAGCCGATCATTTACATCATACCTAGCCAAACATTCACATCATACGTAGCCGATCATTCACATCATACCTAGTCAAACATTCACATCATACCTAGCCAAACATTCACATCATACGTAGCCGATCATTTACATCATAACAAGCCAAACATTCACATCATAACAAGCCAAACATTGACATCATACCTAGCCAAACATTCACATCATACCTAGCCAAGCACTCACATCATACCTAGCCAAACATTCACGTCATACGTAGCCGATCATTTACATCATACCTAGTCAAACATTCACATCATACCTAGCCAAACATTCACATCATACTTAGCAAAAGATTCACATCATACTTAGCCGATCATTTACATCATAACTAGCCAAACATTCACATCATACTTAGCCAATCATTTACATCATACCTAGCCAGACATTCACATCATACTTAGCAAAACATTCACATCATACTTAGCCGATCATTTACATCATAACTAGCCAAACATTCACATCATACTTAGCCAATCATTTACATCATAACTAGCTGACCATTCACATCATACTTAGCCGACCATTCACATCATACTTAGTCAATCATTTGCATCATACCTAGACAATCATTCACTTCATATATAGCAAAACCTTTATCATCATACTTAGCTGACCATTCACATCATACTTAGCAAAACCTTTATTCACAACATACTTAGCTAATCACGCCACTCATTTTTCTCATGACTCAGCCTGTGCTCTTCCAATGTCCACTGTTGTCCCTCAATGATTAGACTTTGGCTACTCTTCTCCTTTGCTTTGCTCTTTTTTTATCCTTTTGTATTGGCAGATTTATTGTTTTTAGTGGATTCTAATACCATTTATATGTTATTGATACCGAAATGTCTCTCAACCTTTGTTTTTTAGACATTCCACTCTCTCGTATACCTATATTACCCCAACAGCTATTTTTAAAATCTCTTCTTTAATATCTTTTTATTGAAAGTAAACCTTTAAATCTGAACTCATCTTCCCTGCCCCTGTCTATAACATTTTCCAAACTCTCCTTTACTATTTAGGACATTACTGTATCCTTCATCAACAAAGTGTAGGCTCTTTGTGAGCTATAATACCGAGCCTCTCCTTCACACACTATATTAAGTTTCTCATACATTCGGCCCATTCCTTAAAACATTTATTGAATCTGTATATTCTTCACGTGAGAAAATTCCACAAAATCTGTAATTCAGTCTGAGCTGTCAATGTTCCTAAATACCATTATCCAATTTTTTAACAGGGGGAACAGCAGGAGTTTAAACATTTTAAAGACCAAGGATGACTTATGTCATGATAACAATCTGGTTCTTTAACATTCCATTCCACCATCAAAAGTTCTCTTCCATTCAGCACAGTAGCTAACGATAAGCCAACACGACTTGCCATATTTAACTATGGTCTCTATGGAGAAGATTGATATTGTAGGATACATAGAAATTGGTCTTCAAAGAATTAAAATTAATATTTGATGAAAACCCCTGGATCTAGTTGCACCTGCAGAAAAAAACTGTTGTAAGAAGCGATTCTTTGTTTCTAAATTTAAACAGACACTTGTTTGATTGTCTTTTTCTGCATCTTGCCCTCACTTTGACTATTGCAATATAAACTCTTCTGCAGACTACACCGAAGTCTAACTCTTGAAGGTGTGTATTTGTATTCTCAGCTCACTAGCTAATTGAAATAAGTGTCTCCTAACTGTTTATCGGGTAGCTCTGCCAAAAAAACATTTCGTTTCCATAGGCAATATCATGGGCCACTACCCAACATGCAAATGGTTACAGAAGCCATTAATTTTTATGTAGTAAACAACATTAAATTGGAAACGTGATGACACAGTGCATATGAGTAATTTGTAAACCACAATAAAAAGGTACATTTCAGTCTGAAACCCAGCTTTCATTAAAACGTTGAAGAGATTAATACAGCCCAGAGGTAGAGACAGTACACAGTGCATAGCCTGGAAAATAGCGAAATAAAGGCATGTGATAAGGATGGAGAGAATATAATGATATGTAATGGGAAGCACAGACTGAATTTTATTGTGTATATGAGTTTTATAGTATTGCTGTAACTCTACCTGGACATCACAGGAGTGGTGGCCTGGGTGGCAAAGTAGTAATTGTAATAAAAACTAGCGATGTGAGACTGTAACTACTTAGCTAAACTTGATGTCAATTGTCTTTAACATTAAAGCATATCTGCCGAGCTGGAGATCTCTGTTAGTTTTTTATAGCTCCTAGCTTGCCAAAGATATAGTGATGCATAGTCAACATGTGGTGCTGCTGCGGACAATGGATTTCATAATGTTCAGCCGTACTCCTGACACTCATCCCTTTTTGGTCAGGGATTATCTTGAGACAGCACTAGAGTCAATGGCATGTTTAAAAAGGAGTAACACATTTCAGGAAAGAATCTACTTACCGGAAATTGATGAAATAATATGAGAATTCAACATTCAATTGTGAGTTCTTTTATTGGAAAAAAAAAGGCTCTTCCTAGATGTTTGTCATCTGCGAAGTCTCAGCAAGTGCAACAGATTTCGTTAAGAACATTGCTAATGGTCTTCAGAAAAATAACATCTCTTGTCAGAACTGTGTTCAAGATAACACAACTGTCAGGGTAGCATGTGCTGTTTCTATAATCATGACAATATGAACTGACAATAAGAATTCTACTTTATGAAGTGTCCTTGTCACTTAACCTGTGAGCTAGAAGAACAACAGAATGTGATTGTCATTAACTAAACATTTGTACCTATAGGAGTTATTCCTTTTATCAGTAACTTGACAATTGTTCCAATTAGTATTGTACAGTAGAACATGTTCTTGCACAGTTATACATGTTTTTGACACTAATTGTTGTCAGATTATGAATCATGCAGATTTTGGTAAAAAGGTATGGTCAAATGATACATCGAATGTATATGCACCTTTTTTTTTTTTATAATTCTTTATTTTTTCAATGACAGAAAAAATTGTACTATGTAGTCATATGGCTTGCGCAGAAGACGCATTGTGAATACAAAAAAGGACAGATGTTGCTAATAGGGGGTACATGCGGTATTCATAACATTTCACGTACATCATTTGCATTCGGGATCTGGCTGTCATTGGTTTTACCAGAATTGTACATAGACAAACATAAATAAAAAGAAAAAGAACAACCCAACGGTAATGTAAGAACTTGGATAGTGTATCCTTTCTTTGTGTTTCAGTTGCTGTATATGCATCCTTAAGTAAACATTTCTCAAGTTCAAACCATGAGTTATTATGTAATATACACAGTGTCTGACAATGCAATGGGAGTTACAGCTTCAATCAGCCCCTTCAACTTCCAAGATGAATAAGGCAACAAACGTGCCCTGGAATGCCAAACCAAATTTTATTTAGTTTGAAGAAAGAAGATGAAAGCTAAAATCATCAGTTCAGTGTGGACACCAAAACATTTGACCAGTCTAGTGTACCACTGGGCTGTTCTCTGAGAACCACTGGGCTGTTCTCCGAGAAATACCACACTTTTTTAAACCTAAATGGATATTGAAAGATTGTTACCAAAAAGGTAAATGTAAAGATATAATAGAAAATGATATCACAAAAATATATGATACCTCAATTCACGTGTTATTTCAGCTAACCTTTAATAGTATATTGGACATGTGGCATTCTCACCCAACCCATCATAGAATCTATACAGTTATTTAATGTCCATCTTGGTCATTGCTTTGTGGGCATGTCGACTGCCTCAAACTGACGAGTTATAAACAAGTTGGTATTTCCTAATTCAACAAACATTATTCACTAATAGTAGAAGTTCTAGTGAAATGACCAAGGTAGTTAAAACTGTATTGGCTATATTGGTCTACAATTTGTAATTAAGTTTTCATTTGTCTAGTATTCCCCATTTAGTGAATAGCCGGCTTATAATGTTGCCAAGGCTACCGTTCCTATAGAATACTTGCCTGCTATGTCCTTTTTCTTTTTTTTTTCTTTTTTTTTTTAAATTCTTTATTTTGATAGTGCAATAAAGTAAACAGTCGTGCCCGCAGTGCCACAGCAGCAACTGCTGGCTATTCATGGTATACAATGTCATGACATATTTGTAAGCTGGACAATTTTACAAGTTAACTGGTCGATATAAATCGTACTATGGTATCGGTAGCGATTAGTAGTAAGTGAATAGCTAGGTATCATTAACATTTGACTTTGGTAGATAGTTTGTAACATTTTTCAAAAATAGTAAGTCTAGACGTTAGTGTGCTAAGTTAAACATATGAAAATATGAAATTAGTGATTATAGTGTCTTGCGTGTGAGTGTGATATGGTCGGTGCGGGGGTCGGCCTATGTCTGACTGAGAGTAGGAGACCTGTCCGGCTTCCCTTTAGGCATGCCTTGGCTGCCAGAAGCTTGCAGTGTTTGGTATCTTGTATTTCGTCGTTGCTAGGGGTTGGTTAGAGATTTGTCACATAGATGATTATTGCTGGTGTGCGCCTGATAGTCTATAAGTATATCGCGTCTGTCCATGTTATATGTCTTCTTTGCTTCCTTTGGTTTACGTTCCACTTCAGCTATACGGTCGTCTGGGGTGCACTTTTCCCTGCTAAGGTGTCGCGTAACTAGACTTGCTGTGTGGTGCACTGTGGTGGCATGATGTTTGCCCTCTCCTTCCACCCCCCCCCCGTGTGTGTATAGTGTCCGTCTCCTACCCCCTCTCTCTAAGTGCCTGTATTTCCCCATCGTCACGCATGTCTCTGTTGGGGGTCGTGTGTGTCGAGGTGTTTTGAACCCAAGGTGCCAGGCACTATGGGGCCATCTATAACTGTTAAAAACAACAGTAATTAAAACAACTTTAAATTAAAACAACTTTAAATTAAATGCTAGATGCCTGAGGGGCTGTGAGGGGTTTAGTTCTCCCATCCAGGTAGGTAGGCCTGTGATCAGTCCTCTCGTAGTCTGACAGTTCTATGGGGGGTTCTGCAGGCCTGGTATTCTTTGTGTCTCTGACCTCTCAGGGCCTTTCTCCCTGGTAGCGTTGTCGCCTGCGGCGCTGGGGGTCTTGCTTCTCCCCTGTTCCAGGGGTGCTGGCTGGGGGAGTTGGAGTTCCTGTAGGAAGTTCTTAGGGTCTTCCTCTGCTGATAATGAAAGTACTCTGTCTTTGTATGGCACCACCAGCGTGCCAGATGCACCCCATCTGTATCTGATGCCATGTTCTCTCAATTGTCGGGTGATCAGCATGAACCTTCTCCTCTCTAGCAGAGTCGCAAACGGTAAGTCGTCGAATACCTTGATGTGGAGGTTGTCCACTATGGCGGTGGGTGTCTTTCTGGAGGCAGCCATAATCGCCACTTTTACCGTAATGTCTCGTGTGATTGCAATAATGTCCCTGGGTGCGTCCGCAGGGGCGGCCGCGGCCTTCCGAATCCTGAATGCCGCTGTGATGGGCCGCAGTTCACCATTTTTCTTTGCTCCCATCCTGGTCGCTAGTTTATTAGTAAACTCCAGTAAGGCTTCTGGGCCTATAGTTTCAGGTGCGCCGCGGATGCGGACATTTCTCTTGCGATGTCTGGCCTCTATCGCGGTCACTGTGCGGGTAAGTCTCAGGATTTGTTGGGTCAGGGAGGTCATTTGGGTTTGGGTCTCGGCAATGAGAATGTTTCTGTTCTCTTCCCTATTCTCCACTGCACCCAGTCGTGCTGTGACTCCGGTTATTTCAGACCGTATCTCGTCCAAATCCGACTTCCATACCTTCCGTAGGTCGAGTAGCAGCTTTTTGATATCCCCCTTGGTAGAGGGCGAGTCGTCGGAGTCGGATTCTCCTGTCCGATAACCTGCATTAGCTTTCTGTGTGGTCGGGGGGCCCCGCTCGTGGGGCGATGCCTCCGATTCACTAGAGCTTTGGTCACTTTCCTGCGCCATCTTGGTCTGTGTTAGTCTTTGCGGCCTACTGAAGGACCGCCTGATGTCTGGCGTGTTTGAGCCCTCCAGGCAGGTTTGTTTCTTGTTTTTTCGCCCCATCTCGAGGTTGGGGGCATTTAGATCACTATTAGTCTGGATGTCTGTTCTGTTTGTTAGGATTTTGTGGCAGTTCGTCGTATTAAACGGTGTGTTTAGCCGGAGCTCCACACTTGCACGTCTTGTTCGCTGCTCAGCTAGCCACGCCCCCCCATGTCCTTTTTCTTAAGGGTGTCATGCAAATTAAATGAGGGGAGCAGTATGGTAGTTTTTGTCAGAATTTAGACATGAACTGATATGGTGCACATTTTGAATACACTTAGTTCTATGCCCTACAAAAATATAAATGTACTCATTTATTTTATATTAAAACCTTTTTGTTTTATCATAAATTGCATAGTTGGGTAACCTGCCATTGCTTACAAAGTAGTGCATTTTTGGCAGTCTCTTTTCCAATGATTACCTAATGTCAGATTAACGCACCCCTCCCTATCACAGATGCCTTATTACAGGAAGCTGTTAAAACCTTGACTTCCCGAGAGAGATAATATCCATTGAGTGGGTTAATCCCATAAAGGCAAGCATTAGCAGAGGACCTGCCAAAATAGGGTACTTTGTAAGCAGGCTTAGGCAATGTAAGAATGTAAGGGGAATGTATAAACTATGTAAACATGTAAACTAGATGAGAATGGAATGTGCTGTATTTTTTATAAACTATCATAATAATATCTCCATTGTTTTACTTACATAGGTGATTTTCTAAACTTTGCAACCTTCACGCCATGCTTACAATAGTATATATTCTGTATCGAAAAAATATATACAAATATATAAGAGGCGGCACTGAATAGAGGGAGAATAATATAATGATGATTGCCCCATGTTACATATCTTCCCTGTTACATATATCTTATATTATGTTTGTTTGTTTTTTACTTAAAGGACCACTCTAGGCACCCAGCTTAATGAAATGGTCTGGGTGCCAGGTCCCTCTAGGATTAACCAGAGAAACTGCTATGTTTATAAATGGGTTAATCCAGCCTCTAGAGACTCTAGTGACTGTCTCATTGACAGCCCCTAGAGGTGCTTGCGTGCTTCTCACTCTGAAAATCACAGTGAGAAGACGCCAGCGTCCATAGGAAAGTATTATGAATGCTTTCCTATGAGACCGGCTGAATGCGCGCGCAGCTCCTGCCATGTGTGCGCATTCAGCCGAAGGGGAGGAGAGGAGGCGGAGAGGAGGAGAAGAGCTCCCCGCCCGGCGCTGGAAAAAAGGTAAGATTTAAGCCTTTCCTCGCCATCCAGCCCGGCGGGAGTGGGACCCTGGGGGCACCCTCAGGGCACTATAGTGCCAGGAAAATGAGTATGTTTTCCTGGCACTATAGTGGTCCTTTAATTTTAGCAATAGGGCATCTTTAAAGATACAATATAGCATTAGGAATACAAGTTTTTAATTTATCTGTGCCAGTGATGCCCACCCCCACAGGGCGAGGATTGGAAGAATAAGTTCATGCTTAGCTATATTTTAGCTCGTACTGTGCCGTTCTCCTTGGAGAAGCTCCAACCTTAAGCTGAGATCATCAATGTAGACGATCTCAGCCAATACAATACTTATGCATAGATAAGGAGATTTGGAGGCTTTCCTACGGGTAAGCATTGGATTGCAGAACGGCACTATTTTACATTGCTTGATTAAAACGACAGGGACATGGCAGTGTCCCTTTAATTAAAGATTGGTGAGAGTTACATGCCCTTTGCAGCTGCTCTCTTTAATTCAACCCCTTGCCCATTAATTATATGCTGGGAAAGGAGCTGGGAAAAGGGAGCCCGAAGAGCCTCTTAACGTATATTAGTATTTGGAGAACTGAATTAATAAAGGTGGCCAAAAGTAGCGGCATCTCCCTGAGAGTGTGACTGTAATAGGTTGGCAAAGCTTTATGGGAGTTGCCACTGGGAAGCTACCTTTTGACCTCAATGCACATACAATAACCTTACCCTGGCAAACCCCAGCCTGTAATTACAGAATCCAGAACTATCTCACTAAAACTATTATGTATATTTAAACATTAATGGTGCTTGAATGCAGTAACCTTTATTAAAATACTAAATCAGGCAGTAGGAGTCTGTTTAACAGCAGATTAGTTGTTACACAATAATCTAAAATCCTCATCTCACTTTTACTAACCTATATTTATATTTATTTAATTGGATGTTAAATCACAGCAGAGTAAGCCAGGTCAGGTCCTGACAGAATGAGATGACAGAGTTCTTATTTTCAGAATTATTAAATTGATTCAGACCTCACGTCTACTGATATATGACAAACTAAGCCCAAACCAATCATAGTTTTATTGCCTGTAGTTCGGCTTCCAAAAATAAGTACTTACTTTCATCCTGTGTTTAGTGTGCACTTTACACGAGCGTTGGAGCCATGTTTTCTTAGGAGGGACCCGCAAGTCATTGCAGATACCACCATATCAAGCATGTGAAAGGGTTAATAGTAATTAATATAAAATTAAATCCCCATTAAGTCCAACATTGCAAAGTTTCTAAAATATGTAACTTGTCTGCTGCCTTCACCTGTATTGATGCAAGCATTTACAATTTCCTCCTAAATATGAATGACATCCTCAATGTGAAGAGCAGCCATTTTGCTTCCCCAGTAGACTAAACAAAAACAGTTTAGGACTAATTTCTTATGTAGTGAATTGTGGGACTAACAAGGTGTTCCAAAATTAAGGAATAATAATAATAATTATAAGAATTCTCCCACTCCTGACTAATGCAGGCAAAATTTTACAATTTCCCCAATCCAGTTTAGTGATCCCTTTTGAGTGCTCGAATTCGGAAAAGAAGCAGCTATTTTTCTTTAAAGGGACACTACAGTTAACAAAACACTTTTATCTTAATGAAGCAGCTTTTGTGTATGCCCCTGCAGTCTCACTGCTCAATTCATGCAGCTCTGGTCACAAATCCCTGCAAGTAATGTGTGCAGACTTCCTAAACATTTCCTGTAAAGTGAGATCTAATGTTTACAATTCCTTTATTGCAGGAGTCTCCTGTCTGTGATTCAAATTCACAATTTAATTTACAGAGCATGAGATAAAAACATCTAAAGAAAGTTAACTGATTAATATTGGGGGGGGGGGGGAATCGAGCAGGCAGTATGAGTCACAGCCAGGGGAGGTGTGTCTAGGGCTGCATGGGCAGAAACAAAAGTTATTTATAGGTTAATGTAATAGTTCTGGTGTGTCTACAGCATGTCTCTGCAGACTGGGCAATGAAAATGTTGCCTTTTCAGCAAAAAGGCAGTGTTTATATTGCTGGCTAGTAACACCTCTAGTGGCAGTCACTCAGACGGCCACTAGAGTTGCTTCCTAGTCTAGTGCTACACAGTGTGCAGAACCTACATTCAGCATCTCCAAGCTCTACTGAACACTTCCCCATAGATTTAATGCATCTTTATGATATGCTGATTGGCAATAGTCTCCCAATGCTTTCCTATAGGAAAGCATTGGATTGGCAGAGGTCATCAAGATTGATGATCTCAGTCAGGCAGGTGGGGCCAGGCACAGCAGTACTGGCGTGGCAGTGAAGAAAAAGTAAAATCACTTTTTCACTTCACAGAAGGTGGGGGACCTAAACGTTTATTCCAGGACTATAGAGTTAGGAATACATGATGGAATGCGTAACATTAAAGTGTTCCTTTAACTCCTAATTGGCATCCAAAAAAGTTCTCTTACAAGGCAGTGTTTACATTAAAATACCTGCAGGGACATTCTATAAACATCAGAACAACTACATTAAGCTTTAGTTGTTCTGGTGACAATAGTGTCCTTTTAAGTGACCATTAAGTGCTGCTTATCCTGTGAGAAGCAAACCCGAAAAAAAAATGATGATCTCAAGTTTATCCAGTAAGACTCTATACCTCATAGGGACACACTTAACTTAAAGTGTCACCTTGAGAGTCACCCAAAACCAGAAATCATATTAGACAGAGTAGGTACCTGACCACTAGGGCGGGATGTTTTCAGCACCTATAATGTGCCTTTTTGAGCTTAAATAGGCTGGTGAGGAGACATAGGTGCCAGGAGCCTTGGGCAATGTCCTGTATAGCCCAGTCAGCCCCCTATGCTCGATAGCAGTACTGCACGATCCATTATAGAAGGTGTAAATCTCAGTGTTATTCCAGCTCCTCCAGTCAAATAGGAAATGCCTTGCAGGAGGAGCAGGAGGAGCAGGGGAAGCGGTGAGTGATGCACACTGTATAACAGCTCCTGTAGCTCTAATATCATCAATCTGACTGGACTACAGAAGACACAGAAGGGATTAATTTGCCTTAAATGTTTAACCTCTTAAAAACTAAACACCTTAAGTACCCCAATACTAAAATTAACCCAACTCTAGCTGTAAACTCAATAATCCTAAACAGTCCTTCTACTACATCTTTAACCCCTCTGTTAATCTTTTTAACACTAAGCACCCTTTGTTATCTATCACTGACATTAACCCCTTTACCATAACCACTTCTAATATCTTACCCTACATGCCCTTACATAGCTGTGTACACTCACTACACTCACAGATTCAAACACAATGCATTACAAGCAGAGCAGAACTACAAAACATACATACATTTATACATTTGTCAAATATTAATGTGTTTTTAAGATATTTTTAAATACATTATACTTCCTTTAACTGCTTTATTTTGGGGTTGGCGAGCTGGGGGCGCTGTAGTTTTGTTCTGACAGGCACCTGACATGTTAATCCAGCCCTGGAGTCACCGTGAGTTTTTTTTTTCGTTTTTTTTTTATATCAACTACTTAACACTGAAAACAAGTAAAAATATCACCAGAAGTGGAACTTCATGTAATGAAAAGAATAGAATGTGTGTCAGCATTCCATTTTCAGCAGGATTCCAGACAGCTGCAGACAAATCAGCAGGGTGCCATAGGGATGCTCCATAAACTGTTGGTCTGCTCACCAAGATCAACACGTTTCAATTTAAATAGCTTCTTAAACTGGGCTCACAGAGATTGCTTTGGCTTCCTGCCGTATTTATCTGCAAGTGACCAGCATCCTGCTGAAAACTGGAACAGTGGCACACTGTAGTGAGCCGATCATGCCCATTTGTATGCATTTATGACATCAAGCAAAAATCTTACTGTTTCAGAAAGAAGCTGTCGTTGTGCTAGATTTGGGGGCGGGTGGACAAGATAAAGATGAACTGACCGTTCTAAATATCAACGACAGTCTGACTGCCGTTAGAAGGGTATCTAGTACTTCCCTCCTCTTGGCTTCAATATGGAAACAGTCACTAGTTTTCCACTAATAGGATACATTTATACTGCACTGTGGCCAGGGCCAGATTAAGAGTCCATTGGGCCTGGTGCTGACAATTTTGATGGGCCTAATTACAGAATTTTATTGACAGAAAACACTAAAACAGTCAGACCTCTCTAGCGTCATTTATCTGACAGAGTTGGTGCTGGAGGGATGCTCACAGCATGCAGCTATAAGAAAACACATACCCTGCTAATCTCTCGATTTCATCTTTCAAGTAAATCCATACCCCCTGATAGCAGTGTGCAGTGAAGCAGTATGTCAGTGAGCATAGTAAAAAGGGGGGGGCACTGATGCATAACCAGAGCCGCCCAAAAGGGCAAACATGCCCAAAAAGGGGAAATGTCTGCTCAAAGAATTCGAAGGCCAGTCTGACGTTAATACATGTCAGGCTGCCTGCCAATCATGCAGGCTGGCCAACTAAGGGCTTACTATGCAGACCAGGCCCGGACTGGCCATTGGGGAAACCAGGCAAATGCGCAGTGCTCCGCGATGGATCACAGGATCTTCCCGGACGACCCATACAGAGCAGTGCTGGGTGCCTTGAGATAAAAGATCTCCCTCACTGGCCCACAGGTACTGAAATCCGGAGAGGTGGAGGGAGAAGGCAGGACCCGGGAGCTCTAGCCAGCAGCTCCGTCAGGTCCTGAAAGTACCTCTTGCGAGAGTTGCTGGGGTTACCAGATCTCGCAATAGCACTGAACTGGAGTAGCTACAGGCCTGAGTTACTCACCGGTTGACCACCAGGGTTTAGAATATATCCCCCCTCCCAGGGCAAAGGTAAGAAGGGAGGGAGATATAAAGTGCATTTATTTTTATTAAAACATTAAATACATATATTTATTTATTGATACTATTTAAATAAGTATTTACATTTGCCTTCATCTCCCCTCCACACAATACAGACCTGTATGAATCCCAACACATTCACAAACACACACACACACTGCACCCACTCACACACAAACACACACTGCACCCCGTCACACACACACACACCCTGCACCCCTCATACATACACTGCACCTCATCTCACTCACACCCTGCACCCAGCACACATGCTACACCCCTTCACACACACACTGCATCCCTCACACACACACACTGCACCCACTCACACACACACTGCACCCCTCACACACTGCATTTCTCACACACATACACTGCACCCCTCAAACACACTGCACCCCCTCACACAACGTGCACCCCTCCCACACACCGCACCCTTTATACACTGTACACCTCTAACATGTACACGTTGCACTCTTCACACATACAATGCACACACTCGCTAATTTTTTTTTTCTTTACTCACTATGCCCCCTATGCCCACACTCTCTCACTCTCTTCAGCTCCTAGCAATGCATATGACACCACAAACACAACACAACTGAAACTGACCTATTTACACAATACCACACCACAATCAGTTCACTCCACACACACACAATCCCACAAGCAGCCTCCAAACACATGCACAATATGCTTTCCTGGCCCTTTTGTCCTCTGGTATCCCACTTATGGTGATACTAGAGACAAGTCACAAGTAAACACAGCGCAAGCATGTCATTACATTTGCTTGCACTGTGCAGAACAAATATGTGAGAGCTCTTCAGCAAGGCTCTGGGCATAGGCTGCCCTGGAAGAGCATTGGACCAACATGCTCACTTTGAAAGGGGGGAGGAGGGGTTGTCTGTCACTGGTGATGATAAAACACCCCTTCTCTGACTCTGCCCCTTATCACTGAGTCTATGTGACTAAAAATATTTTTACCAGTCTGGCCCTGATGCAGACTGCACCCTGAGCATGGCATAAATGTGTCAAATGATGTACTCAATCCACACTTTCTATGGGGTGTCACCTAGCACTCACTTGTACACTCCTCTCCTTACTAGCAGGCAGAAGCTCCTGATGTACAGTCTGGGACAGAGAAAAGATGTATGTAGTGAGTGTAGAAGAAACATGCCACAGTGTTAGACAGACTGAAGCAGCAAGATTATTTGCATAGTGTGCAAAGTCAGCTTTACCTTAACTAATTTCATTGTCAGCCAGTCCACACAAGTTTTGTTCCCCTACATCCCTCTTAACTTTCCATACTTAAGCAAGAGCATGTGAATGGGCCTATTCCAATTGCCATTGGAGCAACTAAATGACCTCCATTTGTCTAAATATACATAGGGATTAAGGAGAGAGCGCAGGTAACTTTTTCTTTTCTCCACTTGCATGGGCCTGGACCTGCAGCTCCATCAGCCCCTATGTTAATCCTGGCTGTGGTATTACAAGCAGATTTTTTTTTTTTTTTTTACTAAAGTGAGAATTCAACATGAATTTAAATTTAAGGCCAAAGTAGCTGAGCATAGAGGGTTTTGTAAAAATGTGTGATTTTTTGTGTTTAGAGATAATTGAGTTTAGTATAGTGCTTGACTCAATTATCTCCTAAGTAAAGGGGAAGGCTTATTGTATTATATATGGGAGTGTCATGCATTGTTATTATTGGTCTGTGACTTTGTAATGGAGTTCCCCACAAGGTCCATGTGGGAGTGCTCCTTGCATGGGGATTGTCATAAAAGGCCAAGTGTGGCACCATTAAATCAGTTTCTTTTCACCCTTAACATAGAGCCTCATCTCATGTGTGGAGGGGACAGCTATATTCACTCTGGGGATTGCTATACTCCTTATACTCCCTGAAATTATAATCACTAGCTCTTATAAGAGCTGTTGCTGCTATATTCTCCAGAGTAGGAGAGGTTCACCCACTGGAAGCTGGATCCTGGTCTTGGGTCCAGGCAGTGGTGTACTAAGGGGGGGCGCAGGGGCCCGTCCGCCCCAGGTGCCACTGGGTAGGGGGTGCCATGACCCTGGTCTGGTCTGGGAGCTGGAGGGGGCCGTGTGAGCTGTGACTGCACAGTGCCCCATGGTCTCACATCTCACACATGCAAAGAGCAGCTGAACTGGCCATACGGAATGAAAGTGTGATCGGGGCTAAGCAAAATCAGGGCCGAGCCAAACCGGCAGCGGGGGCGGGGCTTAATACGGCCCTTACCCGCTGCTGTTACTGATGCACATGGAGGTGCAGCAAAAAGGAATCCCTGCCTCTCCACCTAACAGGCTCCAGGGAAGGACTTCAGGGAATCCACGCCTCCTCCTAGTCCTGTCTGTAAGTAATAGTGTGTATGACTGTGTCTGTAAAACTGTCTGCCTGTAACTGTGTGTGTGTGTGTGTGTGTGTGTGTGTAAAACTGTCTCCCTGTGACTGTGTGTATTTGTGTGTGAACTGCATGCCTGTAAGGGTGTGTTTGTGTGTGTGTGTCTGCATGTCTGTAACTGTGTGTGTGTGTCTGTCTGCCTGTAACTGTGTATGTCTGTGTAACTGCATGCCTGCAACTGTGTTTGTGTGTGTGTCTGTCTGCCTGTAACTGTGTATGTGTGTGTGTGTGTGTGTGTGTGACTGCATGCCTGTAACTGTGTTTGTGTGACTGTCTGCCTGTAACTGTGTGTGTGTGTGGGACTGCATGCCTGTAAATGTGTTTGTGTGACTGTCTGCCTGTAACTGTGTGTGACTGCATGCCTGTAACTGTGTGTGTGACTTCATGCCTGTAACTGTGTGTGTGTGTGTGTGTGTGTCTGTCTGTCTATCTGTCTTCCTGTAACGGTGTATGTGTGTCTGCCTGTGACTGTGTGATGTTGCCTGTAACTGTGTGTGTGACTGTAACTGTGTATGTGTGTGTGACTCTCTGCCTGTGACTGTGTGTGTGACTGCCTGGCTATGACTGTGTATGTGTGTGTGTGTGACTGCATGCTCGTAACTGTGTTTGTGTGACTGTCTGCCTGAAACTGTGTATGTGACTGCATGCCTGTAACTGTGTGTGTGTGACTGCATGCCTGTAACTGTGTGTGTGTGTGTGTGTGTGTGCGTGTCTGTCTGTCTGCGTGTAACGGTGTGTGTGTGTGTCTGCCTGTGACTGTGTGATGTTGCCTGTAACTGTGTGTATGACTGTAACTGTGTATGTGTGTGTGACTCTCTGCCTGTGACTGTGTGTGTGACTGCTTGACTATGACTGTGTGTGACTACCTGTAACTGACTGTGTGTGTAACTGTCTGCCTATAACTATGTGTGTGACTGTCTGCATGTGACTATGTATGTGTGACTGTCTGCCTGTGACTGTTTGATATTGTCTGTACCCGTGTGTGACTATCTGTCTGTGACTGTGTGCATGTGACTGTCTGCTGCTGCCTTTTACTGTGTGTGTGTGTGTGTGTGTGAGAGACTGTCTGCCTGTGACCGTATGTGTGTGTGTGTGAATGTATATGTGATTGTCTGCCTGTAACTGTGTGCATGACTGTCTCTGACTGTCTGCCTGTAAATGTGTGTGTGGGGCTGCAGGGGTTTTGTATTGGGACAGGAGTCTTTACAAGGGGATTTGTGGCAGGGGGTTGCAGGGGTTTTGTAGACGGGGCAGAACAGGATTTGTAGAAGGGGGCGGGACAGGGGTTTTGTAGGAGGGGGCGGGGCACACAAGGGTTTTGTAGAAGGAGGCTGAGGGGGTTGCGAGCCCAGGATCCGCCCCGGGTGCCAAATGCTCTAGGTACGCCTCTGTGTCAAGGATGGGTGGTGGACCGTGAGACCCCAACCAAGCTGCAGCAGTTCGTGGAGTCTACGGTGCTTATGGTGTCTGGTGGAGTGCTTGGAGTCCTCGGTGAGCACTAGGAACATCGATTGGCGGAGGCACCCAGTTGGGGTGCCAGGCAGTCTGTCACATTTCCTAAGGGGGAAAAAATCAGACACTGGGTGTCCTCATGCAGAGCGTGAGGACGTTCAGCGTCAGATACTGGATCAAAGGTCTGCTTCTATCAAGGAAGTCCTCTAATGGCTATCAAGTAGGCAGTCTGGAGGCAGACTTAGAGCTGCAATGTAAACATTGCAGTTTTCTGGAACTGCAATGTTTAACATTGCAGCACTAAGTGCAAAAGGGACAGTGCACCCAGACAACTTCGATGAGCTGAAATGGTCTGGATGCCTATATGGTCTCTTTAAGTGGTTTAAAGTGGTTTGTATTAATTTACTGAATGCTTCAGGTCATCTTGGCATAGTCTATATATAATATCAAAAATATTCAAAGTTTACAAAACATGATTGGACCTTCCCAGCCTGCCTCAGTCTGCCTCTACCTGAGGCTCTGTCAGAGATGGTAAAACAGTAGAGATTTCAATCATTTTTACAATTTACAAAGCATTTCAAACTTGCTTAAACTTGTTTTTCCCCACATTTTCCTTTAGGCTACCCACCATAAATGTTTGCCATTTAACCATGCCTTTGAATTTTGAAAGTTAATTATGAAAGCTGGTAATCATTTTCCATAAACCTAATTACGTTTCCAAGCATTGTAAAAAGTAATTAGAAAAAGTCCGACTGCTGTTATATATTATTGAATCCAGCCATGCATGATGAAGAGGGCTCACAGGAAATATAAACACAGAGGCAGAATGGGCCTTAACGCGAAAAGGGAAATTGGCAACTGTTTTGTGACTGTGCCTCACAGAACGATGTGGAAATGGCTTGTAAAAGCCTGAGCAGCTAATCTCCTCACAAGAGCACACAAAAATCAAAACTTGCGATAATACAGTAAATGCAGCCTCATTAAAAAAAAAAAAAAAAAGGAACAACACAGGACTGAAATCCACTAACTGCATTAGCTTCAAATCTTTCACAGCTCTGTGAAACCACCCATCTCTAGCAAAACCCATTGGGGTTGGGTCACACGATATAGTCATATTGTGTTAAAGAAAAACTGTTATCTTTTTTATTATTATTATTATTATTAAAAAGGAAACGCTTACGCTTGCTAGGTTTCCTATTAGTGCATGATGTTTTAATGCATTATACAAAATACAATACAGAATTTTTGTGTTTTATTTTGTAATGCATTCATTTAAGAAAATACCTACATTCAGTGCATCTCCTTGGCTTAACTTCCTCACTGTGTGAGCAGCCACTATTAAATCATTTTTGATAGAAGATCATGTGCAATTTGAACAAACGAAAGTGGCTCTGAGCAGGATTCTGCGATACCTTGTGTGTGACCACTCTCTAGCTGTAACTGCATGGCCATTGGCCAGATAAACAGTATTTCTAACCAAAGAGGTCTAAAAGAAAACACTCTGGGCACCATAACCACTACAGCTCAATATAGTATATGTGATGCCCGGAATGTCCTGCTGCAGCCCCAATTGTAGAGAGTTAAACCATTTTTAACTTGGGGATGCTGGGCACCACTCCCTGCCTCCACTTACACTACCAAGTTCCTCAGCACACGCTGTAGTGGTTATGGTGCCAGGAGTGCCCTGGCAACGCCATCCATTGTAAGGAGTCAAAGCATTTTTGAATGGTTTGACTTTTTACCTGTTGTCCACCGGGAGCTGCTCCCTGACTCCACTACCATCTGTGGAAATCCCTAAATTCCTAACCTGGAGCTTCCTTTAGCTCTCCAGAAAGCTTGCATTGCAGAGCTTAGCTCAGAAAAAACAGAACTTACAGCTCTCTTGCGTTAGTAGTAGAAGTGGGGAACGGCAAACTTTCACAAACAGTTTAATTACTTACATTAAAGAGGCACCATATATCTCTTGCTTAAGGAAATGTTAACACTTATAGTACCTGTCATTCAAATTTCAAAGTAAATTTTAAGATAAAAAAAAAAAAAAAGTGAGTAATCCCCAGAGAACCTTGCACACTGACACTAATATAATGTACCAAGCACCAGGTGAGCATGACAAAAGTATGTAAATTTAACATGTTAATCCTTCTGAAAATCATTACAGCATCTTAAAGGGACACTATAGGTACCCAGCCCACTTCATCTGAATGAAGTGGTTTTGGTTCAGTCTCCCTGGTGACTTAACCCCTAGATAAACTGCAGTGTTAAGACTACCTCTAGTGTTTGTCCATCAAACAGCCACTAGAGGAGCTTCATGCTGTTTTCAAAGATTTTGACTCCATGACAAGATGCTCCCAACTCCAGCGTGAATGCACCCCAGACTGCCAGTGCATCACTCAGGCCGGCCGCTGCAGGGTGCTAGTGTCCTAATCATAAATTGAGGGGATTAACCGAATTCAGGACTGTTGGGAGGCATGTGTCCAGCGTATTTAAAAACCCCAAAGGAAATCATTGATTCAATACTTTCTTTTGGGTAAGACCTAATCCATGCGTGGCTCCATTGTGCAAGTGCATTAGATTCCCTCTATCGCTGATATCAGCAGAGGAGAAGTCGACCCAGTGACGACGGACCTCGTGCTGGAATCATGTAAGTGTTTAAAGGATTATTTAACCGATTATCTGCTGGTGGGTTTGCGGAGGCAGAGGCACACTATAGTGTTAGAAGTACAGCTTAGTATTCCTAACAATATAGTGCTCCTTTAACCCCTTAAGGACCAAACTTCTGGAATAAAAGGGAATCATGACATGTCACACATGTCATGTGTCCTTAAGGGGTTAAACATGGCAGTGCCATTCAGAAATAAAAAAAAAAGTTTGCATGTTATGTCATGGAAAAATCCCATTACCATGTCTTTAATCACTCCTCGGAGCCCTGTTATGTCCAACATTGTATGAATTGGCTGGTGGCTTGTTACATTCACACACGGAATTAGAAGTTTAAGATATTCTGGTTTTCAGAACAATCTCTTGAGGCTGTGGTGTACGTGTCACTGTTCCTTTGTAACTATTAAACTAATGAATTAAATCGGTTGCAAATGTATATCATTGCTGTGTGGGAGTTTTACACTGAGCACATGGCAACCTGCTTTGGCATAAAAAACAATCATTAATTTTCCAATCTCCATAGTAATAGAGCAAATACGTATACATTGGCACCTTTAAAAGCAGAACCGGTACAACAAGCACATAACAAGTATTATAAATACAAAAACTCAAAAAAAAATTGATGTAACTTAATGATCATTAGAGACAAAACGAAATGCATGCCCAGTTAAACAGGTTCGCATACAGCTTCTCTCTGTTTTTATATTGCCTTCTCTGGCAACATAGCTGAATCTAATAGAATTGCCCTGGTTTAGGAACCCAGTCTAGTCATTACGGATTATTATTCCTCTTGGTTCAAATTTTGCAGGACCCTGTAGGAAACCAAATAAAACTTCATATATAAGTGAGTTCATAAAAAACAGAGTCCAAAACATGTGTTAGTTTGGTATACAGTGTCCAATGCTGGCTTGTTGGCAACATGTTTTAACTGATGTATCTCTTTTCAAAAGTTGGCACATACAGAGCAAGTTATCCGTTTACACTCTCTTTTTTGGAAACGGCAGGTTTTCTTGCTGTTATAGCTGAAATCAAGATATCATGTTATCAACAAGCTCTTCTTAGTTATCAGTAGTTATCAATACTTTTTTACAAAATAAAAAAGAAACACAAAGGGGGTCATCTTAACAAACATCCTGAAATCGGAAGGACAGTCCAGATTGTAGGGTCTTGTGCATCAATCCCAGGTTTGTTCCCTGATATCCAGCTTTAGAGGACACTAGGGAAAAATGACCCAACATTGATCCACGGGGTCCACCATTGTGATCATGGTCCACACCTTACACCTTCCATCAGTGTTCCAATTCAAGTGGATGGTGGTGTGTGGGGGGGAGGGACTGAACTTTGGTTCACAGGTTCTGTCCCTTTTCTCTGACAAATGGAAACTTTGTCATTTTGAGAAACAGCAATGTTTACATTTGCCAGAGACATGCAACCTGTCAGACTGGCAATTACTAGAATCTCTTCCTCCTTAAGACTTTCCAAAAAATGTCCATCCCTGCCACCACCTGTTGTTAGCGAGTGAGGACTACTTTTTAAGTGGGAGCAAGTTCCAAGAGAAATCAACCAATCAGAGGGCTATAATGAGGATTCAACGTGTGGGAAAGGTTATATAAAGATTGTCAATTAGACAACCGGTCCTCTTTATTCCTGGTAGTTTTGTTCAATGGAGCTTAACCCAAGAGGTACCTTCCTGGCAAACACTTCTCATTAAGCTGCATTGGGAAGTTTGTGATTGGACAGCCACATAAAGTATGGGCTGGGTTAGAGGGGAGGGGCTTGCAAAGGCTGCAGACAAGAGATCTGCAGTTTGTGCAAGCTGTTTTTAGATATAACTCCAAAGAAAAAATACTTAATTAAATGCACAAATGGTTGCAAATGGGGGTATATCTACTAAGTAGTGAATTTATTTATTTTGCTATTTGGACAGTCCCTTTTAAGAATTGTTTGTTTGTTCCATGGAAAATAAAGAGTTTGTTACCATTCATTGTATTTTATTTTATCTTTCAAGGATTTAACAGTGACTTTATTGGGTCCCAATGCCAGGCTGATAAATAAGTACACATGCATGTTTTAAGCATGTAATGTGTTTTAATTAACTTAATACTTGTAGATATTAATTTATTAGAATGCAGGTTTATAAACATATTTTCTTTATATAGCATCTCTTCATAAAAACTCTATCCAAATATGTTCAATATCAGCTTAAATGACTTTATTTTAAGGTTGTTATGAATGAAAGTTATCAATGCAGTTGTTATTGCGCCAGCAAGGGCTTTCTAATACCTTAAAGGGTTAAACCATTTATGAACTGTTTAACCTCAAAGTTGTAAAGTTTGTGTCCATCCACCATGCCCGTTGGCTTCTGGCCATGTCTGGGGCATCACTGAATAAGTCTTGGACTGGGCACCTATGGGTGCTAGTGATAGACTGAGAGATCAGCTGCACCCAGTCCAAGTCGTCCTAATTGAAACCTTAGACATCACCAGAAACCAGGGGGCAAAGTGAATAGATGCTAACTTCACAGCATTGGGGTTAAACTGCTCATAAATGGTTTAACCACTTAATGTAAAATGGCACCAGGATCTCCTGGCACTATACCAACTTAATTATGATGAAATTGTTATAGTTCCCAAATTCTCAAAGTGTTCCTTTAAAGCAAAATTATTGGAGGAGCATGACATAATGTTGTTATATAAAGGAGATTCACTTGCCTGTTGCATATGAAAACATTGGACATTTACAAAGTTTGAAGGAAATCATGTATTCCTACAGTCCTACAGTTATATTAGCTATACTCACCAACATCTCCTGAGTACAGCGATTGGTATACCTTTGCAAAGTAACAATCTTAATATTAAAGGGACACTCCAGTGCCGTTTTCCTGGCACTGCAGGTCCCCTCTCCCTCCCACCTCCCAATCCCTGGTTGCTGAAGGGGTGAGTCACTTACCTGAGATGTCCCTCGGTGGCGGTTTCGGGTCGGCGCCGCTCCTCCTCTTCATTACATCGGCCGGTGGGCGAGACTGATCCTGCCCGCCGGCCAGGGAGACCTAACGTGCATGCGCATTAGAGCTCTCCATAGGAAAGCATTGAAAATGCTTTTTAAATGCTTTCCTATGGGGAATTGAGCGACGCTGGAGGTCCTCACACAGCGTGAGGATGTCCAGCGACGCTCTAGCATGCTCTAGCACAGAAAATCTGTGCTATGAAACAGGAAGTGCCCTCTAGTGGCTGTCGTGCAGGGTTAAGAGTAGTGGGAGTTGGCACCCAGACCACTCCAATGGGCAGAAGTGGTCTGGGTACCTGGAGTGTCCCTTTAATGCCAGTCTACTGTATATCCTTTCTCCTAAATCAAACTCTAATTTAAAAAAAAAAAAAAACTAATTCCAAATCTAACCCCTATTCAACACAGTAAAGGAGGAGACTATATTTAAAAGAAGAAAAACTACCACAACAAGAGGATATAGTCTTAAAGTAGAGGGAAAAGGGTTTAAAAATAATATCAGGAAGTATTACTTTACTGAGAGGGTAGTGGATGCATGGAATAGCCTTCCAGCTGAAGTGGTAGAGGTTAACACAGTGAAGGAGTTTAAGCATGTGAAGCAGTGAGAAATGAGTTGGGTTGATTATTCATTGTTCTTGATTATTCAGTGCTGCAGTGTTCTCAATGTTTTTAAATGACTGTATGCAGTGCTGACTTTCATCAGAGGCCATTAAAAATGACACCGGCTGACAGAAGGGAGATCTATGTATCTATTACAGTGCCTTGCAAAAGTATTCACCCCCTTGACTTTTTACCTATTTTTTACATTACAGCCTTAAGTTCAATGTTTTATTAATCTGAATTTTATGTGATGGATCAGAACACAATAGTCTAAGTTGGTGAAGTGAAATGAGAAAAATATATACCGTATATACTCGAGTATAAGACGAGTTTTTCGGCACATTTTTTGTGCTGAAAAACCCCCACTCGTCTTATACTCGAGTGAGTGTCTGTATTATAGCAACTTACATTTCCATAATACAGACAAGGACCGCCGAGCTCATTACAAGCCCGGCGGTCCTGTTGGGGGCTGGCAGCGAGCTGTAACTTACCTTTCCTGCAGCTCCTGTCAGCTCCCTTCTCTCTCCTCCGGTCCGGTCAGCTCCCCTGCAAGTCTTGCGAGGGCCGCGAGGTCAGAGCGTTGCCACGGATCACCGTGGCAACACTCCGCATGGCAGTCACATCGCGAGACTTACAGTGGAGCTGACAGGGGAGCTGACCGGACCGGAGGAGAGAGAAGGGAGCTGACAGGAGCTGCAGGAAAGGTAAGTAAACGCTTCCTGCCAGCCCCCTCCTACACAGTGCACACCACTGGACCACCAGGGAACGAGAGCCCCCCTCCCTGGCCAGCTAACAAGCAGGGAGGGGGGATGAAAAAAAATAACATAAACATTTAAATAAAATAAAATAACATACAAATATTAATAATATTTAAAAAAAAATTAAAATAATAATAATAATAATATAAAAAAATAATAAAAATGCCTACCCCCCACCAAGGCTCTGCATCACATACACACACACACTGCACTCATACACACTGCACTCATTCATACACACTGCATTCATACACACACACTCATACACACACACACTGCATTCATACACACACACACTGCACTCATAGACACACTGCACTCATACACACTGCACTTAGACACAATGCATTCATACACACACACTGCACTCATACACACACACACACACACTGCATTCACACACTGCACTCATACACAGACACACACACTGCACTCATACACACACACACTGCATTCATACACACACTGCACTCATACACACACAAACACTGCACTCATACACACACTGCATTCATACACACACTGCACTCATATTCACACACACACACTGCATTAATACACACACACTGCACTCATACACACTGCACTCATACACACACACACTGCATTCACACACTGCACTCATACACACACACACTGCACTCATACACACACACACACTGCATTCATACACACACTGCACTCATACACACACACACACACTCATACACACACTGCATTCATACACACACTGCACTCATATTCACACACACACACACACTGCATTAATACACACACACTGCACTCATACACACACACTGCATTCATACACACATACACACTGCACACACACTGCATTCATACACACACACATGCATTCATACACACACTGCATTCATTATATACACACACTGTAAATAAATATTCAATTAATATAATTTTTGGGGGATCTAATTTTATTTAGAAATTTAACAGTAGCTGCTGCATTTCCCACCCTAGTCTTATACTCGAGTCAATACAGTATTGTAACTTACCTTTCCTGCAGCTCCTGTCAGCTCCCTTCGCTCTCCTCCGGTCCGGTCAGCTCCCCTGCAAGTCTTGCGAGAGCCGCGGGGTCAGAGCGTTGCCACGGGTTACCGTGGCAACGCTCCGCATGGCAGTCACATCGCGAGACTTACAGTGGAGCTGACAGGGGAGCTGACCGGACCGGAGGAGAGAGAAGGGAGCTGACAGGAGCTGCAGGAAAGGTAAGTAAACGCTTCCTGCCAGCCCCCTCCTACACAGTGCACACCACTGGACCACAAGGGAATGAGAGCCCCCTGGCCAGCTAACAAGGAGGGAGGGGGACGAAAAAAATATCATAAACATTTAAATAAAATAAAATAACATAAAAATATTAATAATATTAAAAAAAATATTAAAATAATAATAATAATAAAAAAAATAATAAAAATGCCCACCCCCCACCAAGGCTCTGCATCACATACACACACACACACTGCACTCATACATACACACTGCACTCATTCATACACACTGCATTCATACACACACACACTGCACTCATACACACACACTGCATTCATACACACACACACACACTGCACTCATACACACACTGCACTCATACACACTGCACTCAGACACAATGCATTCATACACAATGCATTCATACACACATACTGCACTCATACACACACACACTGCACTCATACACACACACACACTGCATTCACACACACTGCACTCATACATACACGCACACTGCACTCATACACACACACTGCATTCATACACACGCTGCACTCATACACACGCTGCACTCATACACACACTGCATTCATACACACACTGCACTCATACACACACACACTGCACTCATACACACACTGCATTCATACACACACTGCACTCATATTCACACACACACACTGCATTAATACACACACACTGCACTCATACACACACTGCATTCATACACACATACACACTACATTCATACACACTGCATTCATACACACACACTGCATTCACACACACACACACACACTGTATTCATTATATACACACACTGCATTCATACACACACACACTGCATTCATTATATACACACACTGTAAATAAATATTCAATTAATATAATTTTTGTGAGATCTAATTTTATTTAGAACTTTAACAGTAGCTGCTGCATTTCCCACCCTAGTCTTATACTCGAGTCAATACGTTTTCCCAGTTTTTTGGGGTAAAATTAGGGGTCTCGACTTATACTTGAGTATATACGGCACATAAAACTATTTTTTAGAAATAGAAAACAGAAAATTGGCATGTGCATATGCATTCACCCACTTTGTTATAAAGCCCATAAAAAGGTGCAACCAATTACAGAAGTCACACAATTAATGAAATGATGTCCACCTGTGTGCAATCTAAGTGTCACATGATCTGTCATTACATATACACAACTTTTTTGAAAGGTGCCAGAGGCTGCAACGCCTAAGCAAGAGGCACCACTAACCAAACACATTTCTGTCTACGTGGGTTTAAATCTCCATTGAAAGAGCTGCATGCCGATCTCAATTTGAGCTATGCATGCAGCTCACCTGTCAAATTGGCCACTAAAAATGAAGACCAATGAACTCACCAAACAAGTAAGGGACAATGTTGTTGAGAAATACAAGTCAGGGTTAGGTTATCAAAAAATATCCAAATCTTTGATGATCCCCAGGAGCACCATGAAATCTAGCATAACCATATGGAAAGAACATGGCAAAACAGCAAACCTGCCAAGAGACAGCCGCCCACCAAAACTCACGGACTGGGCAAGGAGGGCATTAATCAAAGAGGCAGCACAGAGACCTAAGGTAAACCTGGATGAGCTGCAGAGTTCTACAGCAGAGACTGGAGTATATGTACATAGGACAACAATAAGCCATATGCTTCATAGAGTTGGGCTTTATGGCAGAGTGGCCAGAAGAAAGCCATTACTTTCAGCAAAAAACTAAATGTCACATTTTGAAAAGGCATGTGGGAGACTCCCAAAATGTATGGAGGAAGGTGCTCTGGGCTGATGAGACTAAAATTTAACTTTTCGACCATCAAAGAAAACACTATGTCTGGCTCAAACCCAACACATCACATCACCAAAAAACACCATCCCCACAGTGAAACATGGTGGTGGCAGAATTATGCTATTGGGATGTTTTTCAGCAGCCGGGACTGGGAAACTGGTCAGAGTTGAGGGAAAGATGGATGGTGCTAAATACATGGATATTCTTGAGCAAAACCTGTACCACTCTGTGCGTGATTTGAGGCTAGGGCGGAGGTTCACCTTCCAGCAGGACAATGACCCCAAACACACTGCTAAAGCAACACTTGAGTGGTTTAATGGGAAACATGTAAATGTGTTGGAATGGCCTAGTCAAAACCCAGATCTCAATCCAATAGAAAATCTGTGGTCAGACTTAAAGATTGCTGTTCACAAGCGCAAACCATCCAACTTGAAGGAGCTGGTGCAGTTTTGCAAGGAGGAATGGGCAAAAATCCCAGTGGTAAGATGTGGCAAGATCATAGAGACTTATCCAAAGCGACGTGGAGTTGTGATTGCCGCATATGGTGGCTCTACAAAGTATTGACTTTAGGGGGAGGTGAATAGTTATGCCCATTGACATTTTCTGTTATTTTGTCCTATTTGTTGTTTGCTTCACAGTAAAAAAAAACAAAACAAAAAAAACATCTTCAAAGTTGTGGGCATGTCCTGTAAATTAAATGATGCAAATCCTCAAACAATCCATGTTAATTCCAGGTTGTGAGGCAACAAAACACGAAAAATGCCAAAGGGGTTGAATACTTTTGCAAGGCACTGTAATTCCTGGGTTTCACACTACATTTCTGTCTACGTGGGTTTAAATCTCCATTGAAAGAGCTGCATGCCAATCTCAATTTGAGCTATGCATGCAGCTCACCTGTCAAATTGGCCACTAAAAATGTCCCCAGAGGGGCTGGCAGAGGGGAGCCCTGGGTATCTATTAACCCTGCTCACACTGTGGGTCAACAATGGGGATTTAAATCACCATTTAAATACCTGATTGAGGCTCTCATTTTGAGCTCTGCAAACAGAGCATAGTTCAGACTGGGGCCACTAATTCTGACCACCCATCTGATAGAGGGGACACCCACGTATTGAAAGATACCTGGGGTTCATTGCTACCAGCATAGATTTAATCCCTGCTGGTATTTTTCCCTGCTGGCATAAAAAGACTGGCACTGCATGGCGGCATAGACCGTCATGTGGTCCTTAAGAGGTTATGGAATATATAACAAAACAAAACAAAAAAATGCAAAATGTTCTCCAATCATTAATCCAGAAACGAAAACCTCGCACATATTCCATTATCCAAAATCATTGGCCGTTTTGCATTCACTCCATAAAATAGTCCATTTATATGCATAGCTCAGTCTATTTGAAAATTACCATTTAGAAGTCAGCATCAGAAGTTCGACACTGCACTATGATTGGTTTCCAAATTTCCATATATATGTCTGCAACTGATATCCTTGTGTGTGTGTAGCCCTTCATTACAAACTGACCGTATACAGTCATTTAGCATTAATTGGTGTATTTTAATGTGTTTTATCTTACAGGCTTTGATTTGGTGTTTTGTTTTTGTTTTTTTCGACAATTGGAGTCTCTTAGGTTGGAAATTATTTGCACAAACTAATTAGTCTAATTACGATACATACAGGATTATTCACTAACGTGAGAACTTTACTGAGAAGGTAAATTAAAGATGAATTTCAAATTTAAGGTCCACGTAGTCAAACTAAACAAAATGTTTTCATTTAAGCTACTCTAGCCTTGTATTTGAAATTCACTTTAGTAAATAATTCTGATAATCTTTTTGGAAAGCTATCACTTAACATCCTTTAGTCAGTTCTGTTCAGAAGGTGCTGATTTTGTCAGCAGTCTATTTACCTCAGGTCAGAGGTAGGTATTCGGCTATAACCACCACTTCCTGATGGCCATCCCCAACCTATGAGTGTATAATTTTGTCTGTTCAGTGTGCTTCACGATGGTGTCCAGCAAAATGCAGGTCTATAATCTATATCAAATTGTGCTCAACAGGTAGACCCTTACATGTCTTAAAACTACAGCTTCCATGATGCTTTGCAATTCTAAAGGCATTCCAAATGCACACAAAGCATCATGGGAGTTGTAGTTTCACAACATATTGGGATCTACCTTTTGGGCACCTTTGCTCTTTATGGTTTGCTCAGGACAACTTGTTTTCTACCCAGAGGTATGGCGAGGAGGGACAAGTGGTTTAGCTATCCTTGGGGCACCGGGCACTCTCATGCAGGGACAAATGGCCTGATCTATTGGGACATCCATGGTATGCAGTCAAGGCCGGACTGGGTCAATGGGAAATTTCTCATTACAAGCAATATTGCTGCAGTGGGCTGCCAGCGGTGACAGCGTGCAATACGCGGAGCGACAGCAACATGTACCTCCTTGCTATACACGAGGTGAAGGGCACCAGAAACATCATGACATTGTATCCTGGTGAGTGCTACACCTCTATAAAGAAAACCTGCAATATGTGTAAAGGAGCTGGGTGCATTGTCCATAGGGTCCCCTCGGGTTCTTCAGAAGCAGAATAAAGATAGTGGAGGTTCAACACCAAAGAAGGGGATAATCTGTAGGCCCAGCTCTCCTTATGAAGATAGGACAGCAAATGCATGTAACGTATATTAGCAACATTAAGAGGAACTGCACTCTTTACATTTTTTACAATTATTGGGTGCAACCAGACCAGGGGCTAGAACAATCCCTACAAAGTTGAATCCAGAACAGAAGAAAAGGTCCAGGCACCCCAAAGCAAAGCAAGTCACATTTTTTGGAACAAGGTTGTCAGCACAAAGTTTTCTGCCTTTTATTCTGTTTTAGCAAATGCATGTAAGGCAAGAGTTAATGGGATTGTGCAGAGTGTGATTGTGAGTGGTCAGTATATGTATAGGTCACTGAGTGTATGTGTGTAGGGTTTCTGACTCTGAGTGTGCGTGTGGAGGCTGCTGCAATGGCACCGAGAGATTGTGTCTGTGGCAATAAATTAGAGTGTGTCTGTGGCATAGAGAGAGTGTGTGTTTATGGCAGAGAGAGAAAGAAAACGTGTGTCTATGCCAGAGAGAGAGAGTGTCTGTGGCAAAGAAAGAGTGTGTCTGTGGCAGGTAGAGAGAGTGTGTGTAAGCAAGTAGAGAGAGTTACTTACATTTGCTTACACATTTGCCATTGCAAGCTATAACCTCGAACCCCAACTCAGATTTTCTGTGGCCGCCCAATCACAGGCTTCCCAATGCAGCTCAATGAGAAGTTTTTGAAAGGCAGGTACTCTGGGCAATTGCTGCCTCTTTAGCTTAACTCCACTGAGCTAACCAAACCAGGAAGTATCAGACCTGGTTGTCTGATGGACAGCCATGGAGGTATCGCAAAGTTAATTTATAAAAGTGCCAATTTCTATTCAGCCACCTAAACTGCCTTAGATGTTTGCAGTGTTTCTTTAACTGCACTTGAAATACGTAGGAAGGATATTAAGAAATTAAGTCTCTGTTACTGAGCTTCTCTGTTATAATTCTAATACAGTTCCTCATTTCCATTTTTAAGTTTATACAAAAAAAAAATCTCTCGATTTGCAGGCAATAAAGGTTAAAAACTTGCAATTACTTCTAATTATGCTTATAATACAGAGATCCATGATTAGAGGACAAAATACTTTAATACACAAGAGCATCACTTTAGACACAATTAATTTATTCTCTAATTCCCAACTAACTCAGGGAATTAATAGCCTTTTCATACTATTGCTGTTTTGGACAGAAGGCCAATTTTTAATTGAGGGCCAAATCTTAAGGACATATCGCTTGTATCTCTGACGGCAAATGATTCAGTTAAAGTAGTGTTGTCTTCCCTCCCTCCCCTCTTCCCAAAAAGACTGAGTATTTCATAAAAAATCATTTGTTTTTGGTAAAATACCTACATTTCACTGAAATTCCAAGGCAGTCAAAAGAAGACAAAGTACTTTGTTTTAAGTATTTTTCCTCCGCTTGACTAATGTGACAAAAGGCAGAGATCCGCCATTAAGTTTTGTCAATATCCCCAAGCCATCACTAGTGTACGAAAAAATGCATTGTCTACCTGCTTGTGAGACAATATCTACTGAGGGTCTCACGGGATCCTACATAGAACTGAGTGTTATTCTCTCCCACATGCGCAAGAGTGCAGCACTGATGTGTGTTCCAGACAGATGAAGCTGTAGGGGCTACAGAGTAAATATATCTCACCTGCACTGCACCTTCGGGTCCCTGCACACCAAGTGTCCATGTCACCATCTGGGGTCTTGCAAAATACGCATAGACCCCAGACACATGCTTCAGTAGACTGACCTGAGTGACTGGTAGGCATCCTGACAAACATTCATGCCAGGACGATCTGCTTATTTTTCGGACAGACCTGCCCATCTTCTGGACGGTCCACCTCTTTGAGCAGTGCTATTAGGTTTTCATCCTTGGCTCACCTTATTTTAACCCTTCTATCGGCTTCCTGCTTTTCAGGGGAATGAATGGGTTCAGGGAATGAATGGGTATCTGATGCTAGTAGAGGGGTAGAGGGAATTACTTGGATATTAACTTTAAGCATGTGAGTTTTATTAAAGGGACACTATAGTCATCAGAACAACTACAGCTTATTGAATTTGTTCTTGTGAGTGGAATCATTACCTTCAGTGTTTACATTACAGCCTAGTGATAACTTCACTGGCCACTCATCAGATGGCTGTGAGAGATCCTTCCTGAAACATGGCTGCCTAAAATACATCCAAACATTCAGTATCTCCTCCCTCTACATGCAGACACTGAACTTTCCTCATAGATATTCATTGATTCAATTCATCTCTATGAGGAGATGCTGATTGGCCAGGGCTGTGTTTGAATCATGATGGCTCTTCCCCTGATCTGCCTCTTTGCTAGTCTCAGCAAATCCTATGGGGAAGCATTGTGATTGGATCAGACTACCACTTCTGATGATGTCAGCAGACTGCTTGTTTTTCTGAATCTAACAGCATGCAGAGTTACAGCTTCAGGCTTGATAGGTTTTGCTATATGTATGGAGGCATGAGGGTCCCAGCAGGGCTAGATGGTGGTGTTAACATAATAGGGTCAGGAATACATGTTTGTGTTCCTGATCCTAAAATGATCATTTAAGTTATTATATTACTGCATTAATAGTAGCATGGGATTTTATTAGCAGTATTTACAATGAGTAGTGTTAATACCAAGCAGGATTTACTGCTATACGAGATGCTGAAACATGGCAGTCTATTAGAAGGGTACCCATTTGAAAACGTAAGGTTAGAGTTGGGTGACTTAGAGTCAGGAGGTGTTTAGCATTAAGGAACTTAGATTTAAGGGGTGCCTGCCTCAGTCAAAAGCAGTGATTGCTGCTTTGTACAACTAACATGTATTGTTCTAGTTGTTAGGGGAAGGCATGACTCCATTGTTTTAGTTAAACACCATGTAGTCAGTGCAAAGAAAGGGCTTTGTTGTAAAGAGAAGACATTATTAAATATTTAATATTAGGCAGCAGCTGCCTTCTATCCAAATTGCCTGTAGACTGAAATCTGAGTTTGTTTGTTTTTTAAATTACTTCAGTGAGTTAAGCATAAGCTTGTGATCAGTTAAAAAATGTGCTATCTAAGTGCAATCTATCAACACATATTTTGTGGCTTTCCAAAACCAAAAAGTGTATTTTTTTGCAATGTTACATCATGATACCATCATGTACTCACAAACATATACTTAGTGTTGCTAGCAAGGACTAACTAGATATACATGGGTTTACTAGACGTGGGTGTACTAGATTAGTCATGGTTTCCTAACCTCATAACTTACATTACACACTTCCTGTTCTAACTAGTCAATTACAGGGCCATTCGCTGAATTGAGAAGTCAAGGTGAATTCAAACTGAATTTTAAATTTAAGGCAATGGTTACTGAAAGGAAAGCATACCTGACTTAGAGATTTTTTTAAGTTTGGCTATTTTGAGCATAAATTTGAAATTCTCTTTGAATTCTTACTTTTGTTAATAATTCTGAGAGCGTCCAAGAATGTGTCGAAGTTAATTCCATCCATGAGCACATGATGATCTTAACAACTACTCTGGGCATGATAACAAGGATTCTGTGTTGGAACTAATGTAGAGAGGATCCTGATGCAAGAAAATGTTCCTCCACCGCGCAAGCTTGACCAGAGGGTTGAACGTCAACTGTCATACAATTCCCCCAATGCTTTGTCAGCCGGAGATCTACCATTTGCAGAGCTGTATTTGTGAGCAGAGTTTGTGTGTTTGAATGTAAACATGCTTTTGTATGGAGTGTGTGTGAGAATGTAGGGGTATTTTTGTGTTTAGCTTTGGCTCTTGAATCCAGTTTTGTGTTTTCATGTACGATTGCCATTTGATTGTAGTGGTGTATTTGTGTGTAGTGTTTGTGATTAAATGCAGGTATTTGTGTTTAGTGTTGGCATTTGAATGCTTATGTGTGTTTGTATAGAATGTTGCTGTTGAATACAGGGGTGGGGTTGCATGCAGAGTTGCTGTTTGAATGCAGGGGTGTGTTGCTGTGTAGTGTTTTCATTTGAATGCTGATATTTATGCACATATACACATATACTGCCACACACATACAAACACAAACTGACACAAACATTGACAAAAACACTGGCACATACATTCACACACGCTCATTGAAAGTTATAATTTACATAATTTAGCCACTCTCTTATTTCCATTTCGGGTACAGGATGGTGGCTTCCATGGGGTTCTGTGCAATCTGACTGCTGTCTGGGGCTGATGGGAGTCTGTGTCTGATCCAGGATCTTTTTGCCCTCACATGGTAAGCTGAGAGTAGAGCTGACCCTCTAAAAAGCTGGGAGGAAGTGACCTTTACTCACCTTCTCCCCGCACCACAACCAACCAGCAGAACTGACAGGAGCCAAGTCACACTGTTAAAGGGCCACATCTCCTGACCAGGCTATAGACCAGAGGTGCTCATCAGGTGGCCCTAAGTGTGTGGGCAGTAGTTCTGCTGCTGCTGGACTCCACGAACCCAGAGTAAGGATTCAATGCTATGTGGCAGTTTGCACAGTCTAATACTTACTTACTGTTGCACTACACATAGTATTAACGCCTTAGCGACCGAGGACGGTTCAGGACCGTCATCGGCATTTTTGCCTTGAGGACCGATGACGGTCCTGAACCGTCCTAACGGTCTGGGGGTACTTACCTGATCGCCGTCGTTCCCCCGGCGGCGATCAGTGTGGCTCCGGTTGTGGAGAGACTGCCTGCAGCCCAGACAGTCTCCCCACACTGATTTAGGACCCCTGTGGCCATGTGATCGCTCAACACAGCGATCACATGGTCACAATAGGTGTCCATAGTGCTGCCTGCAGGGGGACTGCCTGTGCTGACAGGCAGTCTCCCTGCATGTGTAAAATCAAAAATAAAAATAAAGTTAATGGTAATAAAAAAAATAATAATAATTATATAGGTGTATATATGATATATAGACATATAATATATCTATATAATATATGTCTATATATCATCTATATAATGTCATACTAAGTGTATTTTTATATTAATATGTACTTATATTAATATAAAAATACACTTATAATTAAATTACACACGTATATATATAATATATATAATAACTATATATATTGTATATATATATTATTATAAAATATAAATAATAAGTAATTTAAATTAAATAAAAAAATTTTAAAATAATAATAAAAAATTTAAAAAAAATTATATAGCTATATGAAATTTTATTCTAACTGTATTTTAAAATTAATATATATATATTTATATCAAAATACACTTAGAATGAATTTGTATATATATCTATGTATATAAAAATAAATAAAAATAATAAGAAATATACATATGTCCATATACAAAAATACATAAATAATTATATAAATATACACGTAGACTTCAAATATATAAATATGCATATATATTTAAATTCTACGTGCGTATTTATGTAATAGTTTTACATAATTCAGTAATTTTATTGATTGCAATTTAAGGGACCTGCCTGCCAACCCAGGCCGAAATTCCAGAGAATTGAATTTGCTAGCACTGTATTTTACCCTGTAACGTTCTACGACACCCTAAAACCTGTACATGGGGGGTACTGTTTTACTCGGGAGACTTCGCTGAACACAAATATTAGTGATTCAAAACAGTAAAACATATCACAGCGATGATATTGTCAGTGAAAGTGACTTTTTTTTCATTTTTCACACACAAACAGCACTTTTACTGATGATATAATTGTTGTTATACGTTTTCCAGTTTTTAAACACTAATATTTGTGTTCAGCAAAGTCTCCTGAGTAAAACAGTACCCCCCATGTACAGGTTTTATAGTATTTTTGAAAGTTACAAGGTCAAATATATGGGTCAAATATTTTTACATTGAAAATGGCCAGGTTGGTTACGTTGCCTTTGAGAGCGTATGGTAGCCCAGGAATGAGAATTACCCCCATGATGGCATACCATTTGCAAAAGAAGACAACCCAAGGTATTGCAAATGGGGTATGTCCAGTCTTTTTTAGTAACCACTTGGTCACAAACACTGGCCAAAATTAGCGTTCAATTTAGTTTTTTTACTTTTTTCACACACAAACAAATATGAATGCTTACTTTGGCCAGTGTTTTCGACTAAGTGGCTACTAAAAAAGACTGGACATACCCCATATTGAATACCCTGGGTTGTCTACTTTAAAAAAAATATGTACATGTGGGTGTTATTCAGAGATTTATGACAGATAATAGTGTTACAATGTCACTATTGATAAATTTAAAAAATTTATGTTTTGAAACCGCAATATTCTACTTGTACCTATAGCCCTATAACATGCAAAAAAAAGCAAAAAAGCATGTAAACACGGGGTATTTTTAAACTCAGGACAAAATTTTGAATCTATTTAGCAGTTTTTTTAATTCGCTTTTGTAGATGAGTAAAAGATTTTTCAAGTAAAAGTCAAAAAACATGTATTTTTTTCAATTTTTCATCAGATTTTTGTATTTTTTTTAAAATTAAAATACATGAGATTATATAAATAATGGTATGTAAAGAAAGCCCCTTTTGTCCTGAAAAAAACAATATATAATTTGTATGGGAACAGTAAATGAGAGAGCTGAAAATTCCAGCCAAACACAAACACCACAAAAGTGTAAAAATATGCCTGGTCGCAAATGTACAACATCGCAAAAACAGTCCAGTCCTTAAGGGGTTAATTGAAAGACAACTGTCTACAGAAAATCCACTGCTTTCCACCCAGAAAAAACTTTTTAAAGTTGTAACTTCATTAGTAATACATCCACTAAGTAAGAAGTTACCAAGAAAAATCATCATGCTGTAATTGCATTGTTTTAATAGGATGTTGTACAAATATAAAGTAAATATATTTTCTCAAATGGAATATCCATCAAGTATTTTGTCAAGTTTTTTTTTTTTTACTTGTTTAGTATTTAACTTTTCTAAACATGTATAATGTATTTTCTCATGGAGATACTTGCGTTTTTCCAATAGTCTAACCCATAGGAACCTATTATGAATCTGGTTCCTATAGTGGCCCCCTCAGAATCCAGATTGGCCCCCTCTAAATCCAGAGTGGCCCCCTCAGAATCCAGGTGATGTATATCAGATCATCACTGTAGCGGAGAGCAGTGGTAGCAGGGCTTCTTCTCCGCTGGTTACTCCAACAGCTAGTCAGGAACAAACAGGAAACGTCAAGACAGCAGGCATAAGTACAAGATGATACACAAATATCCCATCACCCTTCCCAATAACTGGACGACACTCAGTATTACGAGCAGAACTGAACTTTTAATGGCCAAGCTGGTCTTTTATGCAGGTTTTGCCCCAAAGGTTACCACCCAGGTGGACTTTGAGGGGCACCAATAAAAATATACATCCACCAATAAACACAGAGTCAGGTCAAGACACTCCCATACATTACACACAATCCCTCCCCTCTGCTCAGGGGATAATTGAGTTATTTACTGTCTCAACTCAATTATCCCAAAACAGAAAAATCATACTTTTCTGGAAATACCCCAAAAGCATATCCTACATTCATAATTCCAACATCTCCTGATAGCCCCGATCTGGGGGAGCAACATTCTGAAAAATCACCCAGATTGGTTCAGGGGTCCGAGAGTTTTATGGAGGTCTTAGTTTTACCGACCGCACACGAGGTGTAAGCTGAGAATAATTCCATGAGTTTTGGGTGTGTGGTAGGTCTCCGTTCGGGAGGTTAAAATGCATGAAAATATACAACAGAATGGTTTGTGTCTTTGTTCGTTTAATTCCTCCCGTTCGTATGGGTCTGTTTACCGAACGCCGCTCTGTTCCCTTGAGTTCCCACGAACTTATGCGAGGATGGAAGTCTCTGCGGTGTTCGTGCCGTCGCGTGTCCGATTTGGGTTCCAGACACTCGACGACCAAACACCGCTGGTGTAATTCATATGCTAAGATGGCCACCGCCACGTGTTCGTATGACGGACGGCGGCCACCCAGGGAACACCCAGTTAGTTCATGCGGTTGGCAATTTAAATAGTGTGAACCAAGTTAGGGAGGTCAATTGATGCAACGCTCCTCTCCTGGGTGGCCTAGTTGTTCGGTAGTTGGTTCTTTTGTCGAACCATGTGGTGAAAAATAGCTGAAACAGGATTCTTACCGAACAACCAGACGAATGAGAGCAAATATTATATATACGGGGGAAAAAGAGGAATAAGTTTTGTTGCATCTTCCTCATCATCACTGAATCAGTGCATCCATGTCATGTTTTGTTTTTTTAAATATAGTGTACATAATTCTTTCCCCCCAAAAATCCAACTAATCATCCTCTTCCCAGGATATTAAACATGCTCTACTTCCCTGTTGTTCTCCATTCAAACATCACTCCCACACATTTTCTCACGTTTCCGCACTACACATTTATAAAATACAAAAAAAATGTCTTTTATCCTTCATTTGCATTTGTTAATTGATCACTTTAGAATCCTAAAATAGATAACGTAGCCCTATTGTAGACAGGTAAAATTACATTTATCCATTCCATATTTAACCATCAAACTCTCAGAACAGACACCCACAATCAGGCTGGCAAGGCATCTTGGTAGTATTGGATCTTTAAGAGATGCAGAGGTACCTGTAGACTAGTCCGTTTAATGTACGTACAGGTGTATATTCATTCATATCTGTTGGAATAATGGTCACTGTGCTGATTCAGTTTAATTGGGGGAAAACTAACAGATCTCAGCAACATACTGCTTTTTAATATTGCTCAATAAGTAAGATATAGATCAAATAATTGTTCATGCCCATAAGGCATTGATTGGCACACCCTTTGTATTTATTAGGAAGGTAATAGGTGGATGCAGAAGCAATTAGCTAAGAGCTATAGATGCAGTTGTTAAATATCTGGTAAATACCATATATTTCGTAATCAATTAATTAATGGGGATTTGTGTTAAAAAATTGGAGAATTCTTTTTTTTTTTATTCTTTATTTTTCCTGTGCAAGAAATTACAATCAGGTTAGCTGTAGGAAACATTGCAAAAAATAACAGGACAAGAAATAACATGGCATACTGGATATCGTGCACACATTTGTAGGTATAGGAAAAATACATGTGAGTGTCAAATGATTCAGGCATGTCTAACTATGAGGTTATCAGATTTGTAGACATGTGGGACTATCTAAGCATGTGGAGAGGGAAGAGAAAAAAAAATCTAGTATCTATGCTAGACTGTGCTATGAGTGAGATAAAGGTTGTATATAGCTGTGTAGCTAGCAAGCAGAGATGTAAAGCAGGAGTCCACCAGGCAGTTGTGAGGCTGGGATGCCGTCTACGAAAGGGTGGGCGCCACTGTGCAGCAAAGAGCATCTAGTGCCCGTCAGCTAATTCCCATTTTGAAAGTAGATCGCTCGCCTCCCATCAAAAGGCATATCGGAGGTTAATAGTCATGATGTGAGGGTGCTATTGACCCATCTGCATCTAAATTGCCACATGTTCTCCCAACGGGGAAGTTTGTTATTTTGGGGGGCCATAGGTGTCAAAGTCCCGTGGCTTGGTTTCCTGGTACTGCTCCTCACTGTTGTAATCTCTGTGGTAGGGTAGTCGGGTTTTAGGTGGTAAACAGCTCCGAGTTCCCTCTGCATCCACCGTGATGGGAGAAGATCCCGTGTACCAGGCTGGGTGCAGGCTGACTCCATATGTGGGTCAGTGTGAATCTGGTATTGTTCGATTCACCAGTGTCCTCACTGTGAGGTAGCCGGTTTGTGGTGGTGAGATCTTCTGTTTGACTGGAGAAAATCAAATAAATATAGCGTGGAGCCCAGGAGCTCATTCAACATGTGTCCTATCAGCTAGCCAGTCAAGCTCTCCCCCCCCCTCCCATAGAATTACTTTAATGGGTTTTTTTGCTCCTTTTTATTTGCATATATAAAGTAAAATATCAGGATATTACTTTGCTTCAGAAGGATTTAGATACTCAAATGGCAGATGAAATTTAAGGTAGAATAATGCATTTTGGGATAAAGAATGCACAAGCAACTCACACTCTGAACAGTAGGGAATTAGGTATAACAACACACGAGAAGGATTTGGGAATTTATAGAGAAAACAAGAAATCCTAAAGTACACAGGCGTTGTCCACACAACTCATGTATTTCCACCCTTAAAATATATATTTAAAAAAGAAAGCAACATGCGTAACAGTTACTTTTACAACATAACTTTTATTACATACAAATGTGTTTGCAAACTTGGTGTTGATTATAAGTCGGGATTGGGTCACCTATTGAAATAATGCAGGATAATTGAAGATTATGCTAGCTTCAGTGTACAGATAATCTTAATTTTAATAATGACAGGAGGCAAGTATTTTGCATAATCTTTCTTTACTAACTCCATAGCAGCAAAGAAAAGAGTGACATAACTGAGAACCAATCACAATGCAGTATAGAGTATAAGAGGTGTAACGTATGACATCATTTCCTCTTTAAAGCATGCAACATCACAAGATCACAATGCAGAAACAATAAAGATAACGTATAACCTGAAAATAGAACATAAACGTATGAAGAATTCTTGACAGGGAAGAGTTCTTGATGTCAAGTGACGATCTTCCATGACAAGACGATGATGATATCTTGAAGGAAGTCTTCAGTGTCCTGATTCATCTGGTTAAACTGAAACGAGAATGTAAAAGGGTATTAGATTCCGGAGATGGTTGTGTAAAACAACGAGATGTCTATCCCTTATGATTAAGTAACCATCATACTGCAATAGAGCGAATACATTCCTCCCATCTATTGATGCTACCTAAGCCATCCCACCCATATGAAATATCTGTATAATTGTAAGAAAACAACTTAGGCATTTAGCACAAATAACATGTGAATAGAGAGATAGAATTATACATGAAGGCAGAGGTGGGGAAGAGCGAAAGAGAGCAGGGTGGGAAAATACTTGCCTCCTGTCATTATTAAAATTAAGATTATCTGTACACTGAAGCTAGCATAATCTTCAATTTTATCACATGACAGGAGGCTTCGTATTTTGCAATTTCAACGCTGAGTAAGTAGAGCAAAAGCTGGATTAGATGGAGGACGGAAATAGAACGTCCTAAAGGTGGATTCTCTGGTCCAGTCCGCCGCTCGTAAAATATCTGGAAGGGAGGCCCCCGCCGCGTAGGCAGAAGAGGCCGCGGCCCCTCGGACTGAGTGTGCACCAAAAGCCTGGTCTATCCCGGCGAGGGCTAATAGCCATCTAACCCATCTGGCCAACGTAGTAACCGAGACTGGAGCGTAGGGGCGGACGTAAGAGATGAGAAGTTGGCGATTGGAAGTAGGCCGCAACGTCGCGGTGGCTTCCACGTATCGACGAAGAGTAGAGACCACACAGAGTTGTGGGTCTGAGGGAAAAAAGGGGTAAAAAACAGAGGAAGAGTCAGATTTCGTGCGTCTAGAGATCTGGAAGGTTACTCCCGCTGGGCAGAAGGTAAATGAGTCGGCATCGAAAGCGCGTACATCGGACACCCGACGAAAGGAAACTAGGCAGAGTAGGAAGGTGAACTTTGCCGTAAGCTGGCGGAGTGATAAGTTCTCATTAGGGGGCCAGTCCCGTAAAAACTGTAAGACTATGCCAACGTCCCAGAGTCTCGAGTATTTGGGTTCCGGGGGGCGCCGAAGGCGCATGCCACGGAGGAGTCTACAGATGAGTGGGTTCTGGCCCACTGGTGTCCCTTGAGTCGGCGTATGAGCCGCTGAGATGGCTGAATGTATCACGTTAATGGACCGGTATGACTTCCCGGTTGTGAACAGAGAGGTGAGGAAATTCATGATGGAGGGAATAGGTGCCGTAAAGGGATTGAGATCCCGTCCCAGACACCAAGTAGTCCAGCAGTGCCATGCTGATAAGTAGCACCTCCTTGTTCCTGGCGCCCATGAGTCCCATAGGAGCTCTCTAGTTTCCTGCGATAAATCCTCGGTTCGCCAGGAACCCCTGAAAGAGTCCAAGCCACCAGGGGCAGTCGGCCCTCCTGGACCAGCGGATGGGGTAGTCCCATCGGGTTTCTGAGAATGGATGGAGTATCTGGTAGGAGGAGGGGATCCTTGTTCGAAAGTTCCAGAAGATCCGGGAACCATGGTTGGCTTTGCCATAGAGGTGTGATGAGGGTCAGTATCACCCTCTGCCTGCGGATTCGGTGGAGAACCCTCGTAATCATTGAGAATGGAGGGAAGGCGTAAGCCCCGTGTTGTGGCCATTGTTGCAGAAACGCGTCGGTTGCTAGACTCTCCGGATCTGGGAGCCAACTGAAGAAGTCCTTCGTCTGACGGTTGTTGCGGGAGGCGAATAAGTCCAGGGAGAAGGGGCCCCTCTGTGCATCTAGCATCGTGAAAACGTGAGGGTCTAGTTGCCAGTCGCTGGTGTCCCTCCAGTGGCGTGAGTACCAATCTGCTGTCGTGTTGGTCTCTCCTGGTAAGTGTTCCGCTAATAGCGTGATGTTGCGAGGCAGACAATAATCGAAGATTTCCTTCGTGAGTTCTACTAATGCTTGGGAGCGGGTGCCTCCGAGTCGGTTGATGTATCTTACCGCCGAGACGTTGTCCATCCGGAGAAGGATGCAGCAGTTGGATCGTTCTTTTGCCAGACTGCGAATGGCGAACGATCCCGCCAGGAGCTCCAGACAGTTGATGTGCATCGAAAGTTCTTGGGGAGTCCACACTCCCCCCGTGGAGGAGGTGCCGTCTGTTGCTCCCCAACCTGAGCGGCTGGCGTCTGACTCCAATATGAAGTCTGGTTGGTTTCCGAATATCGCCCGGCCATTCCAAGCCTGCATGCAGTTCAGCCACCAGTGCAGTTCCTCCCGAACCTCGTCCGACATGGGGACCGGCTGGTCGTATGTTGGGTCTTTGCGAAGGAACTTTGTCTTGAGGCGTTGCATGGCTCTGTAATGCAGGGGTCCAGGAAAGATGGCCTGGATGGATGACGAGAGAAGGCCCACGATTCGTGCTAGTAGACGTAAAGGTATGGATGTCAGTCGAAGTACCTTCCGAATTTCTCTGCGGATGGTGGCAATTTTTGCGGCCGGGAGGCGTAGCGTGCACGATATTGAGTCTATCTCGAACCCAAGGAATTCGATCGACTGAGCAGGAGTCAGTGATGACTTGGGGCCGTTGATAACGAAACCCAGTGAGTCGAGGAGGTGTACGGCGTAGTCTGTATGTCTCTTTAGGGTCCTTGCATCCTCGTCGAATATCAAGATGTCGTCGAGGTAGACGATGCATCTTATGCCTTGGGCCCTTAGTCTCGCCATTACCGGCTTCATCATTTTGGTGAAACACCATGGGGCCGAACTGAGGCCGAACGGGAGACAGGTGAATTGCCAAGGTGTCCCGTGCCAGTAGAAGCGGAGATATGAGCGGCTCCTTTCGTGCACCGGTATGGTAAGGTATGCGTCCTTTAGGTCTAGACGCGTGAACCAATCGTTGTCTCGCAGTAGGTCCCGGAGAAGATGGATACCCTCCATTTTGAAGTGGCGGTACACCACATAGGAATTGAGCTCCTTGAGGTTGATGACGGGACGGAATTCCCCAGTTTTCTTCCTGACTAGGAAGATATTGCTGTAGAACCCGGTTGAGTCCGGAGCTGGTTGGATGGCACCCTTGGAGTGTAAGTCCTGAAGTTCCATGTCTATCAAAGAAGCGTCTGCCCGTGAAAACTGAATCGGGCGAGGTGGTGCCTGTTGGAGTGGCCTCGTCTCGAACTCTATTTGATAGCCCCGCACCGTCCGAAGTATCCATGTGTCGGAGGAGAGGTCTGCCCAATTCTGGAAAAAAAGAGAAACACGACCTGCGATATGGCAAGGGGTTAGAGGTAGTATAGAATGGTAACTTACCGTTGGAGAATCTCGCTCGGGAGCGTCCTCGGCCGCCACGGCCACGTTCCGATCCCCTGAACTGATGGAATCGATGGCGTGCAGATGGATCTGTGTAGAATGGTTGCGACCTGGTTGTGCGGGGGCCGGATGGCCAGAAGCAGCTGGTGGCACGGCCCCTCTGCCGACCAGCCCTCCCAAAAACACCACGGGTGTTGTGGCCGCGGAACACTTTCCGCATTGATGTTTGTGCCTTATTGAGGGAAGTGAATATGTTGACCCTCTTATTAAGCTCAGTAAGGAAGGCCTCGCCAAACAATTTGCCCTGTGCCAAAGGGCCTAATTCTTTATCCCCCAGTTCGACAAGCTTGTCATCGATTCTGAAAAGTGCTGCTCGGCGCCTCTCCGAAGAGAGGGCCACATTAGTGTTCCCGAGGAAACAGAAGCACCTTTGTGCCCACTCTCGGGTATCTCGTGCCCACTCACGCACCATATCTGGGGAGAAGTCATCAGCCCTTTCATAGGCATCATCTGCCATATCCATGATCCTCGCCAAAGGCCCGATGGCATCTAATAGTTTGTCCTGAGCTCCCTTGAAACCACGTTCCACACCCTTGCGTGGGTCCCGACCCCCGCGGGACATGAATGTGGTCATGAGCGGGTCGAATTCGGGGGTGTGTGCTACCTTATCTGGTAGGCTCGGGCGAGGACATTCAGATCTCATACGCTTTCTCACTTCTTTGTCCAGAGACTTCCGGAGCCAGAAGTGCATGAATCTGGTCAAGTGTTCGGGTGGTGTCCATTCTTCCGAACGGGGATGGCGAATGTTCCTAGGATCGAACATTCGGAGGCCAGAGTTGTCCAAAAATATTTCTGAACCCTCTTGTGGGGTGTCTAGGGATGTGGTCCCGGAGTCCTGGGGCTCACCCAGGGTCTGTTCCCCTATAAAGTAAGGGTCCGATTTGGCAGCGGAGTAGTCGGATTCCTCCTGGTCGGAGGCTGCTGCCTGCCATTCGTCAACCACGGCTAACGCGTGTGATGGACCTGCGTCCTCTTCCCCAGAGGAAACCTGAGCGGGTTTTTGGGATGATTTGCTTGTGTCTCGTCTGCGTTTAGCAGGGGCCTTTCCTTTGGATTTACGTGGTCCCATAGCCTCGCCTTTCCAATGGCGCTTAGGGGGGTGGGAGCGTTCCCTGGAGGAATCGGAGTCTTCCGAATCCGCCCCATAATGAGCCCGTTTGGGAATGGGCTTAGATGCGTCCTGTTCCAATTGGAACGACTTAGCCAAAGCTTTTTCCATGGATGCAGCAACCGCTGCTGCAATCATGGCCTGGTGATCTGAGGGATTTTGGGATTCTTCCATGTTGTTAATCACACACGGGGCTCACCCGGTGAATATGCGTGAGGGCACTTGTGGTACTTGTGGCACAAAATGGGGAGGCCTGGGGACCAGGGGGTGGTGTAGAATAGGTAGTGGTTAACCTGAAAGCGCTATGCGACTGGTAGGTCAAGCGAGGGCTGTCACTGGGGCTCACCCAGGAATTTGGAATCCTGCATAAACAGGTCCTTTCAGCAGCACATAAAAGGGGGGCTCACCCCTGCCAGAATAAGGGTATTCCCACTGGCTGAAACCGACCCCAAGTGCAAAGCACTAACCTGATACTGGTCCCACAGTGAGCTGATAAGGCTGCAGAGTTCAAAGAGTATTCCAGAGTATTCTGGCAGTAATAATAGGCTGGAGTAGTAAGCAGGATAGTAGTAGCCGTTTAAAATGGCCGCCGGACTGAAAGTAGTAGGAAATGGGAGGTTTTAGTACCTCCCCTAGATGTTTGAGCGGCAAAAATTACCCGAACGGCGGGCGTTCGTGCGTACGAATCAGCCGAACGGAAGCGTTCGGCTAATACGCACGAATGCAAGCGCCTAATATGAGACGTTCGCGGGAATTGCCGAACGCTAGGCGTTCGTCAAAGGGAACAAGTCTATGCGAACAGAAGTGCGTTCGCGAAAAAACGTGCGAATGACGATAAGGCGGGAAAGAACCCGCGAATTTAACTGACACTAGGAAGTATAGGTGAAAACGGCGAAAATGCCGTTAAGACTCCCTGAAAGGGGTAAGCCAAATAAAAGCAGTGGAAAAGGTCCCAGAGCCAGAGGGGTGGGGGGGGAAGAGCCCCCAAAGGTAACAATACAGAAGCACTTAAAATAACATAATGAATAAATGTAATAGTAATAGAAATATTTAGACAATAGTTCTTAGATATAGATGACAAATAGTGTAAGGACAGAGAGGAAAACCAAGTCTGTACTTATCTTGTGATGGAGCAGCAAAGAAAGAGGAAATGATGTCATACGTTACACCTCTTATACTCTATACGCATTGTGATTGGTTCTCAGTTATGTCACTCTTTTCTTTGCTGCTATGGAGTTAGTAAAGAAAGATTATGCAAAATACGAAGCCTCCTGTCATGTGATAAAATTCCAAATTTCAATGAGTAAGTTAAAACTTTGCATAAGTTAAAGTAGCTGTAGTTGTGATCAAATTCCCTTTTACAAAAATATTCTGATAGTCTAGGGAAAATCTCTAATTGTGGGAACTGAAAAACTCCCACTGCCATGTGTGTAGTTACTCAGGGTCTCTATACCCAACAAAGGACAAATTAAGGGGAAATGAAAGAAAATCAAGTCATCAAAGAAATATATATAATAATTGTGCCAATACTGTACTAATAATGCAATTTGTGCATTAGCATATAGTAAACCCAATACAAAATAAACTAATTGCCTAACTGGAAATTGTAGTACTTCTCTAAGGTCAGCAGAGGTCAGTAGAAAACTTTATTCAAAGTATTTTTTTCAAATGGTTTTACTATATTGCCATTATCTGGTCAGTAGGGGGCACTATATCTAAGTTGAAATAAAAAGTATAAAGAAAAAATACCAAAGGAAAAAGAAAACAAACAAAAGTAAAGCAATCCACCTTAAATGTTAGACTAAAGAAATGTAAATGCACTCAGTGAACACCAAATGTATTGATTCCTGGCAGTTCCCTAATAATCCCTAATTGCAGAGAGAGAGATTACTTATCCCTACTTATTTGACAGCTATATATCACTAAATAGTTGGTGAACCAAACGGTAGAAAAATATAAATAATTAAATTAAACAGGGGAAATGGCTGCCATGTCATAATAAATTAGAACAAAAATCATGCATTATACGAAGTTGTGTGATGACCCTCTCAGCAAGGTGTTCAAACTAAACACAATGACCAGCCCCCTCAGACTGAACAAAGTAATCTTGCATGCCCCGCCCCCTCAGACTGAACACAGCGATCTGTGCATAGCTCCGCCCCCTCAGACTGAACACAGCGATCTGTGCATAGCTCCGCCCTCTAAAACTGAACACAGTGATCTGTGCATGGCTCCGCCCTCTAAGACTGAACACAGTGATCTGTGCATAGCTCCGCCCTCTAAGACTGAACACAGTGATCTGTGCATGGCTCCGCCCTCTAAGACTGAACACATTGATCTGTGCATGGCTTTGCCCTCTAAGACTGAACACATTGATCTGTGCATGGCTTTGCCCTCTAAGACTGAACACATTGATCTGTGCATGGCTTTGCCCTCTAAGACTGAACACATTGATCTGTGCATGGCTTTGCCCTCTAAGACTGAACACATTGATGATCATGCATAGCTCCGCCCTCTAAGACTGAACACATTGATCTGTGCATGGCTTTGCCCTCTAAGACTGAACACATTGATCTGTGCATAGCTCCGCCCTCTAAGACTGAACACATTGATCTGTGCATGGCTCCGCCCTCTAAGACTGAACACAGCGATCTGTGCATAGCTCCGCCCTCTAAGACTGAACACAGCGATCTGTGCATAGCTCCGCCCTCTAAGACTGAACACAGCGATCTGTGCATAGCTCCGCCCTCTAAGACTGAACACAGCGATCTGTGCATAGCTCCGCCCTCTAAGACTGAACACAGCGATCTGTGCATAGCTCCGCCCTCTAAGACTGAACACAGCGATCTGTGCATAGCTCCGCCCTCTAAGACTGAACACAGCGATCTGTGCATAGCTCCGCCCTCTAAGACTGAACACAGTGATCTGTTCATAGCTCCGCCCTCTAAGACTTAACACAGCGATCTGTTCATGCCCCCACGCCCAAAGACTAAACACAGTGATCTGTGCATAGCTCCGCCTCCCCAAGACTAAACACAGCGATCTGTGCATGACTCCGCCTCCCCAAGACTAAACACAGAGATTTTATGGAGGGAGAAGGGAGCGGAATGAGGCCAAAAAGGGTAACTCAGAAATGACAGGTATACACACTGCACACTTCTCAACACAACATGAGTACAATCACAGACACTGAGCCGTTTCACAGCGCAGATAGAGCAATTGATACTTTTCTTTATCCATAAGATTCCATTGAATTTTATTAAAAGGACATTCCAAACCTCTAAAACACTACAGCTTCCTAGTGTTAACTGCATTCCCCTTCTCACAATTCATAAACGTGATATGAAATTCATAATAGAGATATGAAATGCATCTTTCTATCTAACATCCTGAATCTCTAATAACTGAATAAGACTAAATGGTTTAACATTTTTGACGCCATTCTAGAACTAATTCCTATATAAAAAAAAAAGAAGTCAATGACTACAATGTTATGTTTCTGTTTCAAAAACACAATCTGAAAACATCACATATTTCTCTGAACGCCATGAGCGTTTACAGGCATTAAGTCAGAACAAATGGACTCTAGCAGGGTTATTCAATAAAGTGAGAATTTAAGGTTAATTTTAAATTTGAGGCCAAAGTAGCCAAACTGGAAGCAGAGCTGATGTAGAGAATTTTTCCGAATTGGCTATTTTTGCCTTAAATTTTAAAATCATTTTAAATCCTCACTTTAGTAAATAACGTTGTACGAGTGTTGTCCTATATGTCTAATTATGAGTGTTGTGCTACAAACAGTGTGTTTACACATTGTGATTCTCTCTTTCATTCGGTTAAAGATGAGAGAGATAATGACAAGGAATAGATTCATAATATGGCCTTGCTGTTTCAAAATCAGTTTGCATATGGCTGAATATATATTTTGTTTAAAAAGATTTTTGCACATTATTTAGTTTTACATGTTAAATATTATTTGTATTATTGGTTAAGGCAACATTGACATCTAGTGGTGATAAAGTTTAACATTTTCAGGAATAAAAATAATCAGAAATTGATTTAGGAAATGGATTAATTGCGGAATGCATAAACGATCCCCTTAACTAAAAGGAATTAGGCTTTTGCATACCCATAATGCATTGCGTGCATTTAACGCATTGTGTTTTAGTTACGATTTACACGTAAATAATGTACATTATTGGTCCTCAGACATTAGAGGGTTTGCATCCCCATGGCAACACAGGGATGCTTTCCTTCTAAGTACTCATTTTTTTCTTTGTGTCCTTTAGTTGTCTTATTAAAACCATGAGGTCATAACTGTTTACTAATCAGAAACCATGTATTAGTACTCTACATGTGAAGTATGCAGCCTCTTTCTTTCCAGGTGCTCTGGATTACATGATACTATGTGATATTCTACATCAGGCTTCCCCAAACTCCGGCCCTCCAAATGTTGATGAACTACAACTCCCATGAATCTCAGCCTATCTATTTCATTCATAGAATCATGGGAGTTGTAGTTCAGCAACATCGGGGCAGGCATTTGGAGAGGCCTGTTCTACATGAAGGCTAGCTGAGCTCAATGGGAGGTGTAGTCCACACAATCTTTATATGCCAATATTTACCAACTTCTGTCCTCTGCCAGTAGCTGACATTTTATATTCTATTACAAACACTCGTGCATTGAAACAGTAGCCGGTGAGCAGGGAGCAGTATTGCATTATGCTGTAGTCTCTTTGGTTTTCAACTACATGCAAAATGCTGACTTTATATGTGCTCCAGCTTACAGTATGCTGATGGCCAAGGCTTGCAGTCAGTAAAGGCTTCTCAATTAAGGCAGGTGGGGCAAAACTCCCCCAAATTGTATTGCAATAAATTAATAAAAAATGGCAATATACCTTTCAAAGCGTCCTGCTTGGGTCAGTGCAGTCTTCTTTATCTCTTTATCCTATTATAGATCAAAGGTGATCAAGGAAGCAGGAGTCTGGTCATTATGTAGCACAGTTTGCACAAATAATATTTATAAGTGGCTATGCATTGCTAAATGTAATGGAAGTGACAGTCATTCCCATTATACTAAGCATAGCAGCTAGGCAGACCTGCTCACACACTGCGTTCCAAATGTCCGTAATTCGGAGGGACAGTTCGTAATTTTGACCCAAATCCCTCTGTTCCTCTTTACTAGGAGCTCCATATTGTTGGTGTGTCTGAGTGTATAACAGAGCTCCACAATAAAAAATACTCACAGATATTGTCTTTAAAGGGACACTCCAGGCACCCAGACCACTTCTGCCCATTGGAGTGGTCCCACTTTTTATAAACTGCAATAATTACCTTGCAGGGTTAACTCCACCTCTAGTGGCTGTCTGCTAGACAGCCACTAGAGGGCCCTTCCTGGTTTCTAGCACAGGAAACCTGTGCTAGAGCGTCGCTGGACGTCCACGCGCTGTATGAGGACCTCCAACGTCACTCATTTCCTATGGGGAGCACTAATGCGCATTAGGTTTTCCCGTCCGGTGGGCGGGATCAGTCTAGCCCACCGGCTGACACAATCAAAAGGAGGAGCCACGTGGGACATCGTCGCTGCCTCAGGTAAGTTACTGAAGGAGTTTTCACCCCTTCAGCAACCGGGGATTGGGGGGTGGGAGGGAGAGGGGACCTGCAGTGCCAGGAAAACGGCTTGTTTTCCTGGCACTGGAGTTTCCCTTTAAACTGCAATAAATGCGTTTAGAACTTGGTCTGTGTAAATAAGATACATTTGTTCCTGTTCTAAATTACATTTTAGTTGCATAAACTGCTATCAGTAAGTCACCCAAAATTTCTTAGGACAGCCGTACCATCTTTTATTCTATATATTGCCCACTCTTACGTCTGGTCATTCCAGCAAATCTTTGGCAGATGTGGACCTAATGGCAGGACCTTCTACCATGATTAGATGTGTTGTCGGTCTTCTGGATGTAGTCTGCAGCTTTCTGTGGACTATGTAAGTCACTAATCAGGTAGTCTGAGTCAGCAATCATACACAGGGTTCATAGAATCAGCCTGTGAAGTGTTAGAGCCCAGCATACAGCAGACAGACAGAGAGACATGGATGGATGGACATATCTATCCAAGTCTCTCTAAAGGATCTCTAAAAATAACTTACGAAGGATCTCTAAATTAACTGATGAATCTCCAAGTGTAGTTTTTATGCATCTTGCCAAAATAGCTAAAGCCTGGATATCTACTTGTTTAAAACAAGAGATTATTCAATTTAATTTATGTATCATTGTATATTTATCAAGATCATAAAATAACGTCATGTGGAAAGTTAATTACAGAGTAGTCTTAAAAGCCCAGTGAGATTTAAAATTTACAATGTTAATTACAGGAAAGTCTTAAAGGCCCAAAGTGACTTTATTAGTACTGATGTATGTCAGTAGGAAGGACTTTAGAATTGTCCAAGAACGTTTAGGTAACCCCTGGAGTGTCTGATGGTTATTTATCAAACTAAAGAAAGTTATTTAGAAAAAGTGCAAATGTCTTATTAATACAGAAGTCTAAACACAAGCCTGTGAGCTAATTAATGTGTGCATCTGTGAGTCACTCATAAACATGACATAATATAGGATTTAATGCTGAGGAGCGATAGTAAATAGTGAGCATGTATTTTATTACATACACAATAAAAATCCAATCAGTTAAAGAATCTGTAATTTCTTACTATTTTCAGTCTGTAAGAAATGAGAATCTGGGTACCAGTATTAGCTTGGAGGAGGAAACATCTGTGATAGTTGTCACACAACAAAAAAGCCTTCTAGACAAACACTACCAAATATTTAACGAAGTTTGGGACATTAAGACATAAGGATTATCTATGGGTATTATGTTTCTTTCCTGAATATTGTACGTCTCTCTGAGCGTTTCTTCGAGTTTTGGAGACTTTAGTAACTTTCAAACCATTATATCAGTTTGCTGTGCAAATATCAAAACCACCAATACCAGAGGTGACTGTAGACAACATTCCAGGAGGGAATAAAACCGGTCCAGGCACTCAGGATCTCTCATAAGGCATCTTTATTCGAACATGAACGTTTAGGCCTACACAGAAGTCTTTGTCAAGCTCTTGAGTGCCTGGACCTGATTAACTCCTTGTCTTATGAATTGGGATTTGCCAGTCCTGGGCCTGGCACCCCTGGATTCCGATGAGAGAGTGCGATATCCTTTTCTTTAAATCTATATTCCAGGAGTGAACATAGCCATAATGTGTATAGGTACTGGCACTCTTCTTGCCCAGTTATGTGATTGCCTGTCTTGGCTGATCATTTATTCAGTTGACCACTCTTTAGAACAAGTTTCCAGTGATGTCATGAAACCATTCACCTGAAGACCAGTTTTGAGGCTGAAAGCGGTCATAATGACATCAACGAAATTGAGATCGGTCTTAGCATCAGCTCATTCTTTTAGTTTTCCAGAATGATAACCCGCTTGCAAGGTTGTTTAAAAAGTAGCATGCACTTCTTGAGCAGTTTTGATGCAATATTGTCTTGATGAATAACCTCTTCGGCTCTGACACATCGAACATTACAGATACATTATGTGTTTAGAGGTAAAGGTTAGCACTTCCAAATGTTAAAAGCTTCTTTGCAAGAAACCTTATGGGAAAAGCTATCCCTGCCTTTTGTATTTTGAAAACAAAAAGATGCATTATTTTATAGCCTCCCGAGTGTTGTAGAAAACACTGCGGCTCGTAGCTTGTCAGCAAAGTCAGCACTTTTAAAGTTACAAGTTACAACGACTGTGATGACTAAAGAACAAATAATGAAGTTTGAAGACACTGATCACACAAACATTACTCTTTGTTGGCACCGTTCCCAAGGACAGACACGATGGAAATCATAGCAAAATGAATAAATCTTCCTGTGTTTACATTGCACAAAATAGACATAATATGTGCTATTAATAAACTCCATCATCCTGTTCAAAACCTATCAACTATAGTTTAAAAACAAACAAATCATAAAAATCCCATTAAGCTTATATATATGTATATATATAGAATTTATGAGCAGAATCGGTCAAATTGAGGATTCTTTGACAATATTCCGTTGTTCCGCTGATTGCTGATTTTTTTAAACCTTACACCAGAATTATGCTTAAAAATAACCAAATTAGTGTGTTACTTTAATAAAAAAATTGCACACTCATAATTATAATTAAAAAAAAATACTCTGAAAGATTGAGAAATAAAGTATCAGTGGAGTGATGCTCTGGATGCGTGAAACTAATTAAAATGTAGACCTTGAAAGTTTCTGATATTGTTCTCTGACACTCTCAAAATGTATGGTTGGCCTTCAGAATCATACGGTAATGATTTCTCCTGGTGAATGTAAAGCACGGTGATCCCTTCAAAGAAGTGTTAAATTTAAATGGAAATAGCAATCTTAGGATTTAGCAATCCTCCAGGGCTACCAAACCCCAAAATATGCCTCATTCAGCGCACCCAGACAAAATGTCGCTTTTTTTAAATTCTCTTATGGTGTTGTGACTTTTATTTGACTCTTTTGTCCCACTTCTAGTTGTATTTCCCTTTCTGGAAAAGCAAGTCGTTTTAATTATAAAAAAAAAAAGAAAAATTACATTTATCGCAAAATACTATACCAGTTTGACTTTTACCATGGATCCAGGTGAGGTGGCTCCCTGCCTCCACTACAACTACAGGAGAGTCGGAATCTCTCTGACTAAAATGGTTTGATTGCTGGCACCACAACCAGTACCTCACACTGTAGTAGTTATGGTATTTTATGTTTTCCTTTAAAAAGTTCCAAAGCTCAATCCTAATCATTTCCCATGATCACACCACTTTAACACTTTCATGTGCAAAGCACAAGTTCAATACCGTCTCAGACATTGATCTTGTCTTCTGTAAGTTTGCCTTTTCCAAGTTATTTTAACCTCTTCACTACCAATCAATTCCTGTTTGAAAAATATGTTAGCATACCTGCTGTTTGAAATATGGGGTGTACTGCTAGCACATGAACATATGCTAAAATAGCAATTCCATGCATAGACTGCTGTTGCGAAAATCATAAAAATTGCAATTATGCAAATTAGCACAATTTGTATTGTTTATTTATTCACCCATCCTTTACAGAATGTTGGGAATGAGAAAAATGTTAGATTGTATACAGTAGCCCTTATCTTCAATACTTCACTCAATATCACTATAAAAGCAAGAATACATTTCACAGGTGTGACAAGTATAGATAAATAAAAATGGTCAAATCCTTAGCTGGTATGTTATTTGTAAGGCCCCATGATGGCATTATTAGCAATAGAACTTACTAAAAATGGTAACAGAATGTAAAAAAAAAGTATGTCTATAGTAGTCTGAGTATAATGTCCTTACATTAAGTACAGTGAAATTCTAAATTCATGCATTACAAAGTATTGTATATAATGCTTATACAATGACAAGAGGCATGTGAGAGGTATTATTCACGGATACTCCTCTATAAATGTAGGAATGGTGGAATCATTCTAGTATCCTTTACAGGTTGGAGGCAATAGGGAGGCTGTCATTTTCGCGATATTTGCAGATATTAAACTGGCACAATGGGTTCCGGGCAGGGAAATTAGTTAATCTACAAACAGGTAAACATTCCTGGAGTTTAAATGTAGGTAAGTGAAGCTTTATTCACTAAATATAATTTTCAAAGCTAATGAAAGTAGAAACGTGTTTATGTGATTTTGGTCATGTGCTCTTCTTTTTCCAGTGTTTCATATCCTAGCGTGCTGTGCCTATATTGTGTGTCTATATATCTGCGTTTCCATGTAGAATTTCCTAAAATAATGTGTTCATCTTAAGGTTCCTAATCACGAGGCAATATTTAATCTGTGTCAACTTCTCCTGGTCCCCTGAAGTGCCTCTTTCATTCATGTGAATTTTCCATGGTGTCTCTCCTGTGGTCATCTCTAATTTATAAGCTCTAGTGACCCTGTTAAGTGTTTTCTTTAACTAGATACTTGTTATATTATAATGAATAATATTAAACACTGTAGACATATTATATTTTTAGATTATATTTCTACATTCCCCTGAAGCAATATTTTCCTACATACTCAATCCACTAATAGCAACAAGTAGTCATAATTCCATTAACCATCTTGTTCCTCCCAATGGCCACTTTCTCCATCCATTGCTCCTATTACCATATTTCCAAATTCAAACTATATTTCCCTATATTTGCCATCTCTTTGTAGACACATTCCAGAGTAGCAATATTATTTTATTTTTTTTAAGGTGGATGCAAAGCAAAATATTGGTCAGTTCTCATATTGAGGAGAGGTAAAAGGTTTTATATCCAGTAGACATTTTTTTGGTCTTTAGAAAGAGCGGGCTTAACAATAGGGTCTGTAGAAGGAGAGAAATTCTGGTAAACCAAAAGAAAAGAGTGTCAGAAAGCGTAAAGAAATATGACTATCTTAGTCAGGATAAAAATGAAAAACACCAGCCAAATCAAAAGTAAAACCATCACTAGGAGAGTAAGGACTTTGCTTTAGGCTTCAGAAATCATGAATGAGCTCATACCATTACAGAAGATGGTAGAAATAATCCCTTGAAATGATGGTATCAGCTTGCTGCAGAATGGCAAGGCTAGAAGGTTCATTTGTACCGTCACACAGGTGACACTCTAGTAGGTAACGGCAGACATTGCGGCAAAGTTTTGTCATAACCTTAAATGTAGTTCTAATTTTTATAATTTCAATGGTGGTTTTGCTCCCAGAATTGATCTTCAATGAGCAATGTTTTATATCACCATTCATTGTAAACACATGTTTCTGAAATACTCTGAAACCAACGTTCAAACCTTGCTCAGAGTTTCTAAGAACATTCTAACCAAACCCATTTCTAACACTTGGTTAAACAACAACTAAATTATATACACTGGACTAATTGGAAGGGTGTGCGTGGCTGCTGGATGGAAGTTGGGAAGGCATGGTTCACTCTTATCTCTTTCGTATTAGTTTTCAAGTATGTGTCACAGGATTGGGGAGCACTGGAGGAATTAGCACATTTGGGGATCAAATGTAGGTAAAAGATGAGGGCTTACCTCTTTGACTCAGGCAGCAGGACTGGTGCTGATCTACACAAAGTTCCACCATCCAACATATTCTGTTGGTCTATTTTTCGTTGTCTGTCTGTGTGTTTTTCTTTGTTGTTGTCACTGCTGAGGAAGGTGCCTTGCCAGTGATTTATAAGTTGTGGGTATATAAGTCCTTAGCTGTCAATATAATGACCAGGTCTACTGGCTAATACATTGATGTATAACCATCTGCATTACAAACTAATGATGTAGTAACAGTAAGAAAGACATTAAAGGAACTCTATAGCGTTATGAATATGAATGCGTATTCCTAAGACTATAGTGCCCTAGTCACAGCTTAGGTGACCACCCCTTTCAAGACTTAACTTACCGTGCATTCTAGTCCTGTGCTCTATCCATGGCTGGTCCCATCTCCTTAGCTAAGATCATCCAGATCGGTGATCTCAGCCAATCCAGTGCTTTCCCATACGTAAGCATTGGGAGGATTGTATGCATGAGTGCTGTGCCAATTAAATGGCCTTTCTAAGACCATCTGATTGAAATAGTGGAGTTTTACTCAACTTTTTCAGGGAGGCAGGTTAACCCTGCAGAGAAAAATATGCCTTTACGGCAGAACAGCAATGTTTTCGCTGCAGCATTAAAAAAAGAGGGACATAGCACCCACACCACTTCAATGGGATGAAGTGATCTGGGTGCCTATAGTGTCCCTTTAATATATGTAAGCAACATAAATACAACAGTGCCAATCTAATACATCTTTAAATTTAACTAGCAAACAGAAGGGACAGGCATTCAGAGGTGGCACAGGACTTATAAACAAAACACAATATTGGCAATATTTAAGCTAGAGCCATTATCAAGCTCCTCTGTGTATATGAACTATAATGTTAGCCAGGTGAAGTCCTCTTGGACCGAACATGATAATTCTTTTCATTAAGATTGGCTATGAAACAGTGCGCTTCAACAGGTGGTTGAGAGATTCCCGCAGGCCATACATTTCTACAATCAATGATGTCACTGGATTCTCAGAATCTGCCTTTATATTATCAAATATGTTTGCTTTGTATTAGAGACAGTTTCATAGGGCTTCATATTTATATATAAACTTTTCGACTTTATAGATCCTACAAGAATGATTATTACAGATGCTCATATCCATATTTGTTGACAAACGCAAATATTTATTTTATTTGCACAGAGCGGAACCAAGGTAGTATGAAAGCACAAACATTACACTAATTTTCATGTATTCCGAATAAAAGACCTGGCTTTTCCAGCTGTCGCTCAAAATACTCCTGCCAAGGAGACATTTCACGAGATCATCTATTATAAAGTACTTTGTCTACAATTCACAATAGCTGGGTGTCGAGCCCATCTCTATAATGTAATTATTATCTCATATGCTAACTAAACCATCTGTTTGATTTCAGTCACTGATGAGTTATTCCATCAACCAGAACTGAGGAAAGAGACACATCATTTATTTTGCATGCCCTAAATTAGTTGTTCCGTTGGACTTGCAGTGTCAATTAGAATCTAGGACCAATTTTTTTTCCACAGGAAAATAATAAAATTAAGTATTTTAATATCTATACTGTATATCATACTATGTTTAGGTGACATTAAAGGGATTCTATAGTGCCAGGAAAACAAACATGTTTTCCTAGCACTATAGGCTCTTGTAGTGCCCCCCTCCTTCGGGCTCCTCTTCCCTCAGTGCTGGAGGGGTTAAAACCCTTTCAGCCTCTTACCTTAATCCAGCCCTGGGTGACCTCTCTGAAACTGCTATGTTTTCAGCTGCAAGGTTAAAATTAGGAGGACCTGGCACCCAGTCCACTTCATTAAACAACAGAATGCCAAGAAACATATATTGCCTATTTTTATTTTTAAAGGGGCTTTGTCACTGTCTGTGGTTTTTGCATAAGGTGACATCGCCACCGGGGCTGCTTTTACAACAAGGTCACAAGACCATGATCTTGGGGTGGCAAGCAAAAGGGGGCGGCACAGCTGGTGTGGCTCTCCCTGGCCAGCCTGTGTTTTAATATATTCACTGCTGTGTTGACTGGCCCTGAGGCTGGACGTAGCAAGGCTGCCTGACAATAAGAATGGTTAGAGCTCACGTGGTGAGGGAGGGAACTGTCTCTATTGACATGCAGCACATTCCAGGAAAGTGTGAAGGAAGGAGGCAGCCACTGTAAGCAACAAGAATAGCTGCCAGTCTTCCAGCAGATACTGGGGTTTAATGTCCAAGTCTTCAATGATGCAGACAGTGTGCTCCTCACAGTAACCCTGCCTTTCCAGCCATGTGATGGAATCTGCCTTCCAGACAAATAACATGACCGGTTGTCAAAAGTCAGGGGAAGAGGGGCAGCATGTAGGAAGTTGTTATTGAGAGACACAGCAGCCAGCTATAGCTAAGTGGACACTAGGTCAGGTGAGTGACAGAGACCATATGAAATTAATAGCACGCAAAAAGACAGTAATAAGACAAATTAAGGGCAAAATGGAGAATGGGAACGGTGAGAGACAGCAGTAATAGATAACATTGAGACAGGCAGCATGGGGAGATCTAATGATAAGAGACAGCATGAATGAGACCTAGTAGCAAGGAACAGCATATAGTAGAGGTGATTACACTTCCTAGGATGCACAGCAAGACACTACACACAGAGTTCACATTATTTCCACACAACATCCCTACAATGTACACAACAATTACTCATTCACAAATTACAGCCTTCATGTGGTTACCTGTGAAGAATGCCCAAACGATGAAATGGCCACAGCAGGGAAAGGGTCAGCCCAAAAGATTTCCTTAGAAAAAGGCAAGGCAGGTGAGAGGGCCCAGGGCCAAGCAGGCAGATCTTGTGATCTCCCTGCTTAGCTCAATGAAGATCCCTCACAGCCAGAGCCGGAGATCCAGTCTAAGGCAGTTGCCTTGCTGTTAGTCAGGGTCTGAGTCTAGCCATCATAGTGCTGCAGGTGAAGCTGGATGTTTCTATAGAATAAAGAACAGCCAAAGCTCCTGCTTAGCTTTGTAGGTCTAACCAGTTTCTGCTGCATTAGAAGACTGTAAGCAGGGTATGCGAACGCCCAGTGGTACCTTGGTAATTTGTCAAATAGTACACATATTTGTTTTACATTTTACAATGGCAGGCGCCAGGGCACTTCTGGCACCATAACCATTACATCGGACTGAAGTGGTTGTGGGGGTTGGAGAGTTCCTTTGGATAAAGACATTCACTGAGAAAAATAATTTAACTTTAAAAATTACTTTTATTAGCTGAAAGGTAAAATGGGTTACAATAAGGATGTGGGGAACGGTGGTAAGAAATGGTTACAACAAACATAAAATTCTAATCTGATGTCTGTTCAGCCCCGTTATTAACCAATATCCATGGGTTTTTTTCTCCTTCCTTTTCCTGATGTTTCCAGCATTAATATATTCCATGTGTTCATTTTCTTCTCTCATATTAACTTGCACACCTACAGAACAGGCTTGGGTGCGGTTGGTTTGTGAGCTCTTTGCATCTACTTTCACCATGTCGGTTTCCACAGCTCGTCCACATTGTTTTATTTTCTTTGTTTGTACACCTTTATTGCAGCTCTTCCTTTGTTCTGCTTCTTTGCAGATCCTTCCCTTTTTTTACTTGCACTCGTTTTGTGCTCACCTTTTTGATTTTTGCTTTTAGCCTCTTTACAAAACTTAACATCAGTAGACTTGTAAATATTAGTCTTTTTCCCATCCTTATAAATATTGTCCTACCTCACCCCAACAACTCAGCAACAAAGGCAGCTCTCAAAACTAAAGCAATTACAAGACATCATACCAGATTATGACGTCACACGAAATTATGACATGCAGCACAAGTAGCATGTCATGAAATTCTTGTATATTAAATGTCTAGTACTACTTATCTTCATAAATCTATAGATCGCCTTGATCTAAGACCCTGTTAAGCTATTCTGAGCAATGTCTCACTCCATTTTGTGAGGAGAATGTGGTCCCTCTATTGGGGTCATCAGTACCGAATGGCCGAAGTCCCAAATTTCGGAAGTGGCAAACCAACCGATGTGCTGAATTGCCGAAGTACCGAGCCAAACCAAATTTTTTGCCCTTGCACATCCCTACTGAACATGTCAACCTCTCAGTCATGATAAAATGGAGCAGCGCCTCTGTCTCCAAAATCTCTCCTTGTGTTCTAATACAATTACACATGACATGATTAATTCTTCGAATAACACGAAAAGGACTAAGGAATCTGGTAGCAAACTTCATGCTAGGAATGTTCAGCTTAACGTTGCGTGATGATAACCACACCCTCTCACCCACTTGGTAAACAGAGTTGGCACCCCGCCTTTTATCAGCATGAAATTTGAAACCAGCGGCCGCAGATTTGAGAGCGGACTGAACTTTGGTCCAAGTCTCACGAATAGCAGTGAGGTGATCATCCAGAGCAGGCATAGCAGTGTCAGAGAAAACAGCCGTCAGCACAGTAGGATTATGACCGTTATTAACAAAGAAAGGACCATGACCAGAAGAGTCATGGTTAGCATTGTTCCTAGCAAACTCGGCCCAAGGAAGTAGTTCGGACCAGTTATCCCGAGTGCTATTAATAAAACAACACAAATACAATTCCAATGACTGGTTAGCCCTTTCAGCTGTGCCATTGGTTTGAGGATGGTAAAATGACAATTCAATGCCCAACTGTTTATTGAAAGCCCTCCAAAACCGAGACACAAACTGAGAACCTCTGTCGGAAACAATATTATAAGGAATGCCATGAAGTCTGACAATTTCTCGTATAAAAATAAGAAGCAGGTTTTGTGAGGAGGGCATTTTTTTTAGTGGAACAAAGTGAGCCATCTTGGAAAAGTGGTCAACCACCATGAGGATGGTAGTATAGCCATTAGAACGTGGAAGTTCCACAATGAAATCCATGGATAAGTGGGACCATGGAACACTAGGTACAGGAAGTGGCTGTAACAATCCACACAAAAGCTTATAAGGAACCTTAGAGACTGCACACACAGAACAGGCCTCCACATATTCCTTGACATCTTCCCTGAGTGAATTCCACCAAAAAGATCTAGAGACAGCGGTAATAGTCTTGTTAATACCCGGATGCCCTGCATTCACATTGTCATGGAATATCCTCATTACTTCCTTTCTGGGATAAACAATTTATCCAAGGTTTATTGCAAGGTGCCTGGGATTGAGCCGCCATGATAGCACAAAGCAACATGGATGACAAGGAGAGAACAGTTGAAGCAATGATACACTCAGGAGGAACAATAGGGGATGTTTCTTGTTCTCGTTCTGATTCAATATCAAACGGTCTAGAGAGGGCATCAGCTTTAATGTTTTTGGGACCAGGTCTGTAAATGATAATAAAGTTAAAGCTGGACAAGAATAAAGACCAGCATCTGGCCTGTCTAGAAGACAGTCATTTAGCATCACCAATATATGCCAAATTTTTGTGATCAGTGATGATCAAAAGTGGATCCTTGGAACCCTCTAAAATGTGTCGCCATTCTTTAAGCGCTAGTATAATGGCCAATAATTCCCTGTTGACAATATCATATTTACACTCGGCCGGGGACAACTTTCTAGAAAAGTATCCACATGAATACAATGCAGTATCCTGACTCTCCTTCTAAGATAGGACATCCCCCAACCCTGTTTCGGAGGCATCAACCTCCAGTATAAAAGGTTTGCTGGTGTCAGGATGTATCAATAAGACAGCAGAAGTAAACCTTTGTTTAAGAAGTTCAAAAGCTTCTCTAGCTTCCTTAGACCGTATCGTACAACTAGCCCTCTTACGGGTCATATTGGTGATGGGGCTATCACAGAAGAGAACCCTTTGATAAATCTCCTGTAATAATTAGCAAACCCAATAAATCTTTGGATGGCTTTTAATCTATTGGGCAATGGCCAATGTAGAACAACTTCTAGTTTATTAGGATCCATCTGAAACCCTGAGGCGTAAATATTATATCCCAAGAACTGTATCTCAGTCTCATCAAAGATGCATTTTTCAAGTTTGCAATAAAGTTTATTTTCAAGCAAGGTTTGCAGCACTTGTTTGACATGTTTGTGGTCTGAAGGTCAGAGAAATAAACAAGTATATCATCCAGGTATACTAGGACAAATTAATAAATATAGTCTCTGAGTACAACGTTAATAAAATCCGGAAAGACTGTAGTAGCATTGCATAACCCAAATGGCATGACAATAATGCCCACTCCTAGTGTTAAATGCCATTTTCCACTCATAATTCTCCTCAATCCTTACCAAATTGTATGCACTACTGAGGTCTAGTTTAGTAAGGACTTTAGCACCCTGGAGTCTGTTAAACAATTTGGAGATGAGGGGAATGGGATAGGCATTCTTTATGGTGATTTTGTTTAATGATCTGTAATCAATGCATGGGCGAAATTCACCATCTTTTTTAGATACAAAAAAGAACACTGCACCAGCAGGCGAGGATGACTTGTGTATGTGTCCCTTACTTAGGGAATCTGTAATGTACTTTTCCTTTATTCTACTCTCCTGTGGAGATAAGGCATAGGCATATACTGCCCCCTTAGGCGGCATAGCGCCGGGTAGCAGATTTATAAAGCAGTCTGTGAGGAGGTAGAATTTCGGTCTGATTCTTACTAAATACCTTTTTTACCTCCCAGTATTGTATCGGAATCTCAGGTGTCTGAGGCGTAGCAGTGGGTAAAGTAACGATGCCCACTCTTTTGGTAATGGGTAACAAACATCTTTCTGTACAGTCTTTACCCCACTCCAGCATTTCTCCCTTTGCCCAGTCAATATGAGGATTGTGCTTAATGAGCCACGGAAATCCTAATATAATGGTAGAAGAAGGAGAAGCAATTATCTGGAATGTAATGTCTTCCTTGTGTAGAGCTCCAATGGAAATGTTAATAGGCAAGGTTTTGTGGGTAATCAAGGGTTGAAAGAGCGTTTTCCCGTTAATAGTCTCAACGGCAAAAGGTGATGATCTCTCCTTGAAAGGTATTAACGTTTTTTTAACAAAACATATGTTAATGAAGTTTCCTGCTGCATCTGAGTCCATCAGGGCTTTGCATGAAAAGTTATTTTTGTTACACAGGACCAAAAATAAACCTATTTTCGTTATTACCAGAGAACGTATCCATCACACCTAAGACCTGTCCCCTTAAGGTTCTTAGGTGCGGAAGTTTTCCAGACGTATGGGACAAGCACTCCTCAAAAGTCCTTTTCTACCGCAGTATAGGCATAGACCCCCTTTTCTCCTATATTGTCTTTCTGCCTCTGACAGTCTAGTGACCCACAACTGCATAGGTTCGAGTTGGGACTGTGTAGGGAGGTCAGGAACAACAGGTCTGGAGAAATGAGGTGCCAATGACATAGTCATACGTTCTTACGCTACTTGGGTAATTTGGCTTGGAACTCAACTGCAGCTTGTAAACCTCCCTAATTACATGAGTGAAAATACGGAGAAACTTTAAGAAAAGAGGGAATCGCTGGTAAATTGATTCAAACAAAGTTTTAACAAGTGTTAAACGTAAATGATTGCATTTAGGCGATAATCCAATAAGAAGAGATGCAAGTAATAAACAACACAAAGTTCATTATTAAGTATTTCCTCAGAGATGCATTAAGTAACATTCTTTGGTTAATGAGAATAATCTTCAATAGTAATATTAAGCAAGTAGCTGAGAATAGTTGCAAAGCAAGAACAGTTCATAGGCATGATGGGAGTTGTCCTCCAAATAATTAGTAACTTGAAGCAGTGAGTGTAATTGCAAAGCAAGAAACAGTTCATAGTGAATGAGCATAGTAAATGAGCATGATGAGAGTTGTCCTCCAAATAATTAGTAGCTTGTAGTAGAGAAGATTTCAGAAAGCAAGACTTAGTTCATTATTAAATGAGATTGTAGATAAATAGATGAGAGGTATACTTAAGATTAGTTGTCCTCCAATAATAAAGAGATAATGTCCACTTGTAAAGTGAGTTTCCCTTCTCCAGTATTCCTCTATAATATGAAGCTTACTTGTCTTAGCCCGATGGGGAGTTAAGTCTAGCGGAAGTAGTTCCCAGTAGCTGAGCCTGTGGAGCCCGTGGTCTCGCGGAGGCAGCTCACACATTAGCTAGCACACAACAATCACCAAGCACCCTCTCTCTGGCGCAGCCTCCCTAAATACCGTCAGAGCCGTGTCAGAGGGGGGCGGGGTCCAGCTCCGCCCAGCGGAGTGCCGAACCCGGAAGTGTTACCGCATGACATACGTCTAGTTCTATTTCTGGTAATTTCTCTGGTTCTAAGTCTGTTATCAATCTGCATGACAAATGTGAAAAACTAATTTAATCTTTTAGGTAGGTCTTTGGTAGCAATTTTGTCCAAAATAGTCTCGGATAATCCTTTTTTAAATGTTGAGATTAACCCGCTATTAGTCCAGTCTACCTCAGAACCCAATGTGTGAAATTCTTTGGCATAATCTGAGATAGACAGGTTCCCTTGTTTGATATGCATTAGGGCAGTGGAAGTATCATCTAAGGCTTTACCTTTAAGTTGGTTCATTAAGTAACCAATCTTGGCTCTATCTGAGGGAAAAGATCTCGGTAAGGCCTCAAAGTGGTACTCAATCTGATTCAAAAATCCTCAGCATTCTTGAATATTACCATCAAAATGTGGGGGGAAAGATAGGGAAATAGTAGGTGCCTTATGTACTATAGGTGGAGGTACTTTAGGCAGAGGTGACATAGTCGGAGAAACCTCAGGCTGTAAATGCGCTGTTCTAGTAAGGAGAGTGCTGAAAGCCTGGGCAAACTGATCCGTAAATTCTCCTCTAGCTTTCTCTTGCAAGCTGTTATGTGTTGACACTGTTCTGCAGGATCTATTGCACTGTCGTAATGTCAGGATTACTAGTTGATCCAGCACGCAGAACTGTATCACACCTAGAACTAAAGGTAACGTCTTACCGGGCCTTAGAATGGCCGGACCTAACGTACCAGAGAATAGTCAGAATACTTGCCAAGGTCAGGGACACAGAATGAGACACAACAATGAGGGAAAGCCAAAAGTCGGGGATACCAGAATACAGGGAAGTCAAAACGAAGCCAAAGTCAATAACCAGAAATAAACGCTCAGGAACACACTCTCGGACAACCACTAAGGGAAACCACGACAGGGCAATGAGTAAAATGAAAAAAGGAGTTTAAATAAGCCTCCTTCAGATCCGATCGGCCGTACCCTTCCTTTGACCCCAGAACATGTATGTGTGTCCTTCACGTGACATCATACGCACGTCGTCGTCATTAATAGCGTGGGCGGACGTAGGGTTACATATTGGTGTAGATCCGCAGCGGCCGGCGTCCACCAAGATGTTGTAGGAGTCAGATACATTGCCGCATGGCCGCTGAACGGCACTTCCGCATTTGTCAGTAAGGCAACTACTGCAAATACCGCAAGGTGAGGCTGAATATGTTACACATATAGACAGGATACCGGCGAAACTACTGAATTTCGCCCTAACAGAATGAGGACAGTTTGTTCATTCATGTTAGGATGACATTCGATACTTTTAGTTCGGTTCGAATTTTCATTTGCATGAATGAAATTCCAATCCTTACTGAGGCTGCTCTTGCATCCGCTTAGTAGATAGCTCCCTAATTCCCACGGTATCAGGGAGTTATCTACTAAAAGGCTAAAAATGACTTAGTATTAGTAATTAATGTGTAGTAAAGAGTGAGCACTGTTGTAAAAAAAACAAAAAAACACCTTCTCATAAATGGGCATCTATTAACTAGCATCTAGGGGCATCTATTAACTAGCGGGGGGGACAAAGAGTCCCCTTGATCTCCCACCCATGCCCAGTGGCGTACACATGACCCATGGGGCCCCGGTGTGAAAATTGATCGTGGCCCCCCCCCGCGCTTACTCTGTGCGGGCCAGGGCCGCAACACATGGCGGCGGGCACCTGGTCGCAGGGGTTGCAGGGCTGCGACCCCTGGACCGCGGTATGTACGCCAGTGCATGCAGATGCACACACACTTAAAGGACCACTACAGACACCCAGATCACATCAGCTCAATGAAGTGGTCTGGGTGTCAGGTCCCTCTAGTTTTAACCCTGCAGCTGAAAACATAGCAGTTTCAGGGAAACTGCTATGTTTCACTGAGGGTTAATCCAGCCTCTAGTGGCTGTCTCATAGCCGCTAGAGGAGCTTCCACGATTCTCACTGTGAAAATCACAGTGAGAAGACACTGAACATCCATAGGAAAGCTTTGAGTAATGCTTTCCTATGGGCGGTTTGAATGCGCGCGTGGCTCTTGCCGCGCATGCGCATTCGGAGCTGAGACACAGAGGGATCCCCAGCACCAAGGGAGTCCGGCGCTGGAGAAAGGCAAGTGCTGAAGACACACACACACACTGTCACGAACAGACGCATACAGACTAGCTAACAGACACACACATTTACTGACAGAGATACACTCAGCGACAGACATACATACACACTCACTTACAAAACATACACTCTCACTGACAAACACTCACTAACAGACATCAAACAGACTCACTAACAGACACACACAAACACACTCAGTAACAGACACACACAGTAACACACTCACTGACACTCACTAGCAGACACACACTCAATAACAGACACACTCACTGACACTCACTAGCAGACACACACTATAACACACACACACACAAACACACACACATACACTAACACACACACACATGTTTTTTTTTTTTAAATTGAAAGCTGAGGGGATTCCCTGGGGTCCAGTGGGGCTTCCCGGCAGGCAGGTTGGCGGGCGCGCGAGGAAGCACTCTCCCCTGAGTGCTTCCTCTTCAGCTCCCTCGCGTGCCGCATACTGATACCGGAGCAGGAAGATGACGTCATCTTCCGGCTCCGGTATCATTGCGGTGCGCGAGGGAGCTGAAGAGGGAGCACACAGGGGAGAGTGCTCCCTCGTGCACCCGCAGGACCGGCCGCCCTGTGACACCAGGGCCAGCCTCGGGGGGCCCTGAGGTGGCCGGCTCCTGGGCCCCCCAGGAGAAGAGGCTGGCCACAGTGGCATACATACCGGGTCGCAGGGCGGCCGGGCCCCCTGATGGGCCGGGCCTGGTCGCAGCTGCGACCCTTGCGACCCCGGTATGTACGCCACTGCCATGCCCCACGAGTGGGGGTTATTTAACTATTGTCGTCCCCCCGGCCCCCACCCACCGCTAAACGACAATGTGGTGAAAAAAATGGTCCTCCCTACCGGCCCCCACCCATAAGCGGCAGGTGGGGGCCCTAAAAAACAATGGGGGTGAAGACCTATTGTCCTATCCCCAGCCCACACCCATGAGCAGCGTGTGTGGGAGCCCTAAAAGACAATGGGGGGGGATCTGTTTTTTAGGCCCCCCACCAGCCGCTCATGGGTGGGGGCCGTGACAGGGAGGACTACAGGTCTCCTACCCATTATCTGTTAGGGCCATTTTATAGCGTTATCTATTGTGGGCAGATAAGGTATCCCACAGGGACTTCATCTGACCACACAAAAATGGTGGCACCCAGGACCTAGGTCCACAAAACAAAGATGAAAAAATAGGTAATATGGGGGACTAGGGGCATTTGGGGATGACTAGGGCGGCAATTAGATGTAGTGGAGTCGGGAGGGGGGTTAAAAAAAAACAGATGTGGCCATGACAGTGCCACTTTAACGGAATTACTCTGCTCTACTTATCCTGGGCTGTAGGACTTCTTTTGCTACAATCTGCTACTTTAGCTATTTCTATAACATTGTTGCTACTACTTGCTACAATCTCTTATTACTGAGAATTGCTGCTTCTATTGCTACTCTCTCTACCTATCAATACCTTGCTCTACAAACTACTAAACTGCTGCTAACTAGACAGTTAATTCAACTTTTTATTTTATAACCTATTGTTGGGAGGTTTGAAATATTGATAACTCAATTCTGAAATAGTTTTCTCAATCGATTTGGTGATTCTCTTAAAGGTACAGTCTCTAATTAAAAAATTCTGCAGTTATGTTCGTTACTAACTTCCTTTGGAAAAAGCATGACAACAGTAATATCTGGTGATTTTTCTGGGAAAAAACTTTTGGATTCAGAAATATTCCATTTTTTTAATGAAAAATTTAAGTATCCAGAGTGAGGTAGGTACTTACCCAAACTGTCCATGCTGCCCATGATATAGCTATAGTTTATCGTGAGCACAAAATAGTTAAAGGGACACTGAAGGCACCCAGACTACTTCAGTTCAAGTGGTCTGGGTGCAATGTCCCTTAACCTTACAGTGGTAATTATTGCACTTTCTGAGAAACTGCAATAATTAGCTCTGAGGATTAACTCCTCCTCTAGTGGCTGTCTGCCAGACAGCCACTAGAGAGACTTCCGGAATCGAAACAAACCTTTGGTCTGTTATCTGGCACTGGACATCCTCACGCTCTGCATGAGGACCTCCAGTGTCAGAGTTTTCCCCATAGGAAAGCATTAAATAATGCTTTCCTACGGGGAAATCCTAACGTGAGTGTGGCAATTGCCGTGCATACGCATTAGGTCTCCCCCGCCGGCTGATGTCAGTGGGGGAGGAGCATAGGCGGAGCCTGACTCAGTGCCAAGGGACATCAGCGCTGAAATTCAGTAAGTGACTGGAGGAGTTTTAACCCCTTTCAGCCGCGAATGAGTGGGGCACTGCAGGAACCTATTGTGCCAGGGAAAGGGCTTTGTTTTCCTTGTGCTATAGAATCCCTTTAAGTCCCTCACTGGAACTTTTATCAAGATCTCTAAATTAAAAAGAAGATCTCTTGATAAAAGTTCCAGTAAGTGATTTTGTTTGTGTGCCATTACGCTGCCTAAATAAAGCAGTGTCACTTTTAATACCAACTTTCCTGAGTGCTTAATCACACACTAAGTTAAAACTTTTTTTGTGTGAGAATTTGCACCAGGAGCAAATAGAGTATCCTGCATGTTCCAGTGGAGCTCTGGTGCAGCCACACATGGATAAGGGTGATTTGTGGTTTGCATAGTTCAGAGCCGACTTATCAATGAGTCTTGATATTGTGAGTGTTCCTATTAATTTTTATTGTATTATATACTGTGTTTTCTTTGTATGGTAAGGCAATACTATAACGACCATAGCAACATATGCTTAATAAGCAATTTTGGTGTATAGATCATGCGTCTGTTGAATTCGCTGCCATTTATGAGTTAAATCACTTTTGTTTCTGTTTATGCAGCCCTAGCCACACCTAGGTCCGTGACTGAGACAGTCTCTATGAAACAAATGGTTTCATTTTCAATCAGTTGTAACTTACTTTAAATGTTTTTATCTCCTGCTCTGTAAATTGAACTTTAATACACACAGTAGGCTCCTAGCAAGCTATTAAAAGAGCAGGAGATAAGACATTCTACATTGAAAATAATTTGCTATGAAGAAAGGGTAAACATTAGATGACATATCTTATAGAGTACCTTTACAGGAAGTTTAGGAAGGCTGTGCAAGTCACATGTGCCCAGGGCTGGATAAACAAATGGATTTAACTCCTAAATGGCAGAGAATTTAGAAGTGAAATTGTAAGGGCATGATCTATACACCAAACCTGCTTCATTAGGCTAAAGTTGTTTTGGTGACTATAGTGTCCCTTTGAATTACGGCTTCCTTCGGTGTCTTTGAATCCTCTAAAAATATTTATTTTATGATGGAAGGGTAGATTGTACTTCTGCAAATGCATGATCGCCAGCCTTTGCAGACAAATGTTCTGGTGTGTTTCTAGTTAATCAATACAAAACAATTATATTTCACATGATTATATGTCATCTTTCAATGATCAATAATCTAACAATATACATTATCATTGACTATGATAAAAGGGATCAGAGATCATTATACTTATCTTATCTCATCATTATGATTATCCATAAAACATACAATCGAGCATGGTTTCCCATAGTATTGCCTGATCCACCATGTTTTCTTAGAGACATTATTTCTGGCATTTATATTGCGCCAACGAATTCGACAATGCACGATATTATAATGGGGAGAATTTAACAACAAATGAGACAAACTATTAGAAACTGTGACGGGAACAATGTGTCGATAAGGATTTTGCTCGAACCAGTTTACAATGTGGATCATCCCCTCTACACACTGGTGGTGGGAAGTGTATTAAAAGTTCTGCTTGCAGTCTGCAATATGGTTTATTGAGGATATCAATCAATTCATTATTCAAAGAATATTCCGTAAATAAACGTCCGCCGCATATGAATGCTACATACAAACTAAGATATATTCAAAAAACCTTGATGAATTCTCCTCTCTCTGCAGCCTGGTATAAAATTATCTTCATAATAAGTATTTTTCAGCCGGACATTTCAACCTATAATATTATAATAATCAAAATATATATCAAATAATCTTCACAAGCAGGCTGAGGCACAGGTAACACAGGGAGAGCAATGAATACACAGCTTGGCCAGGCCATGGCAGCTATCTCAGTGTCTCCCTGGATACAGACACTATGGGTACAGCACCAAGCACTATGGACACAGCACCAAGCATGTCTGGGCACAGCACCAAGCACTATGAGCACAGCACCAAGCATGTCTGGGCACAGCACCAAGCACTATGGGTACAACACCAAGCATGTCTGGGTACAGCACCAAGCACTATGGGTACAGCACCAAGCACTATGGGTACAACACCAAGCATGTCTGGGTACAGCACCAAGCATGTCTGGGTACAGCACCAAGCACTATGGGTACAGCACCAAGCACCATGGGCACAGCACCAAGCACTATGGGCACAGCACCAAGCATGTCTGGGTACAGCACCAAGCACTATGGGCACAGCACCAAGCACCATGGGTACAGCACCAAGCACCATGGGCACAGCACCAAGCACCATGGGTATAGTACCAAGCACCATGGGTACAGCACCAAGCACCATGGGTACAGCACCAAGCACCATGGGCACAGCACCAAGCATGTCTGGGTACAGCACCAAGCACTATGGGTACAGCACCAAGCACCATGGGTACAGCACCAAGCACTATCGATACAGCACCAAGCACCAAGCACCATGGGCACTGCACCAAGCACCATGGGTACAGCACCAAGCACCATGGGTACAGCACCAAGCCCCATGGGTACAGCACCAAGCATGTCTGGATACAGCACCAAGCATGTCTGGGTACAGCACCAAGCACCATGGGCACAGCACCAAGCACCATGGGTACAGCACCAAGCACCATGGGTACAGCACCAAGCACTATGGGTACAGCACCAAGCACCATGGGCACAGCACCAAGCACCATGGGTACAGCACCAAGCACCATGGGCACTGCACCAAGCACCATGGGCACTGCACCAAGCACCATGGGTACAGCACCAAGCATGTCTGGATACAGCACCAAGCACCATGGGTACAGCACCAAGCATGTCTGGGTACAGCACCAAGCAGCATGGGTACAGCACCAAGCACTATGGGTACAGCACCAAGCAGCATGGGCACTGCACCAAGCACCATGGGTACAGCACCAAGCACCATGGGTACAGCACCAAGCATGTCTGGATACAGCACCAAGCAGCATGGGTACAGCACCAAGCACCATGGGCACAGCACCAAGCACCATGGGCACTGCACCAAGCACCATGGGTACAGCACCAAGCACCATGGGCACTGCACCAAGCACCATGGGTACAGCACCAAGCATGTCTGGATACAGCACCAAGCACCATGGGCACAGCACCAAGCACGATGGGTACAGCACC